>JBBPCZ010000136.1:22407484-22428190 GCA_037974445.1 Brycinus macrolepidotus
AATGGAAACAACTCCATCCTTCTAAAAAGAATCAACCGAGTCTTTGCCTTTGTAACAGACTGCAAGTGAAAATTCTTCGAGAAGCCTCTGATCAGTCGGTCTGAGGAGCATTTTGTGGATCTAAATGCTTGACATTGATATAGAGAGGTGTGTAGTCTCATACATGAGAAGAGAGCAAACTGGATAATCTGCTGTAATCTGAACTATCCAGCAAGCATTCTTTCTGGTCAACACAGCGTCCCAAACTGCATCAACTTAAAAAAAAAAAAAAAAAAAAAAAAAAAAAAAATAGTGTAGCCCATTGTTCTTGTGTTTTTTTTTCACCTAACACTCTGACTGACTTCTTAATGTGGAATGACATTTAATCCCATTGTGATACTGAGAATGTTTAGTCATGCTTAAAACACTGCCAACATGGTTTTGTCCATAAAAAGGCAAATTGCTTGTTTCGCATCAATCTGTTTTACAAAAGTGCAAAGGACACACAGCTTAACGTTCATTTAGGCAATCACAAAAGGAGACCTCGTCTAGAGGTGAGAGGAAAAAATGGATTAAAAGTAAAGCTACATAAATAAATCTGTTTTGCAGGCCCGCCTGTCCATGGAAAAAAAAAAAAAAAGACAAACACATAAAAATAGCTCTCAACAAATACACTGGAATGAATACTCAAAGGGGCAACGGTACAACACCTTCTGCATGTGGTCCTTAATGATGGCCTGTCTGGAGTCTAATCCGGGAACAGCAAATGTAGCTTGGACATATCTGCAAGCGCAATGTTTCACACAGCCACTTCACAGTGAGTGTGGCAGCAGCACTGAAAAAAATACTTTGCAACATGAAAGAGGGTTGAAGTGAAAATCAGGGCACACAGATATCTCTGGGAGGATCCAGGTGATATAGGATCAGCTCTCCATCTTCAAAAAACCTCAACATGACAAAGCATGAACTCATCAGTCAATACCCTAGGTTTAGTAAAACGTCCTACATACAGGGAAGCAGATCGTATTTTGTGGTTGAGGCCATAAAAAAGCCCATGAGCTTCTAAATCTAGCTCACACCATATTCAGGAAAAAAAGAAAAAAGAACAAAAGATTTCTTGGGACTTCAACCGCTGAAGCGTGAATACTCAGTACTGATCATATTAACCATCCAATAAAAACAGTTTTGCTTGGGCCATCTTGCATATTTGTAAAACTGTAAAATATTCTCTCATGTTCTTCTAAAACCAAATGAGTGGCAAGATATTTCTCCTGTTGATCCTCACTTTACCCACCCCCGCAACGGAATGTTCTTGATTTGCCTACATGTTACTGAAAAGCACAAAAAGATGTGATAAAGCATAAAAGGAAAACAAACAATAAAAGGGAAGGGGGGAAAAAAACCATTATCAGCAGCTCTGGCCATAGGCAACGTCGACATGTAACAAACTCAGTACAAGAAAAAGAAACGTCTCTAAATGTCATTCAAGTTATCTCCTAACGTCCTCTCCGAGATCAGGTGAGATCCGACCTCATTCCCTCATGATATCCAACGAGAAACTGCCAGACGTGCACACACTCTCCCCGACAGCATCAAACCGCTGGTCAAGCTTTAAATCCTGTGATCCGTTGGGCCAGCACTGCGAGCTGACCCCAGCAGGAAAACAGAAAGGCAGGACATTCCTCTGCACCTTTCCTCAGTTCTTCCCATCTGAACGGCTCTGAAAGCCAGCAGTCCTTTTTCTCAAGTCGAAACATTTGACCCTCCTACCTTACTTCCTGCATTTGTCCTCCTCTTTCGTCCAATGGCCACCTTCAGAGTTTTGCAGCTTCAGTGTCAATTGTAATTTATGCGCATCATTTCAAGTCTTCTTGTTTTCAGGTTGTGACTTTTTTCTTTAAAATCAGCGATGGTTCCCGGCTGAGTATTTTTTTTTTTTCCTTTTTTAAAAGTTTTTTTTTTTTTTCCGATTCCATCAACACCGTTGATCTTCAGGTAAAGAGGAAGAAAAACAGCACATTCTTTGAAACTAGGTGATTTTTCTGTTTTATGGATGAACCCACTGTAGGAACACAAGACATCTTAAAAAGTGACGAGGGATGAACTTTTGAGCTGGCAGCACTACTTAAATGCTGAAAATTCTCCTATTGAGGGAGGGAGGGGCAGAGAGAGAGAGAGAGAGAAAGAGAGAGAGAGGGAGGTGGGGGTGAAAAGATGTTTAGCATTTTCATGTTTAAAATAAAAAAGGTAATCAATGACAGTATGTTACAGAATTCATGGTGTAGCAGTGTATCTGTGGACAGTTACCATAGCCTCCAGCCTGAATGGGCGTTTTTGGAGAGGCACAGGCATACAGACTGAAGTCTTCTGTCTGGAAGCCGGCACGGTTTAGGGACGGTTCAGAGGCGCTGCGGTGGATCTTGGGTAGAGAGCGTGCCAAAAGCTCAATAGAGGCCAGGATCTGAGAACGCAAAACAGCAAAATTTGTTCTTCACTAAAGTTCATTTGTGTGGTGGAGTGTATATACCAAATATTAGTGTCAATATGACAAACACATTTGATTTACTCCTGGAGTTTTACAAGAAAGAAGAGCCAGCAGAGTCACATTTAATAACAATACGTCAATTACTATAAATACAATACCTTCATTCAATGCTTCACACACTTGCACTAAATCCAGTTAAACAGGTCTGATTATGCAACACCATGGTGTAATAAAAAACACTTGATAACAATGGCACACGTCAAGAGATGGGATATATCGTGCAGCGAGTGAAGAGTCAGTTCTTGAAGATGTGTTGGAAGCAGAAAAAATGAGCAAGGATCTGAGTGGCTTTGACAAGGATCAAACTGTGATGGCTGGACGACTGAGGCTGGACGACTATGTGGTGTTCCCAGTATGTAGTGGTTAATACATACCAGACATGGTCAAGGGAAGTAAAACAATGTGGATTAGAACTGCTTTGTGTACACAGAGCATCATGGCATAGCATTTTGACAAACTCTGGCACCATCTTGTGGTAATGTCATCAAATACACATGCTGAGATGAATGAGTGTTCTCGGTTCAGTTTCCTGCTCAAGCACATTAAACTCAACATAATAAATTTTATTATTTAAAAATGTATAACTAGCTGAAGTACTGAATCTGGTAGCAGAAGAAATACTATGTGCGCAGTGTTGTGAGTCTCAAACTAGGCATCTGGATTAAATATATGCTCCATTTCACAGTTCTGTTCATCAACACAGTGTTTCTTCCTTTCAAGTTTTTAAAGTCAAATATTTTATAAAAATATCTCTCTGGTTACCTGAGGGAAAAGGGGTCGCTCCTCTCTTTTCTTCTTCAAACAGTCAGCCATGAGTCTTTTCATGGCTTTGGGGCAGTTGCTGCGCACCTTGCTCAGGTCAGGAGACAGGTAACCCCGGCCCACCATGAAGATGATCTACAGAGGGAAGAAGACACAGTAGTGAGTTTAGGACTAAAATAAAAGTAAAAAAGTAAAGAGTAGACCACTATAATATCTTGCACGCTTCAAACATCTGACTGAGCATTAAACTCAAACTAAATGGACTCAAATGGTTTCTTACTTCCTATATAGTGTGCTATGCAGGTTATGAAAGTTCTGTCTTTCACATCCAAATAGTTCACAGTTTATCCAGTATGGAATTTGTACACATGACAGAACACACAAATCACTATTTGCCATTTTATATTCAACATATTATGTATTTTGTGGGAGCATATTTTAATTCCTATACAGTGTTCTACATTTGAGATTCTGACCCAGAGTGGGGAAAAGGGATGTACAACACAGTCTGCTTGGTGCAAAAGCTAGAAATTGCACAGAGGGCCTAATGTAAATTAGCACTGTTGAAGGTGCTAACTTCGCAAGGAAATCAACTTGTAAAGCAAAGGCTTTGCATTAGCAATAGTGCCTCATATCTTACTGCTTAATTAAATGATTAGACACTCACATCAAACTGCACTGGCATTCTTCAAAAGGTGGTTTATAATATTACATATCCTAACATTGAATACTGTAGATCCAGTTATCTATAAAAATATGCCACGTAGCCGGTCACAGCAACTTTAAGTCCATTTTCTCTGTAACATTCTGTCCATTTTACAGATGACAGTATGACACACAGTGACAGAAACCACATTAGCGAGTCTTTTGGGATTTACCAACTCTAAAAAGGTGGCCACAATCTTCTATGACTTGCTAGCCTCATAGTGGCAGTGCAAAACTAAAGAAACTTCAGACAAACTTGTCTTGGCTGATCAAATACATTTTGGGTATTAGAAAAAATGGCATATATTGAATTACTGGCTAAACCAAATGCTTGAATTAATTAATTTATTAATAAGTTCATTTATTATGCAAGGGAGCCACACAGTAACTTCACAGAGCAAGCAACCTTCTGACATCACCAATCATCTGCCTTTGATGTTTGTAGGTATGTGCCAACATAAGCTCTTGAAAGTTACTTATGAAGAATGAAAGGAATCTAAACAAGACCAGGTCAGTTTAGTACATTGTTAGAAATGTACTAAAGATTGTCATTATCTTTCAAATAAACTGCCTCGAGATATACTGTCTGAAATTCACTGTACAGAAAGAAAGGGACTCAAAATGCAAAGCTAAAGCAATCAAGGATTTTAGCAGGAGAACAAAAGTGGGAAGCTCTGTCTTAGCCAGACCAATTTCCTCGTTTAGCTTTGCATGATTATTTTAATGTGTGATTTGGGTTCTTTCAAACTTTTCCCTGACGAAAGCTGCAACTTCCAGAAGACTCTCACCTGGTCTCTGTTGTTGATGTTGGAGTAAGGCAATGCACCTGACATAAGTTCATACAGCACAATGCCAAAGGCATAGACGTCTGACTGAAAGCTGTATGGGTTCTTATCCTGCAGCCGGATCACCTCAGGAGCCTGCACCACACACACAAACACACATTTGAACTCACACTAGGCACCTACACTTCGGTCCCAGGAAATATAAATAGTAGTAAATACTATACCACAAAAAGTACTGTCAGAGTGTTTAAATAAGAAATAATCCCTACACTCTGAAAGCTAAAAAGACATTTACATCTACTGCTTTATAAAACTGTACCTGTTAGAAACTGCCCTTCCATATTAGGTGTGTGTTTGCAATTTACATTTGACCAAGGCTAGCAAAATTAACGCGCTAGAAAGTACAGCATGCAATGTCAAATGTGATAGTGTTAATAAAGCATATTTTACAGTCATATACAAACATTTGAACACTCCAGGCCAAATTACACATTTTGTTGATTTTCTAAGCTTAAAAAAGGTTAACACAACCTCCACAGAAAAAACACAGGCATTTTTCTTTAAAAATGTCTATTTTTAAGAAAGAGTTTACCATACTGGGAAAAATGCAGTAAAAAAATGAAAGTGAAACCATAATTGTGCAGCAAAATGTGCACAAGTGTGTTCTCTGTAGTGTACTTATTTTCTTATTTATTTTCCACAAAAAAGGGGTGCCCAGACTGTATCTAAATGGAAAATAAAGCAGTTCACTCACCATCCAGAGGATCGAGCCAGATAGCTGCTCAAACTGGTGCGACCCACTCCAGCGGGACTTCACTGTAGCGAGACCGAAATCACCGATCTTTACCGTCAGGTCCTCATGCAAGAAGATGTCTGGAGAGAGGTGCTGTTAAGGTTCATTTACTCAAAATCAACAATACACATGGCTTCATTAGTTCATGGCCTATCTATATTAATGTTAAATATTTAAGTCGTGTTTCTCATGATTGAAGTAACAAGCATTGTTATCTGCACCACTGTCATGCAAGCTGAAATTCTCATTTGATCCATTTCATTAAGAGAAGAGAGGGAACAACTGCCACACTGTGCAGGAAGGATACTGTTGCTCTTCAGGTCTCTGTGAATGATCGATTTGGCATGCAGATAGCTGAGGGGATAAGAGTTAAAACATTAAAAAAAGGAAAATGAACACATTCACTGATATTAGCTTCTATTTTGAAAAATCATCCATATTGGATCAGGGTACATATTAGCATCTCAAAAAGAAATCCTCCATCCCACTCTGGAGGTCCAGGAACTCACTCCATGCCCTGGGCTGTCTGGCGGGCGATGTCAATCAGTTTGATCATCTCAAACTTGGTCTCAATAATGTGCAGGTGGTGGTAGAGGCTGGATCCTTCACACCACTGCGTGACGATAGCCAGCTGGGGCTTGGTGGTGTAACCCATGAAGAGCAGGATATTGACATGCCGGGTTTTCCTGAATAAAAGCAACAGAATTAGGGACTGTTACAAAGACTGTGCTGTTTAAGTGGTATATTTGAATTACTATATTTGCTTATCCACTTAAGACTTATCCATTTGTGGCCATTTGCCATCTGCCCTTTTCTCCTCAGTGACGATCAGGGGAAAAAAAAATAATTCACCAGTCCCTGTTCCGAATTGTTCTGATTTTTTTTTTTTGAAACCACATAAGCCAGTCTATTTGTTATTTTTTAACAACACAGTTTGAGACAACTGTGTGATTTAGGTGTGCAATTTGCATGTTAATTATTGGGGTATAAGTGTCAATTACTTGATAGCTACATTAGCCTTGAAGCTCCAGAAGCAAACTTTAGACCCCAGATACTTCCTGCTTGCGCCCACATGGCTTTAAACCGGGTTCCCTACTTTCTCTTAGTTTGCTGGCTGCAAGAAAACTTGCAAGCATAGCTGAGCATAACTAGTAAGGTAGCTCATCTGTCTGTCATCTGGCCGCTTGTTTGCAGGCCTGCATTACTCGGATGCAGTAAAAGGAATCTTATCTCAGTCAAGATGTTGCCACATAAAAGGTGGATTATTTTTTTAGTTAATCATGGACACACTGAGGATAGTCAGCAACACAGCCTGCAATATCTTTGTCTTATATAAAGCCTGTTTCACACATTTCTCCTTGCTTTGGTCACACTGTTGCGTTTAACTCTGCTTCAGTAGTGTAGAATCCTAGGAGTGTCAGAATATGTCAGACACAATACAAAAAACACGCCTAGACAATTCTCAGACAGGTCTCACCAGCAATTTTTAAGCCATATTTTATTACATTTCTATCAATATTATTCTCTATAATTTAGCAGTTGACTTCTGAATGGACTTCCAAACCTATGTGCATAAATTCAACAACAGCAGATTGGTAATATACCATGTAGTATGGTTTCTTTGCTGTGCGTGAAAGCAGTACTCTGCATGGTAAAGCAATTTAAAGCAAAATGACTGCGGTACACAGCAGACAGCAGAACTAGAATAATTCAACAGATGGTATTAGAAGAGGATGCTCAAGACAAAAGCTGGACCAGCAAAGCACCTTTAATACTTTGGATTAAACATTTCCATTAGTGGACCCAAAGGTTTATCCCAGGTGTTGCACTTTCCTCCCCTCACTACAGTACCACCAGGTGAATGAGAGTTAAATCTATTATGTAAATCACACAAAACTGGCATTGAGTCTTTAAGGCACATTTGGTCTTACCTGAGAACCCCCACTTCATTCTTGAAGGCCTGTAGTTGTTGAGGAGTAGGTGCAGTGACATTCAACATCTTTACTGCCACATCGCCTGTAAAGACAAATCGTTTGAGCTGACCACAGGTTTGAATATCAAACTACAGCTCAGGGAGCTATATCTGACGAATTTGCATCACCGCATGCCATACACACAAGCATTGATAGACTTGTGGACTTGAAGCTGATAAGTGGGAGTTGGATCCTGAAACCACCACTGAAATTGACTCAGGTCCTTCTTTCCAGGGAGAGGAGAGTGTACATTTAAAAAGGAAGTCAAATCGCTTGCATTGACTTGAATGAGTCACTATCCAAATGCCATTAATTGACTAGGTCCATTACAAACCCCAATTCAAAATTATCTGTAATTTCTTTTTTGCGAGGAAGTCCAATATTACCTCAAACATTTCTAGTAACAGATATATTGGATAGAAGAGGAAAATTCAAACTGCTGTTACATTGTACTCGACTTATTTACACAGTAATATTTGTGGATATATACACACATATGTAAGATGTCTGGAATCTAGACTAGATTTCTATAGACATACCGTGCCATTTTCCCTTGTAGACAGTTCCAAAAGAGCCAGATCCTATTCGCTGGCCCAAAGTGATCTGACCCTCAGGAATCTCCCAGTCATCACTGGAGTCCCGTCGGCCCAGCGTTTTCTACAGGAGAACAACGACACACTGTACTCTCTGCAATTTGTGAATTTTCTACAGGACAGTATATTTCATGCAATTTCTACAGGACAGATTATGTCAAAATATCTATCTACAGATATACTCTGTAAGCAACAACTAATATCACTAATGTCTAATGTTTGCCACCTAACACTACTTGCTGTCCCAGTCGAATGCCTGACATAAGTTCATTAAGATACGAATGAAAATATGCAAAAATAGTCTTGTCAAGACGCTCACTGAATGGCAACGAGCCAGGTGTGTCCTTCTACGATGTGTTGGTGTGCTTGATGCGTAGGGATTAAGAGCTTCATATCATCTTTAAACTAAGAAAACCAGCCAAGATCAAACTGACTGTGTCTTGCTGAAGTAGGATAAAGTATACAGTCACGGAGGAAGCTCCCCTCACCATTTTATTGCGGTCCTCAGACGAGGATGACGACTTGCGCTCCCGCTGTTGGCATGGCGACTTCTGCGGAACCTTCACATTGGTCAGGGACCCGGGCAGGGAGGCAGGGGGTGTGGCTGACAGTCCAGTGGTAGAGCCTGAAAAGTTCAGGGGGTTTTGTTTTTGGATGAGGTTAGGGGAAGAAAAATAAAACATTAATGAAGAACAATAAAAAAGACAGGTAGAGAGAGAAAGGTAGAGAGGGAGAGAGAAAGAAAGAGAGACAGACACAAATAAAATTGTGCAGGAAGGGTCACATCACATGGTTCATCCATGGGGGGGCGGTTGGGGGGGGGGGGTGTAGCAAGTAGTGGATTTTTAACAAAAATAATAACAAAAATCTCCCTACTTTCAAAGGCTTTGCATGAAAAACATGCTCCAATCCACATTAAAGACCAAATTGTTTATTAACGCTCCAACATCTATGTATTTCAGAACTGCAAGATGAGCCAGTGATAGGGCTGTTGTGTGTATGTTGTGTATATGTATGGATTACTAGAACTCCTTCTGTCTTCATCTGCAATCAACATTTGCAATAATATTGAATACAAGCTCAACATTGTTAATTATAGGTTTGATTGTGGCTGAGGGGGTGGGTCCCCACCATTTGAAAAGAGAGTGTAGGTGATGTGAGGGTGAGAAAAAAGTACTGAGCAGAAGAGTGCAAAAGCAGTGACCACACCTGCAGACAGACAGACATACACACAGACGGGGTGTGAAGCACAGTGATGCACACAAAGACCTAACTACCTCGGAACACAGGCTCAGGCTCAAAATCAAACACAATGTCATTGGGGTAGGAGTATGAGAGGGGAGTAGAGGTCCGTGTTCTGTGCTTCCTCAAGCAGCGGGCTGGGAGGGGCAGGGGGGCTGCAGGGGGAAAAGAGACATACACACGATCACTGGCCCCTAAGCACAGGTACACCCTCTCACCCATTAACTAAGCCGTGTCCACTCCCAGTGGTCACTTAAAGAAAATGCAAATGTTGTTTGGCAAGCCAAATTTTTACCAACGGTTACTACTACAACAGTGAGGGCAGGAGCAGCTGTGGATGGCTTCTGTAGGGCAAGCAGCAGTTAAACAGCAAAAGCTCTTGTTAAAGGCCCGTTACAGAGAGGGGAGGTTCAGATCTATATAATATTTATGGCAGGAGGAAAACATAAGACTGTATGATATGGAATGTCCTGGCCTAAAAGGCCAATGACACAGAGATAGCACAAAGACATGGGATGAAGAGAAGCTACCCAAACCATGTTACTATGGTGTGTGTGCGATTTTAAGTTGTGTTTATACAGGTGGGGGAAATCTTACCTCCATCGGACCTCTGTAAACCTTGATCACGAATCAAGTCCTAAAAGAGGATGAAACTCATTAGCAGAGTTACACTATATTTGTATATAAAAGTATATTTGACACTCAAAACACTGAGAAAAACTGATAATAAAAAAACACCATTTAGATCACTTACATCAATGTTGACTGGCTCGATTGTGTTGATATGGACGTTGGGGGCCGAGGAAGATCGGTCTCTCTGGCCAAACTGGTTACGGTGGTCTTCCTCTCCTGGCCGGAAACTCTGTGGGATGGGGATGGATTTGGATGGGGATACGCTCGGGTGGCAGAGTGACCTGGAGGAACAAGGTTCCAGACTTCATTAATGTAGACTTACAACACTCCAAAGAAGTGCAACATGTTTAACAGGATGGAGGAAACAGTATACAAACAAATATCTTGGCTACGCACACAAGAACATTACCCCCCACACAGCCTTTTCACAGTGACACTAAACACAATTATGTGCATGAAAGCATAAACGTAAAACAGTAAGTATACTCTTTTCCCCAGAAAGTCTTGTTGCCCATAATAATTCTACACAATTTATGTAATTTACCATTTTATTTACAGCTTAGATTACTATTTAATAGAAAACTAATAACTAATAACCAGTCTTACCCTGTGGAGTCAGATGGTGGGATGGACGGACACATCTCTGACACAGGGGTGGTGCCCTCTGATGACACCTCCTCCTGGGTCATGGGGTGGTGCACCAAAAACTTGGATGCCAGTAACAAACTGCACAAGTAGAAAACACATATTAAAGAACAAAAGCAGGTATCAGTATTACTCTATACTAATATTTCCCATTACATCGTTTCTGCTCTGACCCAAATATAAGTAAGAAAATTAGTCAATATTCTTAATAGTTAAGGTCAGGTAAGTTGAGTAGGGAGGAAAGATGTGGACTGTCTGGTTAACTCAGAGCTGGAAATGTTGGCTATGGGCAACTTTAACTGAGTGTGCTGGACAGTTTAGCATTAAGCTTTTTTTTTTTTTTTTTATTGTACATGCAACTGAAACCGGTCTAAGGATGAGGCAGATATGAGAGAATGTCTTCAATTTTTGAACTTGAGAGATACGAAAGTAATTCCAGTTTTCTTCCCTTCCCCTAAGATGTTTATGTCCAATCATGATCAGACTTGAGCCTTCAAAAAAATCATTCTTTCCTTTTTAAAACTATACATGTCTTTGAAAGAATTTAATTTACAAATACCTGGAGAAGACGGGAGGACTCCTGAAAATATCACCAGCATTTACTGCCTAAAGTCAGCAACTTTCAAACAGATACCATTTTAAGGGCTTTACCAGTTTAAATGGACTACTGCTATTACATTTTTCAGTCCAGATCTCTGGATTCTGGGCCTGTGAATTTCAGTCTCACGGATTTAGGATCAACATTCTGTGTTTACTCAGGTGCGCAACGTCATCACATTGAATCTGCAAGGCCACAGGGACAGACTAATGAGAAGGGACTTAAGCCTGTTTTATTTTTGTTCTATTTTGGCATGAATATAGGGTAACTGCCAAAGTCTGCATCCCAAGTGGACTCCCTGGAAGTTTGCCCAAAGTCTGCATTATGCCCTCACAGCCTAGATAAATGAAAGAATCAGTCCTACAGCCCTGTAAAACTTCTTGATAACATGCACATTAAGTCTGCATGGCTGCAAGTGCAGGGAAGGCCTAAACTGGGCGTAGGATGATGAGCCTCTGCCCCTGTCTGTATTTCCCATGAGTACTCACTCCAGCTGGTCGTAGTTGACACACATTAGCGGGACCTCAGTGCTGCAGCGCTGGTGGAACTTGTAGCCACACGTCTGGCACCGGAAGCCCTGGAACAGCAGCTTCCGGCAGAAGTCACAGAAGGCCAACGTGAAGAAGGTCTTCCTTACCTGGCAACAAGGAGCCATAGCAACAATCAGAAGTTCACATCTGGGCTAGGAACCTCAATCACAAGTGCCACCTAAGCATCTCGTATTACAATTTGCTTGTATGTATGATAAAAGATCTCCTGGGGTTAGTTTGGTTAGTTAGTAACTACAAAACACAAAAAGGAGGGGCCACTGGTTATTGTGATGAATAGGGCAATTTAAAAAAAAAAAAAAGGGGTGGGGGTGGGGGGGAAGAATCATGTCTAAGGTCTAAAAAGTTGTATTCAAATGGGTCAGCAAGTTCGGAAACATCCCGAACAAAAAGTTTACAAACCAACTTCTGACCTCCAAAAACTCTGCCTTAGAACTAAGGTACTGCTACAAGTCGAAAAACACAAAATAAACATTGTCTATTTGCAGGTCTCACTCATTTTAAAATTTAACTCAATTTGATCTTCAAAAACAGATCTTTACAATAAATAAACAAATAAACAAATGCATTACACACAAACAGACTGAATTATTCTTATCTTTGTCCCCAGTGTAGTCACAGCCATTTCAACACAATATTTTAACAATTTCACCTCATACTCACAAAATTGTGGGTTGTTAGGGGCACATTCTCTAAAACCTCCACATGGAGTTCTTCTCCTGTCAACCAGGAAATGTCAGTATCCCAGCCAATGGGCTTCTTCTCCCTGATGAGGTAAGAAGGGGTTATGCGCAGTTGGGACCAAGGAATGGGCAGGTAAGTATACTGCTTCTTTGAAAAGCAGTAGTGTAAGTAGAAGGTAGTTAAGCAGTTCTCAACTCACTGAATGTACTTGTTTAGAATTCATTCATCTTGCATATCCTCTTTAAAGCTAGCAGATAAAAGTGCTAATCAAAACAATCAAAACGTGGCTTATTCGCAAACCTGTGACAGTTAAATACACAACCTATGTTTTCTCTTCAGTTTCTATAATGCAATGCTGAAAGAAACTGCATTGTACGCTCTCAAATTCCCTGAAGCACTCTGCCCCAGAGTTTGACAGAGTACTCATGTTCCTTCAGGACATGTGCATCCATGCCTCAAGGTGATCCCTGGGACCAGGCAACAAGTGCTGCTTGCTGAGAACCACAGCCCCAATGTGTTATTTACACTGGCAAAGGAAGGAAAAAGAGTGACAACATGAGTGAAGTGAAACTATGTGCCATTACCCATCCTGAATCCTGTACACGGCACAGCATTCTGGGATCAGACCTCGCATCATCAGAGCCTTCTTCAAGGAGTCCCTTACAGTCATCCCACAACGTGCTGGGACCTGAGACACGGGAAACAAATGTGAGGTCAGCATCAGAGCACCTTGCTCGAAACAAGCATGCTTATGCAAGCCTTTATATACTGCAAGTTTTGCATTTCAGCGACCCTGTTCTAAGCCAACATAGTCATCAGCGTAAAAGGGGTCACCTACATTTGCTCACACTAGCCAGTGTTCTCTCTTTTCTCGGGAACCAAACAAAACCCAAAGCCGTATCAAAAATTGAGGTCTTGTTTCAATTCTAGCTTGTTCATTAAACATGAACCAATTTAAAGCAATGCATCCCAGTTTTGGTCATTAAGCACATCTCTCCTGCATACTTTTGTGCTCTAATAGACAAAAAATCAGCTAAATCACACGTTTTTCATGGGCTGAGGTTGAGGAGTTGAAGTTGTTTGTGTTTTTGGGGAAGAACCACCAAAATAACACCAAGTCAATTCCTGTGTGGTTCACCTTTAGTATGACAGCTCTCAAACAAGCATTTACTTATTTCCTCTATGGCCCAAATCAAGCTGACATGTATTGTCCAACCTTCGGTGTACTACTCAGTACAACATAAAAACATTATGCAGCAACTGTTGGCTATAAAGTCCTAAGCTCAAGGTAATGCTAATGACAAAATGCATTCACGTAAGACAGCAACGTTGACTGTTATTATGATTAAAGTAAATGTTTGGGCACGTTTTCTACCTGTGAGCATCCAAACAAAATATATAAACTGAATAGTCACTGCCTTCTCAATTTATACTGAGATTTTTTTATCCCTTGCATATAAGTCGTAAACATAACAGGGGGTAATTACATTGCCCCACCTCCTCATGCAAAACTAATCCTGTGCGAACGATCTTGAAGTCAAGTGCAACACCAAATGGCCCACACCACACCATTTATTATCGTGGCTGAGGAAAACTGTGAATTGTCTATCAACAGAAATTAATCAAATAAAACTGCTCAAATTGAAAGGCAGTTTATAAATATGTTCCAGTAACCCATCTTAATTCTTCTACTTTTGTTTTCAAGAGTCTTGGTAAAATAGACCAAAACCAACCGATGCCAGATGACTGCAAGTTATTAAATTACAATAACCAGTCCAAAACCTCCATTGTTTCTGTTTACTTCCAGCATAAACCACAAAAACACAATCAAGTCTGTCAAGCAAGCTATTTTGTTGATAAATCTACTGCTCAATTTGCACTTTTAATCACTATTAAAAAACAAACAAACAAACAAAAAAATAAAAAACATTAAATCAACAGGGCAAGGCTACTCCAATACCAGGGTTTGAAACATCCTAGCTTTGGGAATTATTTTACGAATAGTAAAATAGAAAGCTTAGCTGAGCAGCAGTTAGCTGACACTCACCACCGTCCTCTGTTTATTAGGCAGAAAGACTCTGACGATGGGTTTCTGGGGGGAGCGGGGGTTTCCACGGGCAGCGTCCGTTGGGGTCTGCAGCACGGCCAGGGTGTTTGGGGCAGCAGGGAGGCCTTGGGCTGTCCCAAGCTTCATCTCCAGCGGGCTAGGAGTGGGAGAGGAGCAGAATTCAGTGCCGTTCCCGATGGCCTCCAGCAACTGCTGCTCCCTCTGCTGTAAAGCATCGAGTTTACTGGTGTACTCCTCATAGGCCTGGAAAGAGAAAGAAACAGGTCAGAGCTGCTCTGTGAACACACCGGCGCTATCGCAAAACAATCCTGTATCTCAGAAACAGTGACTTAAGGAAAAAGCATCTTCATTTATTAATGATTTATGATCTTTTGTTCTAAAGTCATTACCAATATTCACTTTTGGTACATTTGTCATGAAATGTTGACAATGTTTACAGCTTGTGCAGAAATTGTTTAAAATTGTATAAACAAAAAACCCACTGATTCTTATAACAGCTTATAACAACATGCTCAAAATTTCTTTTGCACCTGTTCAAAATAAGGCAGCAAGATCAGAAATGCATTATATTTCAAAGTTTACAAAAGAGGAGGCTCTTAAAATGTAGACATATGCTCAAAGTGTAGGGCTATCTTAGGGATGGACAATACAACAATATTTCATATTGTGATAACAATACAATATAACAATCTTTCTGAGCACATCACAGATATTGTCTGTGCTCAAAGAAGATGGATCAGCTATATGTTTCTTTACAAATTACTCCTGTTTCATCTGGTTTAGTGCATTAGTGTGTGAAACACGGAATAAAAATGTAGAACTGCTGGTGTACTCTGTCTATACCCTGATATTTCAACTATTGTGTATTGTATTTTTGCCATATCATCCACCCCTAGGCTAACTAGTGTACGTTTCTTCTCCATTTGTTCTTAGGATAAAAAAAATAAACTGTCTAATCTGTCAATTTTTTTTAATAAACAAATTAGAGCTCTTGGCAGAAATAAGTATCTGCTAGTATTGCCTCACCACTCACAGTAATATAAGCTCTCTCTCTCACCACATCTATGAGGAGTGTCACTTTTTGCATACGTTGCCAACTCACCTCCAGGTATATGGATGGGGGGTTGTGTTCACCACCGAACTTGTCCAGAAGCGCCTCTATGTGCTCTTGAGTAAGCTTAATCATCTGTTTGATGTTCCATATCTGCAAAAGCAAGAAACACAACACTGCTATAACTGAAGTGTCTCATTTGCTTCCATTCACACCTCTCTTAGCTTCTGGTGGACTTTAGGTACTGTGCCAGCTATACGCTACGTCTCGCAAACAAAGTCACAGTGGACTTTCCTCACTAAGGTGTAAAAGCTGTCAACGAATGCTCAGTCTTTGGCCCTACCCAGAGGAAACCCAGCAGGGGTGATTAGTTTTGTGCTGTGAGGACCTTCAGGCTCTTCAGCCAAGTTCTGAAACTTGTGCCCTGACAAGACAACGACAGCCTTCCCATGCAAGCAGAGAGATAAGACATCAGACTGCTCTAAGTAAAAAAGTTAACAAACATTAAAAATATATGATTTCTGCATCCATGACTCAGGAGATGCTGAACATCACCTTCAGACCATCTTCTAACCATCAGCTTCAGACTGGTGCTATACGCTTTATTCTGTCCCAACAAAACATTCCCAAAGGTTTATAAAACACCTATGCTCCATGAACACCTATGGTCTTTACCGAAAACATAACACAATTCAACATTACCTTTAATTTAGGATTTTGCCTTTTTTTTTTTTTTTTTTTTTTTTACAAACATCATAAATGTTCTCAGAGATTTCCCATTACAATCCAGCCACTACACTCAAATGTCATTCTGCACGCTGAACTGGTCATATGCTCCTACAAGCATTCGGTGTCATGTGAGACAAGGGTCAGAGGAGGAGAACTCTGCTGAAAGTTTCAGCAAAACAATAGTGTGAATATGCTGGATATACTACAGTGCCTCACAAGTCATGTGCCTTATCATCAGGACTCGAGAACTGTCACACACCTCAGCATCTAGGAACCACGCTTCTGATTAAAAGCCACTTTTATGGTGCGTTTTGACAGCTGTGCAGTTCAAGTTGGCACTTGAATATAATCTACCAAGCAGATAAACTGGCTGGCAAATCAGGATTTAAAAAAAAAAAAAAAAAAAAAAAAACTCTGTCTTCCTAAATGTGACCACTTTAGCTTCACCCTGTAGTATCGCCTGCATAAACAACCCGAAAGACAAGGGTGACCCAAAAGCTCCATTTGTTATGGACCTGCCCTTTGCAACATGCCCTGTGTGACAACAGGCCACATGAGCCTAATATGGTCACAAAGCAGCAACACAACTATTGCAAAAGTGGTGGTGACCAAATCTATCTGCTGTGTTTGCAAACGTACAAGTAGGCCTCACATCAGGTGAATCACTAGCACGGAGAACCAAAAAAGCGATGACAGAACGATTAGATGATATTAAGTCAAATGTTACTACCTTAAAGTGCACAGATGGAACAAATTGACATTAGGATGGTTTACCACACAGGTTATCATCATAAAAGAGTCGGTGAGTGAACATGCCACAATTCGAGACACAAAAAGGAAGAAGCATTCACAGAGATGTTTCGATGGGCCAAACTTAATGCAGCATAACAACACTGCATCCCAGCTGATCCTATAGTGTAATGACAAACCAGCAGCACTCCTTTTCCTTATCCTTACACATCTTAGTCAAATGTCTTGTAATGTGACTGCACTTCTTTTTTTGTGGCAGTAACATGGAAAAGTGCATCAAAGCCCAATAATGTATGACTTCTAATATCAAGAGTCCCACATCAAAATGGTTATATAGAGGCACCTGTGACAATGTAGGTAACGTTAAAGGAACTCCACCGTTTCTGCATAACTGAATCATTAATATACAAAGTCAGTCAATCAGAGAGGTCTGATGAGAAATGCACTGTTGTAGAGAAACTTAACAAGTCACAATTGTTCACGGTGGTGATGGGAACCAGAAGTCCAAAGCTTTTAATACCTCTAAAAGCTACATCACATATTACAGAGATGTGCTGTGACTATTAGAAGGCTGCCTAATGTCTGAGACTTAGTTTTACAAAAGTATTTTTAGAAAACAGTCCTGGCAGAGAGGTACATGGATGATATTGAAAGATACAGAATGAGAAAACGGTGCACAAAGAAAGTAAAGTGGCCCCTTATTGTCATACATGAACACACCACAGCATAGCACACCGATGTGAAATTCTTTCTCTGCATTTCACCCATTCACCAAGTGAAGCAGTGGGCAGCCAGGAACACAGCGCCCAGGGAGCAGTGTGTGGGGACGGTATTTTGCTTAAGGGTACCTCAGTGGCACCACTAGCAGTCCTGGGATTCAAACCCACAACCTTCTGATTGTTGGGCCTTTTACTTGGTAAGTTTCCCTGAAAAGCAACATTTCACACTCTGAATGACTTTGTTTACATCTTAACGACTGATTTTTTTGCAGAACTGCTGAAAACTGGCTGGAAATTCCCTTTTTAATGTGTTTAATGCACATGACTGTGTAGAGCCAGTGCAGGCCCTCTCTACAGCAGTGGCCAGATCAGGCAGACAGCTGGCTGAGAAGCCCAAAGCATCACATTGTCTGCAAGAAGGGGCCTCGGTCTCTCCATTAGACCTTCACTAATAAACCTACATCTTCCCAAACATGCTCTTGAGTCTCTAAATCAAACCGCAATGGAAAATCATGCACGTCTGTCTGTCTGTCAGGCTACAACAGCAGGGCAAGATGACAACAATTGAGATTTGACCAAAAATAACGCTTGTTACAAGCTGTGGTTTGGACGATAAGACAACAAAACGATGTAGGGCAGAAAGTCGAAGGAAAAATGATCTGGAAGTCTTAAAAAGCGTTATTATTGAGAGCGGGGCAGCTAAAGATAGTGCTAAGAGGCTAGCCGAGCCGTGTCTGGGCGCTCCGGCTGCAGGGGGCTCGGGGAGAGGAGAGAGGAGAGGAGGCGAGGGGAGGCCCAGCTTTGAGCCCAGGCTCGGGGGGAAATACGAGGGGGAAAATGGAAGAACTGCCGTCAGTAGACAGTGCACCCTCCGAGTGCGTGTGTGAGTGTGTGGTAGTGGCGTATTTGTCCGTGCACGATTTAAAATTTAGGTTTTTGTGCAGCCTCCCCCCCTCCCCTGCAGTGCATCCCCACGATCCATGTTAGAGCCGGTGTTTCCTGAAGAGGTCCATCCAGAGAGAACCCCCCTGCCTCTCCTCGAGGCCCCGTACCTCCTCAGGAATGTCCTGCTGAGCCTCCGGGATCCCCCCGGAGCAGGTGGAGGCCAGCCCCGCGCCCAGCTCCTCCAGGCCGGGCTCCCGCTCCGTCTCTCGGTCCATGGGGTCTCCGTTGAAGACGGGCGGTGGAGACTCGGCGCTGCTCAACGCCGCCATTTTAACACTGCGAGAAACCGAGTGGAAAATAATAGAGGAAAGACACGGGGGTACGTCCCAATCCTCACACCCCTGCACCCTACACCCATCAGGACCATTCAACGGCTAGGTACTGTTACTCGCACACTATCTAGTGAGGGAGTGTGCAATTTGGGACGCGTCCTCAGAGGAAAGAGACAGGAGAGGGAGAGAGTTTCAAGAAATATGAAAAAAAGGAAAAACCGTGCAGGAGTAAATCAGGACGGTTCTCCCTCTTTTTCGTTTAGGACGCTGTTTGTATTATGCTTATAAAAATGATAAAGAAATAAGTGTTTTCACGGGAATGTTTTCCATACTGTTACTTCATCTCGTGACTGACTGACAGTTCATCCAAAAAGAGAAGAAAATGTAGATGTTGCGTTTTACTTTATTTATTGAAAAACATTATTTATCCGCTTTAAATTTGGTTTTAAACAGGCAGAGTAGACAGATTCAAGAAATGTAAAAAAAAAAAAAAGAAAAAGGGAAAAAACCGTGCAGGAGTAAATGCTGAGAGTGGAAATCATGAAGAGTCTCTCTCTTATACAGTTAGAAGCATTGTTTATGTTACTTATGAAAAAAAATATAAAGAAATTAGAAAGTGTTTTGAATTACAAAGTGTTTTATTTTTCCAAACTAACTGTTACTTCATCTAGTGACTGATAGACAGTTCATCCAAAATGAGAAGAAAATGTAAAGTTATTGTTTTGCTTTAATTATTTAAAAATATATATATCATTTTATAATCAGATTTTCGATTAATATTAAAAAAAGGCCTGTTTGTATTACTTATGAAAAATGTTGCTTCATTTACTTCAAATTATTCATCCTCTTTTAATCAGACTTTAGTTTAGTGTTACACAGGCAGAGTAAAAACCAATAGTTTTCCCATTTCATGGTGGTGATGAACAATTATGAATGAAGTATTTCTTGTGAATATTGTTAAGTTTAATTTACGTCCGACGGCCCAATCTGATAGGTTGAACAGTAACTTTTGAGAATAACTTGTTGCTAAGCTGTCGCCTTTGGCTTACTCACTAGGGGTTCGGACCTGGATTCTGTAAAGCTGCTTTGTGACAACTTGGTTGTAAAAAGCGCTATATAAATAAAATTGAATTGAAAGTGATTCCTTGCTTTGACAGGTGCTGCTTTTCCGGTTTAACTCAATATAAAAACATTTGATAACTTTTACAAGATAATATTCGATTCTGATGAAGAGTGTGACAATAATGACTACTAAGGTACATCAAATTCCGAACTAAACAAATTAATACCAAAGTTCTCATGGCTAAAAAAAGAGAAAAATACATTTTTTTTGTGTGTGTAACAAGATGGACGGTATACTTTACAGACTGTCTGGAACAAAACAACATTCAGCTCAGTCTGACAAAAACTAAAAAAAACGGAGCTGAAGTTCATACTGTGAGTGATTTATGGCTCTGTCCTTTTTGGTACAACATTTGGGGCTTTTTGCGTTACCTTTCCCTTTATTCTGCAGAACTGATGTTCACTATATATACAAAAGTATTGGGACATGCCTGATTTTCAGGGTTTGGGCTAGGCTCCTTACTTCCTGTGAAGATCTATCTTAATGTTTTAGCACACCAAGACATTTTGGACAACGCCATGCTTCCAACTTTGTGGACACAGTTTGGGGAAGAACCTTTTCTAT
>JBBPCZ010000136.1:22431775-22452507 GCA_037974445.1 Brycinus macrolepidotus
GAGCTCTCCGTTCCACCTTAAACGATGCAGCTTAAGGTGGAATGGAGAATTTAAACACAGCGGTCATTCAGGAGACAAACTGTCTTACCTTCACTGAAATCACGAAGAAACCTCGCCGAAACTAAACACACAGCTTTATAAAGAAGATAGAAGATTACAACTCAGTTATATCATGTTATTCTCTCGGATTAAAGGTTTAGACACTATCCTCACTTTTAGTCACTACACCATCTCGCGTGTGAGAACCGGCGCATGCGCCAAGGAGCGCTCCTGATTGGTCAGTTTGTGACTGAGCAACATTCTTGTCCTTGCAGTCAGTGTAACGCATTTCGAAAGTTATTTTTATAATCTTTAATATTCCATTAATGAACTACCATTCTGATTTAACCGTGATATTATTTATACTCATTTATGTTTTTATGTGCAAAGCATTCTAGAAATGATAACCAGTTACAAAGTTTGACTTTTATATTCACAACTGTAAGCGTTAAGGACTTGGCCAAAGATACTTGTAGCAAGATAAGCCACTTGTCTTCAGTTAAAGTCTTGTTGAACGTTTAGACTACAGACGTTATTTGGTAGTGACTGAAGGTGTTAGTCTTTGTAAATATTTCGTAAATGTTTTATTTCATTTAGATAAGCTAAGGCGTTTTATTACAAATCCAAGTCTAGTGGTAAGTCGTCTAATTCATTGACTTCTAGCTTTTCAAAAGATCTTTGTGAAAAAATGTGACGTCCTCGTATTGACTCTGTGCTCTTAAGGGGTCTCTGAAGGGGATTCTGCTCTTCACATAGACCCTCAAGCAAGAAAAAAGACATCTTTACAGTTTTCACTTTGTTCAAGAGTAAAGGCGTATTTATTATGACAAAAATATGGTTTACCCTCAGTACAGAACAAGTTAAAAGACTATAGAATCACTGTTTCTGAACTAAGATTTCATTAAGATTAAAACACATGTTCTCTTTTCTAAAATTCATTTTTCAAACTTGGGACTGGAATGCGCGAGAGTATACCTTTGTCCCCAGGGTTCTGTGTTCCCCAGGCCCTTTTTTCCCAGGGTCTTATGGTCACAGGACTCTACAATGGCCTATGATACATTTCAGTATGATCCAAGAATGAAACCAATGACAGGGTTTCTAAATTCATAGTTAGGCTCCTGGGCCACTAAATGTCGAGAAAGGATTTTCCATAGGATTGTACTTTCCTTGGCTAGGATAGTCTTAATTAAGTAATTAGCTGGGATTTTTTTTTCTTTTTGTCTTCTTCTTTTTAAACATTTCTGAGACATGTTAAGCATGCATACACTATCTGAATATTGGCTTTATAAAGCATGGTGCACACCCTGCCCTTTTTTAATATTCTATGAAAAGCCCTCAGCATGCTAACTAGCGAGTCTGCAGAATAAAGTGAAAAACTTACATCAGCGTACCTCCATAAAACATAGAGTAGTCTGCTATATAAAGAACACTTTGAACAGAGCAGATCAAATGCCAGTTTAGTAATGGATGAAAATGATGATATGCATCAAATAGCAACAACCCTCTGGGCAAGTTATGCTCCTGAAGTCCACACTGTTAATGACTCGATGTCTGTAAGAGTGCAGTAATAAGGAAATGCCTTTGGAAGCATCAGGTCCATAAACCACCACGTCAGATGTAACATCAGAATAACATCAGAATATTTATATTTGTAAATCTACCAGAGGTGTGGATTTTATGCAGTGGAACCATGACTGAGGCATCCATCCATCCATCCATCCATCCATTTACCTACCTATCTATCTGTCCTCCTTCACAGATGGTAATGAGAGAGAAGGCCATGATTCTGTGGGTGTATAATTCCAGCAGTGCAGAAAGACTGGGTGATCAGCTCTAGATGTGTGAATAAATAAAACCACATAAACTGATTTTAGTCATTTTCTAGTCATGACCTGAAACACTGACCACAGGCCACTTCTGTCATGTGTTTGTTCGTCCACTAGATGGAGATCTGCTCATGAAATCAAGATCAGCATAAATAATAAATAAATAATTTGATAGACGTCCCTCCACATTAGTATGAGAGTCACGATTCTTCTTCTCTCACAGAGGATGTATCTATTAACACAGTTCTGGGAACCAAAATAAAAAAAATAAAAAACATCCAAGATAACACATCCTCACATAGTGCAAGACAAATTGCTCTGGTCTATCTGCTGCATTTTCAGATTACATTGTCTGGCATCCCAAAGTGCTGCAAATAAGTTCCAGCCTATATAATTACAATCCAGTTGTCAAGCTGCCATTCAGGCTGTCCCAGTGAAAGTCGCTGCTGCATGGACAAAATTCAGTTTAAAGTGGCGAAATACAAGCTGTACAGAAGTGGGGAGGACTATTAAACCCACTTTTATTTGCTCCCTCAAGGCAGAGATTATGTGAATGCTGCTTTTTTTGGCTGCCACATTAAATATACCACTACTTTCCAATCTCCCTGAAACAAAGATATTCTATTATTCCTGCTGCTGCGCCACGTCTGAGGCTCTGAATAAATACTGTTTTAATGTCAAGTGCGATCAATTTGTTCTCTCCTCTGTGAGAGAGTTAAAGGGCAAATGCACAGCACCATACATTGTGTTGCTTTCATGGGTATGGAATAAGCTCGGTCTAGGACAAAACTGGAATGTTAATCCAACTTAATCTGGAATAGTCTAGGTCTAGGAAAGATTTTTGAACAAGTAAACCATTACAGTATATGTGCTACTTCATTATTGCAAGGGCCCATAATGGACAACAAATTTATTTATATAAAAAGTACACATACATTGATAAAGTTTCAAAACATGCCACTACACTAATAAAGTTTAAAACATGTATAGTCCATAAATGCATGTTAAAGGCACAGCACAGGGTCAATCAGAGTAGAGGTCATTTACATGTATCAGTGTTAAGGACACAGTAACAAAAGCAGTTTAATTCTAGGGTGAAAATAATAAATCAGTCTCAGACCAGGTTATTTATTCTGAGGGATTAAGAGAGGCTGGAAGATGGGCCTGAAATAAAAACCCACACAAGCATTAGAAGTGACTTGGAACATAAAATAACAAATAAAAACTAGCAGCAACACAAAATGTAAGTAAACAGACCATCCACAATGCAGCTGTTCACAGAGTCATATATTATTTGAAAAGGTTGCTATGTTATCTATGTTCTATGCGCTATATGTTTATTGATAAACAATAAAGTCACATTAAAAGCACAGTGGCACCCTTTCAGTCACATTTTAATTACTAAAGGCAATTAGAACTGCATAAGGAACTGAAGACTGAAAACACTGACCATCTGGAGTTATGACTGAAATTAGATGTGAAGTTAAACTAAAAGATGTGAAGTTAAACAACTGAAAACAACACGCCATCTCACAGCTGTTGCTTGGTTGTCATGAAGTGACACACACATCACAACAAATGACAGAATATCCTTCTTTCATTAAACCCTATTGATAGACAGAACTCAGCGAGACCATCAAGCTACGCTGTGTGATAAAGAAGAGAATTAAAACACTAAAATTCAACAGTTATGCACTCTTAAATGTCTTTGGACGTTCCTGGAGAACCCTGTTACTGGTATAGAACATTACGTTATGTGGAGGGTCTTTACACTTTAAAAGATTTCCTGCCCTTCTGAATGGTAAAAATGTTTTTTAAAAATATCCATTTGAGATCCTTGAGGGAACTAATAGTGGTTCTCCTGTGGCATAGCTCCAAAGAACCTTTTTGTCAGCTTTATTTTCAGACCTTTAGTCTCTCAGGCATAAAGAAACATTTGGAAACTTCATTCTAAATTTAACCAATGATTTTTATATTATTTTAAATGAGCAAAAGTAAGTAGTTAGATATATGTTTTTCCTACAAAAACGTCAATAATTATTGCCATACTGATCATAATAACTAATATACTGTCTCACAATTCCTAAAACACTGTCCTAAAATTCCCAACATACTTTCTCATTACACTAAACCTAATGTCCCGTTAGACCTAGCACACTGTCCTCATAATATCTAACATACCTTCCTATTACACACAATAAACTCTTCTCATAATACTTCACACTATCCTATGACAATAAACCTGCTCTTCTCATAATGTCTATAATACTGTGCCTTAATACACACTGTCTTTGTGATTTCTAACACACTGTCCCGTAACGCCTTACACACATTTCTACAATATGTAACATAATGTCCCATAGTACTCAACATGCTGTCCCATAATACCTAACTGCTGTCCTCGTAAAACCTAACCCACAGTGATCATAATACTTACTGCCTCATAATAACTAATACACTGTCCTATAATACCAAACACACATTTCCATTATACCTGACACATTGTCTCAAAATACCTAATTTGCTGTCATCTCAATACTTTCACTGTCCCATAATATGTAACACACTGTCCCATAATGCCTGACACACTGTGCTATGACACTTAAAGGGCCCATTCCCTTTTCCCCTGAGGTCTACTTATGACAGTTTTGTAGGTGTAAATTGGCTGTAAATGTAAATGCTGTTCTGATTTACTGCCCTGTGTTGTGCTTTGCTCAAAAAGCAGCCTAGGTGTGAAATACTCCTTATAACTTCAGCATGAATTCCGCTGTCGACAGAATTGGTGGATACATGTAAATGAGCTGGGAAACAGTGAATTCAAAATGAGCTGTTTTTACAGCTTAATCTTCATATATACATATGTATGGACCATGGAAAAAATGGTGTGTTTTAAAACTTTAACACTGTTTGTATATTGCGTTGAAGTCGTTTACTTCAACACAATGAGGGAAATTCAGATTTCCATTGTATGAGCCCTTTAAAACACTGCCCCTAACCTACTGTCCCATAACTACCAGTATACTGTCCCATAACCACAAATATACTGTCCCATAAGAGCTAACCTTGTCTAATAGCACCTAATGCGTTAAGCCATAGCGCTTGAATTTGCATGACTGAAATGTATCTGTTAAACAGAGTTGTTTCCTAAAGAAACAAACTGAAAAACAGTAATTGTGTTCATGTAACATATTTTATTCATGTGCGACACATTGACCCACGTTACCCCTCAGGACTTCTTGTCCCATAATACCTGAACCTGGAACACCATAAAGCTTCAGTGACTCACCATTTCAAGCGGCCCAGTGTCTGACAGACAGCTGCTGGTTTCATCAATTATTCAGCGGCTCACTTCTCACTGCAGACTGTGGGCAGTACGGCACTTCAGTATAGTGGACAAGTACAGGAAAAAGGGACTGGTTTAGTCCTATCACATCGCCACACGTTTACCATATGTTTTAATATAGACAGCAGCTGCGTGAACAAAGCTATCCAAGCATGAAGCTCCTCTGAAAAAAAGGTGCTTTGAATTTGTATGATTAAACTGTGTCGAGAGGTTGCACATAAAGAAACTATGTTGCATCATCACAATTCTTTCCAAACAAAGAGCAGACCTAAAGACAGCACCTACATTGATGTGACAGATTCTGTGTATCCAACGACTTGACATATTTTAATCACGAACCATTTTATTTCAGTGTATGACTCTCAATTCTCAGCCTGTTTATCAAAATGCACCCATCCGAGGATTATTTGCTGTCTTTTGTGGAACCCACTGTCAGTGATCAAATCTAGACACCCAGGTGCATCCCATTTATTTTGTATTGCTTATGGTTTAGTTGCACTGTGTCATAAGATCTCTGTTTTGCAAAAGGAGGATGTGGCACATTGCAATTTCTTATTTTGAAATATCATTTGTAATCTGAGCCAAACTACTCTATGTGGTAGGAAAAAAATGGGGCAAAAAGACCCCTTTAATAGCAATGCCCAGCTTATCCTACCTGGGGTGAGAAGTGGGTAGTGGGTAGTGCTGTTGGCTCACAGCAAGAAGGTCCTGGGTTCAATTCCCACTGAATTTACTGCAAACTTTCTGTGTGGAGTTTGTATGTTCTCTGCATCGGTTTCCACCATCCAAAGACATGCATGTCTGGTGGATTGGAGATGCTCTGTGACTTTCTGAAGAAAATATATCTAAATATTTTTTTTGCCTCTTGTCTGGGGTGACTTCTTACCCCACGGGTCTAACTTTGGGGTCAGAAGTCCCCCAGTCAACTAACTGCTTTATTACCTCAAAAACACAAAAAACAAACACAAAAATCCTCAAAACCAAAGGTATTGTTCTCTCCATCACCACCCCAACCCCACAAATATGTGCCATTTAAAGACATTTAAAGACAGCAGTTGTGCTGGTGAGACATACAGTATTTGCATGCCACCACTTGCCACATTTGTATCCTGAGCCATATTGTTCCAGTGTGCAGTGATCCAGATTATAATGCTGAAAGAATTACACCATGATAGTGCAGTGGGTGGCACTGTTGCCTCACAACCTTCAGGGTTGGGGGTTCGAATTCGGGTCCTGGCCTTGTGTGTGTGGAGTGGGCATGTTCTCCTCGTGGTGGTGTGGGTTTCCTCCGGGGTCTTCGGTTTCTCCCACAGTCCAAAGACATGCGTGTCAGGTGAATTGGGGATTCTAAATCGACCGTAGGTGTGAGTGTATGAGCGAATGGTGTGTGTATGTGCTCCCTGCGATGCAGGCGCTCCACTCAGGGCGAGTCCCTGCCTCACGCCCGTTGGCCCCAGGATAGGCTCCGGCAACTGCGACCCTAGTAAGGATTAAGCAGTTACAGAAAATGAACGAATTACACAGTAACCATTCAGTAAATGTGTTGAGATTACACCACTTCTATAGGAGACATAATTAGACATTTTAACGCAAAAAAATGTAAAAATAAACTAATAAGATAAAATAATCGAGAAATAAATCGCTAAAAACGTGTATATCGTTTCACCTCCTCCCTCCACAGGAAAAAGAGGCTGCACTGGCCCTTTAAGAAGGTGCTTTAATAAACAATGATATTCTGCCATTGACAGCATGACATCACCGCTGTATGTTCTGGAGCCTGAAACATGAAGAGAGAACTGCTGAGGCCATATTTGAGCCTGGCCACGGGCTCTGCAGCAGCATCCAAAGTCTAAGTCCAGGCTGCTGTTTCTGCATCTCCTCCCTGGTTTGCACGTCTCTGCTCTGAGGCTGGGGTTGTAATTCAGCTGGGTTAGGTTTCGCTCCACCTCTACGCTATGGCCAGCACAGCAGCAGCAGCAGCAGCAGCAGCAGCTCTCTCTCTGGACCGGGGGAGCAGCAGTAGGACGGCCTGAGAGAGGGCTGTCAGAGCCCGGGAGCAGCCCTGCTTCAGCACGGTGAGTCCTGGAGAACCGCTGGATTTCCTGTGCGTCTCAAACGCCTGGCCAGAGGGCTCTCGGGGGTGAAACCTTATTTAATCCCATACATTCCTTTACCTCCAGACCTTCAGGGCTTTCCTAAAAACGAATGTACGTATTTTTCGACTACAGCTGCCGTTTCTATTATTAAACTGCATGATCAGATCCAGATAAAGCCTCAGATCTGGTTCTAGTATTTCAGCCCGTGCACCTGTATTATAACGCTCGGGTGTGTGGGATGTAAATACGACAGTCTGACGGGACGGAGGGGTGGGGTGGCTGCTTATAACATCATTCCGATATCGTGGTCTCCTCCGAAGCCCGTTTTTGTTTTGTATTTGCTCTGCACGTCAACACCACAGCGCCATTGTGCTTTTTTTTCTATTTTGGAGAGGGGGGGCATCATTTACGCACAGATATGAATTGTAGCATCATTTGTATTATTTTATCCTTATGTGTAACAGACTATTGAGGATTCTCTTATAAGGGATCGTAATGTGCATCTGTTTGTGTTTGTGTTTGTCCCCTCCCCACCTTCTTCTTTCCAGAGGTCTGAACCGAAGAAGTGTCATTTCATTCACGCGAGCCACGGACCACGGGCTCCGGATCCAGCCGGGATACTATAGGCATCTTTTTCTACTCCCCTCCCCCCCTCTCTCCCTCCCTTCCCCCCAAATCTCCCCCCAGCCCCCCGTCGGCGTTCATTTACCCCCGCCCCCTCCTGAACCCCCCCGGGCGATGCTCTCGCGAGGTGATGTAAGCTGAGCGCGCGGACGCGCGTGCACGCCCGAGGAGCCCCGTGTGCGTGTGTGTGTGTGTGTGAAAGGAGGAAGAGGAGGAGGAGGAGGAGGTGGAAGAGGAGGATGGCTGCCGGGAAGCTGCTGCTGTACGCCGGCCTGTCCCTGTCCCTGTGCGCGCTGGGCATGCTGGCCGTGGCCGTGTGCTCCGACCACTGGTACGAGACGGACGCGCGGCGCTACCGCGAGCGCTGCCGCAGCTTCGCGAGCCGCCGCAAGGACCCGGGCTTCATCTACATCCCCAACAACAGCCTGCCTCTGCGCGCCTCCGCCGCCGGCCGTGCGCGCCTGGACCGCTGGGAGGAGAAGCTGCTGCTGGCGCGCAACCGGCGCCAACTGTTCGCCATGAGCGCGGCGGACGAGTGCAGCCGGCAGTACAACTCCACCAACATGGGGCTGTGGAGCAAGTGCCACCGCCTCGGCTTCGACCAGGACATCGAGGACCTCATCCGAAAAGGTGAGGCTGGCTGTGATGCTGGTGGTGCCGTGCGCTGGCCGCGCGCCCCCACCTCCTGCTGAAATGCCCAAATTTGTCCCCGTTACTTTGTATTTGGCGCACAGCTTATATAACAGGACACCTGTCCAAACACCTTCCAAACACCTCACTAATACCGTGCGTGGCGCTCTGGGGAGCTCCTACTCAGCACACCGATAAAAATAAGTATACCACATGGACAAAAGCATTGGGACACCTAAACGTTACACCGACTTTAATGATATTGTATTGAAGTCCCCCCCTTTACAGCTATAACAACTTCCACTGTTTGAGTGTTTCTATGGGAATTTGTGCCCATTCATTCTGTAGAGCATTTATGAGGTCAGGCACTGACGTTGGACAAGAAGTCCACAGTCTCTGTTTCAGTGGATCCCAACGGTGTTGGATGGGGTTCAGGGCCCTGTGCCGGGAGGTCAAGTTCTTCCACACCGAACTCATCCAGCCATGTCTTTATGGAGCTTGCTTTGTGCACTGGGGCGCAGTCATGCTGGAATAGAAAAGGTTCTTCCCCAAATTATGTCCACAACATTGGAAGTATGCTGAAGCATTAAGATTGCCCTTCCCAGGAAGTGAGAGGTCTAGCCCAAACCCTGAAAAACAGGTGTGTCCCAGTACTTTTGTCCATATAGTGTATGTGTGCTTGCCACAACACGGAGTAAGGTTTTATATATGTGTCAGATAAGAGAGGTAACTATGCAGTGAGAAAGCATAAAAAGCATTAAACAGAAACCGTTTTGGCCTGGCACATCTCAGCCCAGCTACGCCAGTGTCTGTTTGGGTCTTGGCTGTGTTTTATGCGCCATGCCTCACTGAACATTTCTGTACAGGTTGTGTAAGCAGCGATCCCCTCTGCTCGGCCACTCGCACTTGACGCTAACTTTTCCTGCCACTTCTCACAGCTTCGTGGGCCTTCTGGGCCGTTACCTGAGCCCGGGTGCATAAACCAGCTTACGTTATTTCCTCATGACGGGTTAGATTTCCCCCAGATTAGTGTGTTTGCACACAGCGATGTCTCTCCTTCAGTAAACGAAAACCTCTCCAACTCTTAAAAGGAACTTCCGCTGTTGCTATGGATACAGTTAGCTTCTGCTAGATTGTGCTAGTGCCTGAAGTTCATTAATTCATTCATTCATTGATTCATTTTCTGTAACCGCGTAATCCTTACTAGGGTCACGGGTACCCGGAGTCTATCCTGGGGCTAACGGGCACGAGGCAGGGACTCACCCTGGGCGGGGCGCCAGCCCAATGGTGCTTTGAAGTTTTTGTGCTTAATTAAAAAAATATTAAGATGTAAGTAAAGTTATTAACAGAATAGGCTATATGAGAAAAATAACATCATGATTCTTGATTACCTTTTGTTCCAGGTATGTATATGTATGATATTCTGATATTTAAAAAGTGCTAATCCAAAACTGGGTGTATATATTTCACACCTGTGCTGAATTATATCAGATGTAACAGGAATAATTATGCACTCTTTGTAATGTAGTTGGTCTGTGTTCTTAAAGAACTGGCGATATCCATGATATACTTAGAAAAGCATATTCTGTATCCTGGTAACGCTACAATATTGTCATATTGCCCACCTTTGTTCACAGTATTTTGATGTGTAATGTTCCACTTTAGAGAAATGAACCAAGTCAAAGTGGTGGTGACCTAACTGGGCCTAATAATAGAGTGAAATTGGATACATTTGGTACGTTCATATGGTTGATGCATAACAATGTGTAACAGTGTAAGAAGTCACACTGGTAAGTCTGTTTGAGATTACTTGGTGTGAGCTTTTCGGACAAGTCTTGGCTAAAAAACTAACCATGTGGGGTTGGGCGGAAGTAATGTAAATGAGATTTTACATCAAACTATAGTTTTAAGATGTTATATGTAACCAAGCACTGAGTTTGCAGCTGCATTCACAGCTGTTCGAGGTCTTACCTGGTCACTCTAACTCACAGATAACATCTAAAAGACTGTTAAAATAATTAGCCTATCATTATAATCTGCAGCCCAGCCAAATCTTGTGGATGATAAGAAGCTTTATCTTTAGAACAAGAAGTTATCTTTAGAAACAAATATCATTCTGCTGACTATAAACATTTTGCTTTATTTGCTTGTGCATTGTAGACTTGGCCACATATTGTTGGTCTGGTCAGTGGCAAGAAGTTGCTCATATTTTCATCATAGTGAAGGCCTGGGCCTGAGCCTGGCATGCTTCTCTGTATAAGTCAATATGCTAAGATGACATGGCCAGTTCTCACCAACAACTGCCAAGACTGCCAATGTTACCCTGCGGCTATGTCTGCCAAGGTGAACATGTTTTTATCTGCAGGTGGCAGCATGAACTAACCAGTGCGAAACACACACACACACACACACACACACACACACACACACACACACACAAACCTCTACAAGCGTACATTTGCACTATTATGTAATTGTGTATCCGTGGTTAGGAGGCGTCCTTGTAGTCCAGCATGTTACAAGACTGTGTGTGACACAAACTGCTTGTGTTTTGTCTGATCAGCAAAAGCTCATCTTCTCTCACTGGGGCCACTGCCAGCTCCACACAAGAGCTCACTCTGTGTTTGGCAGGGTGTCTCGGATACAGCGCCACCATTCCAAACCGCAAAGCGTGTGTATTGTAATCAGCAATGCTGAATCATTATACTGTCTTTGTATCAGAGGTGTTACGAAGTGTTTTATGTGGTGTAATTTGCAGTTAAGGGTCTGTTGCTGTTTGCTGATTGTGGAGATAACTTGCTGTCAGGTTGGTAACAGTGTTTGGAAAAAAATGAAATTACAGTGTGTGTGTGTGTGTGTGTGTGTGTGTGTGTGTGTGTGTTTGTGTATGTGTGTGCGTGCGTGCGTGTATGTTCACACATGTGTGAGTGTGTGCCTGGCAGAATTTTAATCCATATTATTATCCAGACAAGTGACATATCTTTGCAAGAAATCTGCTGACTTTACTCGACTTGGCATCCCCCACCCCTGCAAAAGGATGCTCATTCTGTTCCTACACACACACCAAATCCCCATGAGAGAGACAGAGATAGGAGAAGAAAGGGGGAGGGTATGATAGATGGGGGAGAGAATTAGAAGAGGAGAGTGGACTGATGAAAAGGGTTGAGAAAGAGGTCCATATTCTGCATCAGGAAAAATAGGAGGTTGCAGAGAATTCTCCTCTGCCATAGCTTTTTATTAGTCTATTTCAAAACCCATTTGGAGAGTTTTTTTTAAGATATAGACTCAGATAATAAGGTAATCTTAAATGGAACCGTAACTTTAATGGAACCTTATTTTCCATGCCGTCTTTAATGGTGCAATGTGACACTGCATTATTTGCGGTGGAAGGAAAATTCCTGCAGGAGAATGGCAACCAACCTGGAGCACTAAGTTAGCAATGGAATAGAAAGTGGAATAGGCATATCCTTATTGATATGGAAACTTATTGATACTCATTGATTCTGCTCTTATAATTTGGTGCAATAAATAAAGACATCACATGAAAAGATGTGAAATTTTATTAGATGTCATTTTATTATCACTTGTTTTGTAGAAATAGCAAGCTAAATTGTTTGCTGAGTTTCCTACATATACTATAATGAGGGAAAAATGATCGCTACAAATGTCTGGTCAACAAATGTGTGGTGGTGATGTGCAGAGCATCACTCCCATCCTTCCCAGTTATCCACTCTACCACAAACCATTTGAATTTGCAAGCTATGTTAGAAAGCATTAACTCTGCATGAATACCGATAGCAGCACCATTTGGCCTGGAGCTTATTGATTTCGGTATCGACCAGTCAGAAACCGATACCAATTTAGAGGGAAAATTTGGATATGCGTTTTGAAAAGCACCAACTAGCATTCAAAGCCTAAAAATATGGTAAATATGGTACATTGTAAGTTGAAGTAATTTTTGACAATTGAGTGAAAAAGAAATGAAAACAAAATAGTGGAGGAACGTGAGGAACAGCAGGGCAATGGTATAAAGAAGAAGAAAGGTAAAGTAGAAGGAAAATGACGCATGAGACAGCAGCATCTGGAGGTTATGGGCATTGAAGAGAGTATGAAAGCAAAAGAGCAAGAGAGAGAGAGAGCAATCACACAGGGAAAGCCAACCCCTCACATCGTCCACCATCTGTCCCCAGCTCCCTGCGGGAAACCCATCAGGAGATGATGAAGACATTTAGGCCATAGAGCTCAATCACTGAGAGCAGGAGCCAAATTGAGGGACAGTCAACCCCCTACCTAAACCACACAGCCTGTCCTCTAACCTAATGAAAGAGAGACAGAGAGAACGAACGAGAGAGGGAAGGATGGAGGTAAGTTAGATGAGATGAGGATAGGATTACCCTCCAGCTCCTCAGGGATCTCCCTATCCTTTGGGCATATAAATTTGACACTGTGGGAGGAGGGAGCTACGCCCTCTTGGTTCGTGACAGAAGCCCTGAAGGGACATGGGTGATGACACTAATCAACTAGAAGGCAACTAGGCCGTTATGCAGGCTGCATCTCTAAGGAACAAGGAATCTCCTGTGAAATACAAGTTGTCACGTCTTGAATTTCACTTGGGAAACACCACTGGAAAGTTCTGTGCTCATATTGCTAACTGTGTCTGACCAGGCTGAAATGTCTGAATGGAAAATGTTCAATAATTTCTAAGCTAGGGTACGCTTCTGATTGAAAAAGTCTCAGGTAGAGCCGTTTTTAACTTACTTAAAACCTTTTTTTAGATGTTCCGGAAAAGATGGGGAAAAATAAATCAAAGAAGAGTTCCTTCCTGGCCCTGAAGGGTCTCTTGCTCTAACCTATAAGAGGAAAAAACATCTGTTCCTCTGATATTTATTGTTTCAGCTACTGTAAAATGAAGGAGTTTAAACCTGCAAGCTTACAGTTGTGTTTCTGAACTGTTACAGGTCTCATAGGCCTGTCACTATCATGGAATTTTAACTGACAATTAATTGTAATTCAAATCATTGCAATTACCAATTTAATTGTCTTTTTTGTTCATTTTACAAACCGAAAGCTGCATCATTACCTAACTGCTTTCTTTCTGTCTTTACTTAGGTTGTACTGACATTAAATAACTGCACTGTTATACACTGTTACAGTAAAGCAATGCTCCTACTGCTTTGCCTTACTGCTTGAAAATATGAGTAAAACATAACAAATAAATGTTAATGCACCATTTTTTGTCAGATCCATGACAGTCCATAATTATCCAAGCCTTAATAAATGCATTTACTACTATTTTGTGTATATTGTTTGCCTCAACCCAACATACCCAGTTCACATTCTGTTTGTTGCGATTTTATAGTGAAGTCTAATCTCCCCTGGAAATAACTGTGGTTCGCTTAAATAATCCTGATCCACTTAAATAGCTGTGATCATGCAATTATGTCATAACTGTGACAAGCCTAAGCCCACAGCTTCCCAAATTTCTTAAGTGTTGTTATTGTGAGACTGGTGTGATTCCTCAGAAAGGATAGAACCATAAGAAACCAGTCTCAGAGTTGAGGGAGGGTTTTCTTTGCATCCAGAACACCACAAGCCTTTTAAGAGCCCTTTAAGAATCGTAACTTAATTTAAATTTATTATACGCAGGCCAGTGCAGTCAATGCACAGCAGTCCACTTCTTAAGACACTGTACATGAGAAATCGACTCTGATCAATAAAAGCCTCTCTAATAATCTCTCTCCACACTTGTTGAAAATTATGCTTATGTGCTTGGGCTCCTCGCCAGCAGTTATTGACTCTACCATCCAAGAGCTCACTGATTAAGGAAATCTCCAGCCTGAATCATGTTATTTCAGGTTATTTCAAGATTGTAATGTTTATTGAATATAAATAAAACATTGTATATATTGAGTTGATCTTGGGGCTGATGAAGGAGTGATCTATGAATTTAGGCTGAGCATTTTTGAAATTGAACCTGAATCTCTCTGGGGTCAGATGGAGTTGAAAAATCCAAACAAAGCACCCAGTTGAGACATTTGCTTGAATTCTGCTGTCTGCCTCAAGAGAACAAAGTCCAGAGGTGTGGACTCCAGAGATTTTATTTGACTTGACTTACAATTCAACTTTGTCTTGAACACGAGTGGATTGAACTTTGAGTTGAACTTTTGACTTGAAAAGACTGAAGACCCAAAGTTAGAGGGGCGTCTGCAGACACAGTCAGTGCTCCTCATGTAAATGGAGTTTCGTGCACTGAAAATATATCTGATTCAGACCCCTAACAGCTTTATCAGTAACTGTGGTTATGCTTTGCTGATTGTATTGTGAGGGAGTGAGATAATCCTGAGATTTTGTGTTTGCCTCCATAGGCTGGAAACCAGTGAGTATCAAAAAGCCCCTGCTCAGTGCTTAAACCCCAGTCTCACTGTAGTAATTACCTGCCAACCTGCCATTTTCTAATGGTTGAACTAAAAGTCTCCAGTGTTTGGTCTCTTTCTTGTAAAGTTTGTCGTCTAAATTCGTTTGAAACGAGTGGTTATTTTTCGTTTGTTAGTTAGTGCCATTGTCTTGCGTCTTTTGAGAACCCAGTGTATTTGCCATAAGGAATTACTTCAGTGCATTAAAAATCACCAAAATGACCTTTGACTCAGGACTCGACTTGAGACTTGCCTGCTCTGATTGAGGACTTGACTTGAGACTTGCCCTATACTGACTCACCTTGAGATTTTGAATTTGAAATTGAGCTTGAAGTTTGCCAACTTTAAGGGGGGGCCAGAGTTGGCAACATAAAATATTGTTGAAGACGTGGTACTGTTATCCCGCATGGCAAATCCAGCAGCTATTGGCAGTGCTCTGATCTAATGATATTGGACATTGGCAGAATGAGAGAACTGTAGTCTAATGGTATTTGGGGTACCAGGGGGCAATCATATTCTGGGATGGGGGAGTTTTGTGCTGCCCTTGGTGACTCCCTAGTTCACCTATATGCACACACTGGCTCTGTATTGACCTATGATTTGACTCTAGATTGAAAACTTGTTTCTTGAAACTTCTTCTCACCTCTGACAGATTCTTTAAACAATGATTTCAAACCATGAAATAAAGTGAAATAAATTAAATATTAACTAAAATTACTTTAATTGCATACACAGGGCCAGTGTACAGCATATTCCCAAGAATCTGAAAACTGAGAATAAAATGTCATGAAACAAAAGTGCACACAAAAATATTAAAAATGGAGGAAATGAAAAATGGCAGCAGATTATTATGGTAATTGATTAGAAAATGAAACAGCTGGTTTATGACAGACCAGGACTTAACAGGGGACTTTTTTCTTGTTTGTCCACAAATAGAGTATTATGACACATTAGAGGCACAGATGTTTATGGGCGAAACACTGTATCTGTTTGTCTGCTGCTGAGTGACTGTCCAGCACTTATTACACACCTGAGCAATGGCAGTGGTATGTGTGTTTTCAAATGAGCAGCGTGAGCAGGGGGAAGTGGTGATAAATGTTTTTCATATGGCTCGGAGCCAGAGAGCGGGCATCAATGTTTCATGACCTGAAGTTGTTTGGTGTTTTTTTTTCATGTCTCCCTGGTGAAGCGCGCCGTTGCGCTGAACCAGTCTTGCATGATGAATGCTGCATAGTTTAGGTGTAGGAGTTGTCCTCGCAGAAAACGTTAGAGGAGAATCGAGTTGGGACACTGGTGGAAATAATGGGCTCAGTCACACACACTCCGACACACACAGCACGTGTGCTCCTGTGGAACTGTGGGAGAAGTTTTCTAAAGTGGACATAGCTTCTTATTTTCATTTATAGGTAGACGTGGAGGGAGAACAGAAGAACAGCGAACAGTTTAGGCTGAAGTAATGACCCATCTCTGGATCTGAAATGTACTGATATAAACATATCAGTACTGACACTTTAGCACTTAATGTTCCAGTAACCAATTAAATAAAACAATCAAATTACACAGTGTTTATAATATGGTGTAAATTCAGATCGAATGTGCTTTATACTGGCTGATATAGCGATTACTGGAAATTGTCAGATATGATGGTCAGTTCTCATTTGATACATTTCCTAAGCTCACATTAACAGCAATAACTCACAAATTCTTAAATTATTTAAATATATTTGTACTGGGAGCTTCTCAAAATACCTAATGGATTTGTTGGTTTCTGTTAATTAGCTCGTCTTTTTTGTTCTTCAGTAGAACCTTCATAGAATGATGTTGTGTGTTATAATCTGTTGTCCACCTTCTGTAGGTCAGCTTGAATTCTTTTTTCCATGTTTTTGTTGCTGTAACCATGGTGGTGTTTTGTGTTCAGATTAACCAGCTTATTTCTTATTGCTTTCATGGAAATATGCAGTCTGTATGAAGCAAAAGGGTTTACCCCTTCTCAAACATGTCTGTTTGTTACAAGATAAAACAAGATTCTAAATATTGTCTTTATATTAGGGGAATTTCTGTGAAACCCAAAACCTGCTGTACCTTAATATTGACTAATATTAAGGTGATATGAAGGTGCTGATATTCAGTCAGGCCTCTAAATCGAATGATGTGAAAAGAAATTTAAAATCTCCTCCTGAGCTTGTACAAATCTCTGTCTATTTTTCAAAACCCTTCCCTCTTCTGCTTCGAGTTCAGTTCTCTAGACAGAAATATCGCTGAAAAAGCCATTATCGGACCATAACCCATCATTGCCTTCTCTCAAGGCCACCCAATGCTATTTTCCTTTAAGCATGGCATTTCCATAGCGACAGGTTGCCAAGGCGTTAGGATTAGCTAATCAGAAGGTAAGGCAGCACAGACCTCCAGAGAGCTTTGATTTCTAGCCATCAGTCTACTGAGCTGTTATAAACAGTCAGGATGTGATTGACTCTGCGGATAATTGGCTGTCTTGAGTTTGAAAGAATGATAGAGATCAGATGAGTCTCGTCTGATACTGAAAGGGTCAGTTTGCAACACTCCAACCCACCGGTCTATTGTGGTGGATAATCAGACCATCTGATCGTTGCGTCATTAATGAAACATCGAGTGAGAACTGCAAGATTGCAAAGTCATATACATGCGATGGCAGTCATACACAATCTCGCATCGTTGCATCCCTAGTGTACACACACACACACACGCACACACATACACACGCACACGCACACACACACACATACACAGAATGTTTAATCTTTACCCCTTACCCCTTGTGCACTTCCTGCAGCCTTGAACAGGCCTCAATAGGCCTGATTGAGCTGCTGACTGGGATCTTGACCAGCTCTGATCTCTGATGTATGACCGCTCCCTCTTCCAGGTGGGCATTCCCCCCTCCCTGCCTCCCCCGTTCTCTCTCTCTCTCTCTCTCCTTTGATCAATGGTTCATCAGAAGGCCTGGACTTTGCCAGGGCCAAGCACATGGGGAGATGACACCAATCAGCTTCCTATTCAGAGCAAGGAAAAGATGAGGCGCTTGTTAGGGGCCATGCAGAGGGGAAAGCCAGGGCTATTTTAATGAGAGCCACGTTCACTGCAGCTGCCAGGCTGAATGGGGAGCTTTCAGGAAGCCGACAAAGCAAGAATTATACCAGACCGAGGAGTAATACAGCTGCTCAAGCTCTTTAGCCCGAAGAGTATATGACCGGAGAGAGCTAAGCTAGCTAGCTTGGCCTACCAGAAGTTTTTAAATGATGATAGCCTGGAGATACAGTGCCTTGGCTGTAGAATCAGCTCTAACATTTGGAGAAGCGAAGCGAGTGTGTTTAAAGCTGGGATTACTCATTGATTTATCAATAATTATTGATAAGGGCTGTGAAATGGCTAGGTAAATTTATTTTGCCGAGGTTTTCTTTTTGCATGTATAAGCGTTCTGCACACCATTAATTATGTGCACTGCATTCATTATCTGGTCCTCGTTTTACTTAATTGACAGCAACTGCACTGTGGGCCATACTGGGGTGCTAGCTGTGGGAACAATGCTGCGTTTCAGTGGTATTGCTATTGCTAAGTGTGGCAGAACTTCCCTTTCTTAACGTTAGTTGAACATTTTTTGTTGTTATTATTATTTTTTACAGAGGTTTCTCAACAGTTTTAACCATGGTCAGTCCTACACAGCTAGGTGTCTCCATCACTTGATGCTTCCTTTGAAACGCGAAATGCAGCTAAACTGGAACAGATCAATGTGCTTGGAGGAGAACACTAACTGCCGACTTATTTAAGTAGGGGACATCCTACCCACCCAGAGAGAGCAAGGCCAGTGGACCACTGACATCGAGTGGTCATTTGGAACTCTAGGTCAGATTTCCATGAAAAAAAATGAATGCTGTTTTTCTAACATAGCTGCTAACATTCTGAATTATGCAATGAATTCACATCATAACACCTGCACTAAAATTCTCCACATAAACCAGTAATCTTTGCCAAGCGTGGTAGTTCAGCAACTTTTGAAGTAGTAGAGAACAGTTTGAGTGTCTGGTTCTGGTTTACAACAACACTGAGGTTTAATAGTGGACTTATTTTTATGTGATGCTCAGGCGTTAGCTTCCTTTCTTGCATCTTTGTAGCATTATTTCTATTGACACTCTTCTGAAACTGTACACAGGATATAATGCTCCTGTCCATCCCACTGAATACCATCAACCATTTGAAAATGCCAGCCATGTTTGTATGCATTAACGTTATAGCGCAAATTAACGTGAACACTGACAGCAGTACTGTTTGTCCAGGAGCTCATCAATATTGCAGTACTGACCAGTCGATACCCATCCCTACATTTGTGAGCCTCACTTTAGGTTAATATTTAATCTCCCTCTGGCAAAATCAGAAGCTGTCCTAGGTGTACTGAATACATCACTTTAATATACCCTAATATACATGATTGTAATATACAGATATTTATCAATTTTGTCTTGATTCATCGATTTTTCTGATTTTCTTCAAATAACAGAATGTATGAAGCTGTGACAGGGCAGGACTTATGGATTGTGTGTGCAGCTGAACAGTGTTTTGCTCGCTCCAGTTCTGAAATTACACTGACTTCAGACAGCGTTGTGTCTGGGCCTTGTTGAGACTAAGCCTGGCCTGCAGTGTGCCCGTTGCGTTGAGCATTATGGAGGTGTTTCAAAGCGGCCGGTGGGTATTGATGTTTACTTCTTTCTCCTCACTGGAGCAGGTGAGCCGGCGCCTGAGCAGGAAGCTGAACGACGTCATTCATCAGGAACAGAAAGAAAAAAGTGTAATCCCCTCCCCCCCCTGTTGTCATGGCAACACGAGGACACTGTTTGACAGATTTTATTCCTGCTCTCTGAAGCAGACGTTCATTTTTTTTCCCATGACAATTTTAATTGCTTTGCTATTTGCGGTGCAGAACCGGAGAGAGACAGGAAGTGCGGGATGCATGTGTGGATGAGTGTGTGTGTACTTCATTGCCTTAGATGCAGACATAACTGTAAGCATCACTTGGTGATGAAGGGGGCTGTATGAAATTCTAAAGGAGTGTATCAACAAAGGTATCACAGTTACACAAGTGCCTGTGTAAGTGCTTATGATAACACCATTAAAATGCATCCTTGTTTGTCCAGTAATACATTCTTTTGTAGCAGTTGTTGCAAGGCTTGACAAGGTTTACAGAACTCTGATTTAATCGTAATTTTATTTGACCAGTGTCGTTCATTTCAAATGATATAGTGTGTGATAGGCCTCACTGTTAGGATAGATTGGGCATAATTTCATTTGGCCCTGTGCTGACACTTGGCATTAAAGTGCCCATTTCATGGAAAATTAGATTTTTGAATAAAAGATTTTGATGTAGTACATTAACACGGTTAAAATATAAAAACCTACTATTTTCTCCCCAGTCCAGATCCAAAGACAGTCTGTTTTACAATCATGATTGCATATTGCATTTTGTGAAGTCACAAAACAAATGCCTAAGTCCACATAATTAGCCTATTGCAGTTTAGCTGTGCCCATTAATTATAATGATTGTGAAAAAAGCAAAAAGAACTGTTTTTTGAATGGTTTTAAAAGCATAATACAAGACAACCTATTAGAACAGAGGTCATTTATATATATCAGTAATAAAAAACAGCTTCCTTAAATGTAATCAGAATCAGAAGGAAAGAAGGAATTGCTCAAGGGATGGAGAGGAAATGGTCATGATTTTCCACAAATAAAACTA
>JBBPCZ010000136.1:22470943-22490164 GCA_037974445.1 Brycinus macrolepidotus
AACCTATTCATCATGTATAATTATTAACAAGCAGAAAGTGTTGTGATCTTTTTTTGTTGTTTATTATTTTGTTGTATATTATTATTACACAGTTGAGTGAAATTTGATGGGCTTTATTGATTGCTGTGTTATATAAGCATGTCCACGCAAGTTTTTTATGGTCGCTTGTGTGGGCCAAGGGTCACGAAAGGTTGGAACTCCTGGTCCTGGCATAAAAAAATACATCCTTTTTTGGCAAGAACATCCAAAATAAGCCTTTCTTCCTTTCTTCTTCTTTTCAGTTACAAAAGAAAATGATATTTTTACCTTTCTGCCTGGTTGGATTGGCCATGGGACTTTAATTTGGGGGAAATATTAGTCTGAACTCGAATATAGACTGAGAACATTCTTTCTAAACCCACTCATTATGAGCCGGAGACCAAACATAGTGGTACACTCCTAATAAAAATGCCTGTTACATTAACATATAGTGCAGAAGAACATAAAAGAAGAACATTATGATAAACAATCCAACATTTTTGTTAAAATTTCACTTTAAATTCAAATGCAAGGAAATATCAATGTTTTTAAACAAAATCCTGAATAGTTTTAGTCTTTTATGCTGGCCTCTATGGTCCTCGCTGCCTGCACCGTGAGACCAGATTGAAATTGTTTTTTTTTTTTCTTTGTTTCCTTGTTTTTTAATAAAACAGTTCAATATAGTATGTAATCATTTAAAAATGTCACAGTCACTTGGTAGCTGTGAAAATAGATTGTTATAACCTTGTTTTTGTGAAGTCACAAAACCAAAACATTTCTATATATCCAACTATTTAGCTTACAGCAGTTCAGCTTTTCAGGCTTTTTCAAATGTAATTTTGGAGCATTTCTATGTATTCATCATAAAAATTTCGTACGAGGTGAAAGGCAGCTACTGAGTTCCAATAATGTATTAATTTAAATATTAAAAAATGGAGATGCGTTTTTTTTCTGGTCTTTTAGATCCATGCAGTAAGGAGGAGTTATACATAGTGAGGTTGCACCATTAAGTAAGTACAAATTCCTGTGTGTGTGTTTGGAGAATGTCTGGAGTGTATATGACTCAGGGATGGTGAGGGATGACCCAGCCTGAAACTGCTTTATTAATGCATGGCTCTGCTGCTTACTTGGAACCACCAGCCATGAAGTATTGAAAGCAAGTGATCTTCCTTTTCTGTTTTGCTGAAGTTGCAGAACCCACTAAGAGACCCTGTGGCTTTAGGGGATGCATTTAATTGACAGGTGCATAAATAAATAATTTCCATTTTTAATATCCACATGGTCACCAAAGGTTGTCCTGATGGCTTCTTGGGTAACCTGGGGTAACTCGTGACATTGACAGTGCTGGTCTTGAGCACTGGCTGAGCCTGAATTGGCAAGTGGGCATTTATAAAAGGTGCTATTTTTACGGTGACTACCTAGCGTTATAGGGCCAAACACCTCTCTCTGTCACTTGTTGTGACGAATGAAGGCTGTTCAGCCCTCTTAAGGAGAAGAGAGAAAGCTCTATAATTCCTAAAGAGGCGTCATTGCAGATGGTAATTCAGACACTTGGCTGCACTTATTTAATGATGAGGTGTGCTTCAGGAAAGCATGGAGATAGCATATCATTAAAATCCAGCACGAGCCGTGCCAGGAAGAGCACCAACATTCTGTTCGCATCAACCCGACGGCCGGCCCGAGCAGCTGAGCGGCACAAAACAGTAGAGACACAGGGAAATGAGGAGATAAATATAGAGGGAGTTATCAAGTTGGAGCTCTTGTGAGCCAAAGAGAAGCTTTGAGAGTTTCCACATGGAAAACAGATTCTCAAATAGCCCGAGCTTTTTGCGTGTAACATTGAATTTATGTAGGAAGTGAAGGGAAGCTAAATCTGGGAGTGTTCCTCAGTGGAACATACATTCGGTGGAATACCAGGGGGCCTGAACAGCCTCATTGTCTGTAAATGAGAAGCGAGATGGACAGATCCTCCTGAGCGACAAGCCTGAGCTTCAAGCACCCAACTGCATTAAGTCTTTCACTTGGGGACTGATTGAACGGCTTGCTCAAGTCTCTTGCCATGGAAATTTGCAACCCGATCAATCAGTTAAAGCCTCCTCTGTGGGTCGACAGGTCTTAATTAAACCCTGTGGAAGGTCGTGTTCACCAACCAGGCACTAGAATGTTAAGTGCATTCACCAACCTGGCATGGGAGAATGTTAAGTGCACTTGAGAAAGAAATTTAGAGTAGATATTAATTTCTCTTCTAGCAGCTGACCAACATATGGACCGATAGAACTGAATGATAAAGCTCTGATATCACTTTGCAGTTGCTGGCTTATAATGAACATGCAGCACTAATGTAAAGAGCTGTAAGAACCTGAAGGATCTCATATTGATATGCTACACTTTACAGAGACAGCAAATACACCATCTGCGAGACTTGGTAACAGCATAACAGCTGTACAGGCTGGAAAACTCAAATACAAAACAGCGCTTTACAGGCTTTGAATACGCTTTGATGTTTATTTGATTACTCATTCTCAAAATCTCCCTTTAAAAATCACATTTGATCCATCTAGCCGAACAGATACACTTCCATTTTAATCAACATTTTGGTCCTCGTCTTACGTCAGTCAAATCATTAGTCTTTCTTTTTTTGTTCACAAATGAAGTATAAACTCCCCTGAGATCAAGTCATATCACACCCTCCCACTTTAAAATAACTGAAAATATAACGTCTATATTTTCCGTTATTATCCCTTTTGTTTTCATCCATGTGCTTTTGTTGACTTATTGGCTTCTGTCTCCAACCTTGTCCTGCCTCTTCGTCATCTGTCTCACCTGTTGCCTGCTGTATGAATATTTATAACTCAGGTTTCAGGCTGGTTGTTTATGGTTTCTAGCCCTGGTTTGGTGGTGGCTTGTTCAATATTTATTTTCTTTGCTCTGCCTGGTCTTTTGTTTTCTTTGTTGTCTTTCAGTTTTTCGGCATTCTTATTGTCTGATAACATAACGTGGTCCCACGTGTGATTTCTCAGGCATCTCTGCTCTTCTTGCTTCAGTAAACAGGGAAAGTGGTGTAGTTTGTTTTCAGTTTGATGTTTGGCATAAATTTGCTGCTTTCAGATAAACCAGCTGTAATTTACAGATCTGCTGATCCTTGTCTTAATAACTGTCCTGTCTGAAGGCCTTTGATAATTAGGTTTATTTTAGGCTGCGGTTTTTGTAGCTCAAAGACAAAGCTTCTCAAACATCAACAAAATGAATGATTACAACGAACCGAATACTCAAGTAAAAATTATTCAGACCAGTCCTCCATCATCAAACTCCCATCATGGCTAAAATGAAACAGATATTCAATGCATTCAAATGCAGCTGTCAGTATTATGGTAAAATATAGAACAGTAAATCTTTATTTAAAGGGAAATGATCAAATTAAGATCTAATTAAACAAAACTGCCTAGAAAACTGGGAAGCTATTTGTATGATTTAATACTGTAACTTTCAGCTGGGTTTTCTTTTGGGAAACTTAACAAAACTGACAATCATATCCACCAGTTAAGCACTGCTTAATGAAACATTTTGACATTTTTGAAAATCTACAATTACGACTAAGTACAGTTTCCATCTACTCCTCTTGTACCTTGCTTTCAGAGGAAAGGGTTTCGACAGTGGCCTCCTTCTAATACAAAACCTTCAGGAAGCCAAAGCTACATGCCTGCCACACCACCCTCCCCCCTCCCCCAGTGCTCTCTCCTTCTCTCTCTCTCTTTATTTCAGCCCTGGAGTGGTGTCCGAGTGTGATGGCATTTCTGCATGAGGGCGCAAAGACGCTGAAGTGTGTGTGGGTGTGTGTGTGTGTGTGTGTGTGTGGCCTGCTGTGGTAGAGATGGCCCACATTGTTTGGCATACATTAGTGCACATGCCTTTGACTGCAGAGCCACGGGGCAAACGGGCCGTGCCATGACAGCACAGTCTGACAGAGCTTGACTCGACGCCACTCTCTCTCCTAACTTCCCAATCCACTCATGCGTGGGTCACACAAACAAATTGACCTACATCTTAATAGGCCATCAGAGAATATTGCTAAGCAGTGTAGAGCGATGCAGTAGAAAGTGCAGTATTGGGAACTGGGCTCAGTTTGGGCCATCTAATGCTTCAAACTCAACGAGGGTTTAGGGTCATGTTCTGAAATTAACTTTTTCCCCTCCTTCTGCTGTGGAAGGTAATTGGAAATTTTTACGTACCACTCAGCTTTTTTTACCTGACACTTCTGAAATTCTTGTGAAAAAGACTGGAATGAACTCACGTAAAGGAGACACGTGGGCACTGCGAAAGTGATTCTTTAGAGATGAGATTAAGAATGAAAGAAATCTAATAATCACTCATACAAAAGGCACATGACAAGTACTAAAAATAGGAACTAAAATAAGGTGGTTGTGTGAATTACTTAATAAATGGTTATTATCAAAGGTCAGCGTCTCTCAGAGTGAATACTTAACTGTCAATCATTTTAACAGCACATTACAGACAGTGGAATTGATTTAAGGTTGTTCAGGTTTTGGGCAGTTTACAGGGATTTGATGTGGTACTGCTTGTTAAATTATTATGAAAAACATATCCAAAAAGACTTACCTCACAAGTAACCCCCATTTTTGTGCTACAAGAAGTATAAGCAGTCCTTTAAGGTCTACAGACCACCAGAGGCCTGTGAACATGCTTTTTTGTGTCATCATATCCTCATAGGATCAAAATACATCATCGAAAAAACACAGCATTATTGATGACTTTGTTTCCAAAAAGGAAGCTGAAGTTTGGCACGCACTATTTAAACCCACACTGTAACGTATTGGTATTTCTTTCTTTCATGTTTTGAAATGACTTATTCATCGTGGAGACAGTTAGTTGTTTAGTCCTGATTTTCTTGGTAATCAAAATGATTGTTTAGAAATGTTTGGAAAGGATCCTGCAGTCCAGGTGACGGGAGTTAACTTCAGGTGCTGATTAGATTGATTCGGGGTTCTGGGTGGAGAAGGCTGTCAAAACATACTGTTCCTCATTACTGAAACTTTTTTAGGGATGTGTTGTGAAACCCAGTTAATGAACATTGGTTTTGGGCTGGAGAAGTCTCCTGAATGATGTCTGAGAATGACGGGCATTCTGTCCTGACTGTAAACCGCGATATTCAATGAAGTTTAATTTGTCTCCATGCTTGTCTTCACTTCACTGTTTTTCAGCCTGAGAATGCTCCACTTGTTCCATCAAGGACCATGGCGGCTGCAGACATTTGTTCCAACCCCGTGCAATACCGTCTGTCTCACTAATGAGCTCTTCTCGTTTAGAAAGAAGGAATCTTAATTAGCGAAACAGGTGGAATGAATACCTGTAGACGCAGGGGCTTTCAACGAATCTTGTCCTGGAACCCAGTTCTCACAGCCTGAATTCGACGTCAGATAAACAACATGCTCTCTTTCGTTCGCCGCGCCTCGGTTTAAAGCAGGAGATCAGTCGGAGGCGTAAAATCAGAAGTGTGTTTCGTGACGGCAGCATTGGCCACATTTTGCCCATGGCTCCCTCTCTCCTAAATCTCTCTAATGGCGCGTGATCAACCCGATTCGTGCATCACTCTTGTTTCGGCTGTGAGCTCCCATAATTCTTGCCAACTCCATCCCAAAAGAGGGGAAGGCAGCCATGGCCTGAAGCGGAGAGGGGGCTGCTGGGAGATTCAGCGCGGCAGCAATTTCTACAGAATGACTAGTGAAAGGGGTTTCGAGATACTGAGCTCTTTTCTTCCATCTTCTTCGGCACCCAGAGTGAGCAGATATCATAACGGAGGGAAGCCTCAGGCTTATGAGAAACCAAGTCTTCCTGGCATGGATTTTCATCTCTCTACATAACTTAGGTTTGTATCTGACTCACCGCAGGTTGACTGTTACGTGCCAGTAGTGTATTCAGTTTCCCACACTTGAACGTGACACTTTATTTCACAATTACGCAGTTCTGGACACATATGTATTTGTGGTATCAAGGCCAAGTGAGGACATCCGGATTCTGAGGGACTGTGGTTTCTCTGCATTCTGACAGGGTTTCCCCCTTCAGGATTCCGTTTCACATACGCCACTGCCTCCCTGCAGTGCTCCAGTGGCAACCATACTTCTTTGTACTGTTCACAACATCTACACAGGTGTAAAATGGAATGTGTGTACTTACTGACTCTATCACTGCATTCTGGAAGACTCTCCCAGCATACCCATAAACTACACAGAGAACATCTGGGTCATCCAAATCTATACAATCCAGTTTCTTTACAGAGTTGAAAGTTAGAAACATAAAAAGGTTGCCTGTACCTAAAGGCAGGGTTTGACATTTCCCTTCAAAAAAAAAGCAGAAAATCTGTCCCCCTCGGCATGTTCAATTCATTTGGATGGGTGGCTGGTCCTGCAGTTTTCAAGTATATTACGACCTGCTGAGATGAAAGTGTATAGAAGTTCTTTATCCTTCTTTACCTACCCTGCTGCAAACGCGAGACTGCTCCAGTCCAACAATATTCGGACAATCAGTGGCGTTCCTTCCAGAGATTTTCGAAAGGGGTTTGGCTGAAACGCTAGGACACTACATCATTCCAAGCTGACATGCGCAGCATCAATCTGTACCACTGTCTAAACCCATCTCTCAAATAACAAAGCTATAAAGACTTTACTGAGCCTCTGTATCGTCCCCACTTTCGATAAGACTGGCGGTCTTCATCTGCCTGTCTGGTAGAAAAGAAACCTCTCGGATTCAAATCATGGCCTTGAAATAGATTAGTCACTTTCTGCATTGCAAGCTTATACAAAATACAGACAATTTAAGCCACAGGAAAGCAGCTCGCGAGGAAAAAAGTTTGCACAAGGAGAGAAAACCCGAACAAAAACGGGATGACATGTGAAAGTCCCTTAAGTTCATTCCCCAATTAACTGTATTCTTTCTTCATCTTCTCCTTTGTCAGCAACACTGAGGACGTGCACTTTCTAGAATGGAATTTTTGTGCACCCGTTTAACTGAATATTTACGAAGGTCTGCTGATGCTGCAGTGATATGGATAATATGTCTGATAATGTCATTACTGAGCAGTGTGAAACTGGGTCATCGCCATGTAATCTGCAGCCTCCTAATAAAGGCAAACTCTGATTGTAGACCATCTATTCTGGAAAGATAAAGACCTAACAGAGGGTTTTTATTTCTATCGTTTTACCTTCTTAAACTGGGCACTGAACATTTATTAGAGATGCACAATATGGACAAAATGTTAGTATTGTACATATTTAAACTGGTATGTTCCAAAATGTAAGTTCACTTCCCCATCCATATAGTCCATATATGGAAACCAAACTGCAAAAACATGACCATGTAAGAATGAATTATGATGAATTATGAATGATAGTTTTGGAACACAAACCCACACAATCATCATGGAAAAATTATACAGAAGGAAAATGAATATGTGAATATGTGCCCTTTAAGATATGTAAATAGAATATGTGCCCTTTAAAAACATTTTGGCCAATCAATGTCTTTGATTAATAATTGGCCAAATTGTTAATAATTGGCCAAAGTAATTAGACTTTGTTGGATTACATGAACACTCACCCTGTCAAAAACACTGTGATTGGTTACAGGCTCGTTTGCTTATTGCAGATTTGTGATATAAATAATGTAGAGGCAAACACCGCAATAAATATTAACAGGCGATGTTAACATATTAACACCTATGTTTCTGTTAAAGAGATTCTAGTATGGGATATAAGGTATCACATATGGTATAGTCTCTGTTTACAGAACATCATCAAATATGTGTGTATTACACAGATACTGTCATTTCCATAAAGCAAGTTGCACATATGTCATGTGTTGTAATTATAATCACACAAAATAAAGGGTCAGGCAGACCAAAATGAAAAATGTTAACATTTCTGTTATTATTACTGTATCTGTCGTACCTGTATCTGTCGTCCTCACCTTCTACAGTGACACCACATGTATCAAAAGTGAGAATTTCCAGTTTGAAGAGTGGGAAAAATCCCTTCTGATGGTGGATCTTGAAGGTGGGAGGAACATTGTGAAAAGATACAGGTGTTTGGGGGTGGATACTTGTGAGCAGGCTGTTTGAAATGTGTTTTTTCCACTAGCTGGCTAAGGCAGAAGGAAGACAGAAAGGTGATGTCACTGCAAGAAAGCCAAATATCATGTCTGTATTCTTTAGCGTCCGTGGTACGTCTGTTTACAGCAGTGTCGGGGAGAGGGCTGTGTGGTGTAGGTGCCTGATGCATGCTGGGTGTTGTAGTGAGAGACCACTGATGGACGAATATGGAAAAAGGCAAAATGATGAACTGTGAACAGATGAGGAAGCACAGACTTGAACCTGTTGATACGAACTATGAATATAATTCATTGAATAATTGACTGTGTAATTAAATATTTAGATGCATAATTACTTTTGAATAGCATAGCAAAATGCAAATAACTCTGAACAGGGGCGGACTGGGACAAAAAAACGGCCCTGGCATTTTGGGGTAGAACGGCCCACCACATACGATTACGCACACCACCCATCTTTGCGCTCCCATGAATGTGTATACCAACAAAGTAGTATTCAATAAAAGTAGTATTCAACAAAGTAGTATTCAATAAATTGTGAACTTACCCAGTCAAAAAGAATGCAGCTGAATCTTTTAATGAATATTTGGGGAAAAAAGAGAGGGCATTTTGTGTGTATACACATGTGGTAGAGAGAGAGAGATTTTAAAAAGTGTGGATATCTTTCATGTCTGTATATTGTTGATAAATACCTACAGAAAAGCTGCCTCTAACACCATGCCCCAAAAGTTGCCTTCTACTCACCCCACAACCGATAATAGATAATTAACTGCTGTCTCACTGTTAATGTTGATGAATGGTGGTTGAAAAAATAATATTCTCACTTTCAATAAGACGATTTAGTTCAGCATGGAAGACATAAAAGAACTAACTCAAAGCTCTATTGTTTAAACCTGTGTACACAATGGGTTATAAATAGCCGTTCTCCTAGCGGTAACACTGACGATATTATTAGCTTATTTCACCGGCGTTCATAAATGTAACAAACTAGCGCTGCCGTAAAACAATGGTTTTATTGGTGTGTTATTAACTGTCTAGTATGGTAGCGTTTCTTAAACTATGGGCCGCGGACCGGTGCCGTGACAGGGTTCCTGCCGGGTGGTTAATGGGTTCCTTTACTTATAACTTAGCCTAAGCATTCTGAAAGCAGTCCAGCTTACCGCCGGTTCTCTGCCGCCACCGCCACCATCATCAGCTGATGAAGGCCCTACAGAAAAAATGTCTGTAATTTTGGCACATTTGCCAGCGTCTCCCTGAAGTGCCGATTTTTTTTTCTCTCACAGATTCTCTGCGTCCCTTTTACGTTTTCTCTCCATCTCATCCACTGACACTGCACAATGGCATAGAGCCAAAAGGGGGAGGTGTTTAAAGACATGATTGGGCCAGTCCCATGTCAGTAAAGAAAAGAACCAATGGCCCGCAGATGAGTGTTTCATGAGCCGGTGGTCAGGAAATAAACTCCTGTGCTGAATTTTTTTGACGAATGCATTACACAAGCACAGGGACCAAAGCGAAAGGGGGTGGTGTTAAAAAAAAGTTGCCAGCCCAGTGTCAGTTGGGCCGCTGATCTACGAGTCTTATGGGCCGGTCAGACCAATAAATAAATAAATAAATGAATAAACGGTTGGCCCAAATAGCACGTCAGCCCTAGGAGAAAATGCCTGATACACCAGATGGTCAGTCCGACCCTGACTCTGAGGCTTAATACTGTTTCAAACATTGCAGTCTTTATACGAATATCCTCCCTGTGTAAAGGTAAACCCCAGTATTGTTCCTTGATGTATGAATAATTCTAGTTGCTTTTTATCCACGTTTCTCTGTGTGAGAAATCAGCTCTGAGGTCTGGTTGCTATTTCATGCAATGAGGACAAAATAAAATAAGGTCTACATTAGTAAGAAAATATATTTAATGTAGATCTTAAAAGCCTATTACCTTCCATTGAGTGTATAATGATCCACCCTAATCAACTACAGGCTTTGTCCAAGCAATATTCTCCCTCAGCTATATCTACAGGCCCTTCCAGTGCTACCATAGGTCAGACTAACATTTTCCATTTGCTGAGTGTCAGTGAAACAGCAGTGTGCTGTTTTTGCCTTTCTGACTGAAGGACAGTCTGCTGGCAGACGTTTTTCGACCTTTAATTAGCCATCTCTCCCCCAGTGGTCAGATAGTATGGGCCAGTAATGGCTTGCTTTAGTTCTATGGGCAGCTCACTACAGATAATGATGGTGTGACGGTAATCATCTCATGCTCTCTCAACTGCTGACTGATAGAAACAAACAGAATGCTTGACTAGTGCGCAACCCCCAGAGCCACGGATGCCTGAAATGTTTTTAAATTGAAGATAAAGTGTAGAATATTTATCTAGCAATAGATTGCAGTGAATGATGTTCCGTAGTGCAGCGAAAGACAGATGAGGCCTGATGCCCACCCATGGATTTGATGAGTGAGTGGAATAGCTTTTTAATTGATACCTTTTTTTTAATTGGCTCTGGGCGTGCTCCTCTAAAACTTCCTCTGCATGGGACCAAAGCAAAATGTGAGAAGATGAAGATCACACGCCAGCTGTTACATTTATCTTTTCTGTTGTTTCATGTGGACATATACATACCGCCAAGAGGGCTAAGGGGCTCTTGGTGGGATTGTGGTTTGTAAGCGCCATGTTTATATGTATAAAGACAATTTCCCTGGTAAGTAATTACTTAAAGTCAACCTGAAACCACAGCTGCCTCATTTTTTACCTTGTCCATGGTCATCTTAAGCATTATATCATATAAAAACAAAATTCTTGTTTTCCTGTAAGCTTTCTTCAGAATGGATTGATTTTTGCTCCATAGAAAAATTATTTTAACCAGTAATATCATGTTTCACCTCCCTCTCCTACCACCCCCACCAGTCATCCAACAAAAACACTCAGCCAGCTCAGAGACCCTCTCTAGTGTCATGTTTAACAGTTACAGTTAATTGTGCTACGATTTGCTCTTTGGGGTCTTTTCTTTGTATTTAAAGTGGTTAGAAGGTTAAGATTCTTTCATGATGGAATTAAAATGAGCTTAAATGTTAACAATAGGTTAAAGTTGTGTAAATATTAGATATGATGTAAAGCCCTCACTTAATATTTAGGGTTAGATAAGCCTTAAGAGTCAAACCCTGGTTGATGACTTTGAAAGAGCATCAAAGAAGCTCCCCCTACAGAATCAGGCTGCAGAAGGTTATTTTCGTACCAGCTGCTCTACAATTCAGTTCATTTCAGTTACATGAGGGAGTCTAAGAAAAGGTAACATGTCATATTCCCAAGTGGTTGTGAAGTAATAAAGCATATGCCATATATTAATGTTCTTGCCATGATTGGTCTGCTCACTAGGCAAAGGCCCATATGATAGAAGACCCTCAGTCAAGGGCACTGTTTCTTTGTGGGTCAATCAGTCAGTGACTGATTCTCTAGGGTGGGCTGCTGTGTAATCATTTACAGCACCTCATTTCCCCCAGAATCCTCTGCTACATATTAATACTAGGTTAGGCTTTTTTGACATGTTTGTTTGCAAATAAAGGACATATAAATGGAAAATACTGAAGGATGCAAGCAATGCATGTGGTATCTGAATGGCCATCCTATGAGCAACTACTGTCACATGAAAAAGATGTGTATTCACTGAGTGGGGTATGAACACTTGACCACACTGGTTGACCTAATCCTGTTTTTCCAAATTTACTGAGAGATATGAGGCCAGAAGAGAGAATGCTGACAGGTGTCAAGTGCCAGTCAAGCATCAGGTCACAGGCAATCAAATTCCAAGTGGATGGTTTTCAGCAAAAGCCAGGAGAACAGGAGTTAACATCAATATTTCAATATTTTAAAGCCAGCTGCAAAAACAAATGTTCCTGAATGGTTCTTGGATTGGATGTTTAGTTCCAGAGAAAAAAATTGAATCTTTATGTAGAGCTTCTCAAAACGCCAAATATTGCCAGTATTCATAAGGCTTCATGACAAGCACATGGACCTTTCATAACAATTGATATAAACCTGCATGAACATTCCAACAAGCATCAGTTGTCATTTTGGCGAAAGTTGTCTTTGTGGTGAAGATCACCTTATATTGGACTAAAAACAACTGATGTATGTTGGAAAAAGCCTTTTCCAACGATTTATGTAGGTTTATGTCAGCTATGAATGGTTTACAGATACTGGCCTTCAGTGAAGTGTTAACATCTTTCTTTTCCTTTTATTTCAGTGGAGACTCTCCAGCCCATGCATTTTCTTGCCTGGTTGAGATTTCTCCGGGTTGTAATAAAGTAGACAGATACACACACCAGCTGGGCCAGAGCATCCAAGGCTGTTGTAGCAACCCTCCCTACATCTCAATCCATTAATCCCGCCTGGCCTAGGCTGGGGCTGGGGGTGGGGACGAACTAGGTCACCAAATAATGAGGCCAGGGCATGAGCTGCGTCGTAGCATCCATCTGCCAGATACGTGTGCCCATCTCTGCCAGAGACATGAAGGACTAGAAAATAAAACAGGGCAGGAGAGAGCCTTTCAGTCCACTCCGGACTACACATGCATTTGGACACAATGCTGACAGACACCTCTGAATGCTGGTGAAAGAACTTCTTCTGCTGACACACTGCTGATGCTAGGCAGCTGTCTTGGTATGATGTGAGTTACCATAGAGTAATTTTATTCCAGAAGAGTGGGAGGCAAAGCAAGAAACCATCACTTTTTGTGCCTGATCAACATTTTCTAATACAACAAAGAGTTCCTCTCTTCATGCTACAAAAAAAATCATTTGAATAGATAATGCACTTATATTCAGATATATGACACACTTTTATGGTCATGCAGTGTGTTACCTGCATACTTTAAGTCAATTGTAATGAATAAAATGGCATTGTGTACACAAATACTAATGACTTCTGGCATTATTGTTTACATGCATCAGAAATCCAGTATTCTAGCAAAGCTCAGAACATGAAATGAAGCCACAGATTCATGAACCAATTCAGCCTTGCGGTGTTGGTAGTAACAGCTTGTGCTATATGCTAGGCGATGACAGTGATGTACGATGCCCATATGGGCATTGGTGATGGAATAAAGTGGCTCTAAGCACAATCTTGACTCATGCACTCAAAAAGTCTTCCTCTATCTTTATCATCTTCATCATAAGGACACCTACCACCACGAGGCACGTTCATAATTAGGTCATGGAGCACGAGTCAACAGTGCCAGTCTGTCAGATTGAACTAGTGTGCAGAAAGAGCTACGGGTTGCCATATAACCAAGATTGACCAGTTACTTCATGGCAGTCTTCAGTCTTATAATAAAGTATAACCTAGAAGAGTTGAGGTGCTAGCTTGTAGGATGTGTGTGATTAAAATATGGTTCTGTGATGATTGACCCATCCATGCTCCACGTACAAGTATGTGCTTTTCTAGCCACTGTTGAGAGGTTGAAATGATACAGAACAGTGGCAGAAATCACAGATATATGAGAACCTGCAGCGCACAACACTGTTTTTGTCATCTGTTTCAAATGATTTTGTATGCATGTGAGAGGTCACACTTCTATAATAGATAGCATTTCATTTCTTGGTCGTCTAATCAGGCTAACAGCAGCAGAGATAGATAGAAACTAGTTATATTTATAGTGAAATTATAGTGACAATTACTGTGTATTTTAAATGATAATGCTTTCACTGAAAGGATATTTGTGAGAAAATGAAAATACTTTTGAGTGTGGGCTTAAGCTACGCCAAACCCCTTTGAACATTTGCATGGTGACAAATTTGTTTCCTACCCACCTGGTTTAATTTAGTCATAACAGCATGGACCAGCCCAGTAGTGTAACCTTTTAAACTGACAGTTATGTAGCAGCTCTAAACCAAAATTGCGACAGCTTCTCGTTAGGTTGAGTGAGATTTTTGCCAGCATGCTGTAAAGCTTGTCCTGTCATGGAACAGCTGTTACGAAAGAACATATTTGTGGGAGGCGCATGACGAAGGAAACTGTTCCCAGATTTCCTCTGAGACACATAAAGCAGAGTTGCATTAGTGTGCCCAAATGCATGTTGTCTCAGTAGTAGATCAACAAAATGATCACCTGAAAGGAAAAATTGCATTACGTAATACGAATAATACCATTAAAAGTGACTGTTATCAAAGGTGAACATGACAATGCAATGTAATTTGATCAATTGTTTCTCAACTGTAGCTCTTTTAAACAAGAGAGTTAATGCAGATTAGGAACATTGGATGCATATCACTCTTAAGGATGGATAGCATAAGGATTTTACTGATACTGATATTGATGCTGCTTATCCATATAATCCTAATCAATACTGTTATTGATATTAATAAGACATCACATTATTTTTTGAAAAAAAAAACAAGCTAAATCGTTTCTGTATTTGTAATGAGGGAGGAGTAATTGCTACAAATGAGCAAACCTAACAGCGGCCATTTGTAAGTGCCAGCTGTGTTAGCATGCATGAACACTGCATAAACACTGATAGCAACACCATTTACCAAAATTTTGATATTGACCAGAATGGTTTAATTCTAGTTCTAGATAACCTTCCCTATACCACATTATGCCATGAATGCCACCATGTACTGCTTATCGCATTATTCTTAGTTGTCATGAGGTGTTTTTACCTCCATCAAAGATTTTCATAAATTAAACACTATAAAGTTTTACACTGTTTTATTTAACTTGGGAAGATGTGGAGAGAGACTAATTGGAGCTCTGCAGCAGAGCTGTGTGCATGTATGTTGAAGCTTGAGACTCCATGATATGAAAGGTGGCATTAGTGTTAATATGTACATTTTCATAACTTGATGTTTTTTCAGTGGCTTGGTTGCCCCCTCAGGCACAAATGGACACTGTCCTAGACACACAGAATATGTAACTGCAAAACACCTCTGGTTTTAAACAAAGAAAAATCTATATTTATTGATACTTTTAATCCTGATTTATCAATTTTTCAAAATTGCTTACTTCTGAAAAATCAATAAATCAGAATGAAATTTCTAGCCCTCGTAATTAAATTTAAACTGCATTGCATAATAACAGTAAAAGGTCTAGACCACCCAACTGTTTATATTCCTCGAGCCTCATCCTGGATAGGGGGTCTACAGCAGAAGCAGCAGTGAATAATGCTGAACTTGGCAAGCCCATCCAGGCAGCGGCTGTGCACTGTAGCAGGCAGCGAGAGCGCTTTGATTGATTGGAAGATATATGAAAAGCATCACAGCAACTGCAGCGTCCAATAACTCCTGCTTCCACCACTGTACGTCTGCATGGCAAACACCCTACATCACGGAAATGAATGCACACTTTAGCTTTGTGTGTACACGGGACACCTGGCAGAAGCAACAGCAATAATACAAAACGTTTACCTACAGAAAGGTCAGAGTAAATCATGCCTAAGGGATTTACAATGTTTTGTACATTAAGAACTTACTCCTTTCTAAGTGGGAAGGCCTTTATTTCGAGATGTGCCTTTCCTTGACTTTCATGTCAAAATGTCAGCTGCTGGTATTAAGTTAATGCATCAATCAACAGAGGAAAAGGAAAAGTTAATGGTTCGTTTTGTAGACACAGAAGTAGAATCCTTAGCTGAATTTTTAACTGACAAATACCGGGCAGGCTCATGTATTCCGGGGTGTTGTGAAATGTCACTGTCTGTGTTATTATTTATAGATAAATTAATATATGTAATTATTTCTGTCAGCCTGATCCTGACTAATAATCATTTGTTATGATAGCCGATAATTACAGCCAATAACTTGAGGCCTCATTTTTGCTCTAGCACACACTCTTGCCAATATTTTAATATAACATTTTACATCAATATCAATATCAGTGAAGCACTTACATTAGGCAAGATATGATCTAGAAATGAGAACATCCAGAGACAGTCATTTAAGACTAAATATGGGGAGAATAGACTTATTAGGGTGGGAACAAACTGAGTGTGAAATTTCTAAACCAATTTAAACACCTCATGATGCCAGCATGATTCTGCACTTATCAATATTGTCAGAAAGTCAGAAATTCTATCATTAGCCAGTGGATGTAACTTAAATTAGCATGGCTGAAAAGTCTCCCAGAAACTCCAGCTGAGTGTGAGGATGTGTGTTGCGCGTGCTCAGAACACATTTAATGTTCTTTGGTTCAATTAGCTTATGGTAGTGTTTTGCTAACTACTGTGTCTTGTTTTGCTTGTGTTATAAGTTGTACTCTGGATGTGAAAAGAGCCTGAACTCCAGGAATGTAGCAGTGGGTTTAAAAAGGGGGCCTTTTTGCAAATGTGTGTTGTTTGTCGGGTGCTTCAGATCATTTTGAAAGAGCGGTTCAAGATATATAAAAACAAAATAAATAGTCAGTTTCCTTTCTGGATATTTGCTTTGTTTTGGGTTACAATTTCCAACTCTGAGTATGGTTACCTTTTGTGTAATTTTAAAGAAAAGTAGAACAAAGCAGTTCAGTCAAAACAAGCTGTTTCAGGTTTGAAAGCCATTCTTTTAATATTGAACTGCAGCACAGGGGAAGCATGGGTTCATTAATCTTAGTAATGATAATTTGAATATTATCAGATATTGTGAAATATTTGGAAAACTGAAATATTGAATCTGATTAATATTGCGCCACACTGAGGCTTCCGCTATACTCAAAGACTAGAGTCCTGTAGTTCTGAACAGCACAAGCCCTGCCTTCTGTAAGCATTAAATGTTGGAAAACAAGGGATATCACTGTTCCCATTAATCCCCTCCCCTAAACAATATGGGCTACGTGTGAAGAAAGACTTCTTTTGTTGGTCTAACCTCTGGTGACTTTGACAAAAAGCCTCTGGGGATGAATGTGTAATTGGCTGTGCTTGTATAAATATTTGAAGAAGAGAGAACGCTGCACTGATAACCTTTTTTTTCGGCCGGATTGTTTCAAAATGCAGAGGTGAGCCAAAGAACTTCTATAAATATTTAAATGAGAAGACTTGTGCGACCCAAAGCTTCAGCTGATTTCAGAGCGGAGGCTGTGGTTTCCAGCAGTGTCTCTATGAACTGCATGCGTCTACTTTATTGCAAGCTGTGGAGCTCTCATTTGTACCCCATGCTTGTCTTTTAGTTGCAAATGGAAAATCCTGTAAACCAGGTAGTGATGCACTGAAATTAAAATTCTTGGCCCAGATCAAAATGCACAACACACTGGGCCAAAAAGCAAAAAAAGCTTACAATTCTGAAATAATTACAGTATAGGGGCTACAGTATGAACCATGAAAGCAAATGACAATTCCTGTACCGCTTAGGCGATTAGTAACACTATTTGTGGTTTTACCTTTACACTGTCGTTCATCATTTCAAAACCTGTGGTTACAGAAGGTGATAGCATGCTTAGCTTCTACTGTTTTGCTGCATTCTGCACAACGAGCAGAATGTTGTGTTAAAGTGGAATCAGACCTGAAACCTAATGGTTGAAGTTCCTGAACATGGTTATAACCACAATTTTTTATTTTCATTAACATTACAATTATTTCTCTTGGATTTTGATACCTTATTGCAGGCCTGTTTAATCCTTGTCGGTTTTTCAGCCTTTTTTCTCTTTCTCTCATTTGTCGACTGAACATTTTGTGCTGAAAATGGCACTTAAAATTTCTGTCTATATTATAATCGGATGATTATAATATAGATTTGCGATGTAAGTCTCAATTGTGCAAGACTTTGTTGTAATGTAAAACAACCCTACTGCCTTCGACAGAATTATTTATCATGTGAAAACTGATATCTTCCATCGATTTCGATGAATGTTAGTGCATTGTTGGGTGAGGAGGCCCACAAAAACAATGCTCCATCTGCAAACAAAGTTTGAACAGCTTCTAACATGAGGCAGATTTAGATTGCTGTTTGTGCTGGCTCTGGCTTTCTGTTGGGCATTAACTTAGGGCACATACAGGCACACATTGATTAGGCTTACATGTAATGAAACAGTAGATTGCATTAATCAATCACGGCCAAACTCAAATCAGCCAGCTGCTATTGTAACCTTTTACCTATTGACATCCACCAGCTAATGTAGTTTGTAATATGACACTATATGGCATGTTGCCATTTTATACCTCTGCCAATATTCCCAGCTCAGCTGTAGATGTACACTGGCCACAGTGATGTCAAGGAGTCAGATGTGGGTAACTTCGGGACACTTAAAATGGACAGAAGGTAATAAAGCAGCCACCCGGCAGAGCGTCCAAGGGAAATATAAATCCCCCAAAATTCGAAGATAATTAATTCTGAAATTGTGTCTCTGAGGTATACTTTAGAATCCAATATTAGGAAAGCGTTGCAAATGGATGGTTTATATTCATATTCAGCGGTTGCATCAGCTGTGGAAAATGTTGAGGACAAATCCTTTCGAAAGCAGGTGAAAATGCCCTTGTGATAAGGAAGAAGCACAAATCAAATCCACCCTTCAGAAGAAAGGTTAAAAGGAACCCACTCTGTAATGCTGCGAGCGGAGGAAGAGAAGTGGTAGATTAATGACTAAGCAAGAGCCAGAATCCGTCTCTGTTTCTATACTGGCATCCACCAATATAGAAATTCTGGGCAAATACACATGATAATTAACCTTTGGATGCAAAGCCCAAAAGCAGCTTTGCCTGCTTTTTAATTCCCTTATTTAGCAATTCTCAGTGTTGTCTTTGGATTTCCTTAAAGGATATTTCATAATGGCTAACATGGACATGCAATCACACCAACCACTCTGGAGGCAGATTTGATTGAGTTGAAGGGCAGCAACATTAGGTACAACTACAGCTCTGGAAAAAAAATAAGATACCACTGCAAAAATGTTCAGTTTTTCAGGTTTTATCTTTCATAGCTGCAAGTATTGAACTGAACAGCTTTGCCCCTGCTGACAATATTTCTCTTAATTTCCAAATAAAAATATTGTTCTTTAAAGCATAATTGTAAAGGAAATGACAAAACATCAAAATAAGAGAAATGATGCGATGTTTACACAACTTGAATCATTCAAAGAAAACAAATCTCTTGTTCACTCTTAAACAAAATGGCAGTAATTACCTTTGACGAACTTC
>JBBPCZ010000136.1:22501253-22514104 GCA_037974445.1 Brycinus macrolepidotus
CTCCTACTCAAACTCTCTCACTCTCTCCTACTCAAACTCTCACTCAACTCTCACTCTCTTACTCAAACTCTCTCACTTCTACTCTTACTTCAGCTCTCTCATTCTCACTCTCTTAATCTCTCTTCAAGGCTTACAAAACCAGGATGTAGAGATAAAAGCACAAAGGGGCAGGTTAAAAAAGAAGAAAGTTACAAGTACAAAGAGAAGTAAACAGAAAGGGAGAGAAAGAAAAGTACAGAAAAAGGTAAACAGAAATATAAATAGAGAAAGAAAAAAGTAGACAGGAAGATGGAAAATAGTACCAGGAGATAAAGGGATAAAAGAAAAGAAAGAAAAACATAAGGAAGGACCAGAGAGAACAAGAAAAACGAGGGAGAAGGAACAGAGGAAAAGAAAGAAGAGAGAGAAAAGAGAGAAAGCAAGACAGGGAGAGGGAGAAAGAGGAGAAAAAGAGAGGGAAAGGAAGGGAAAGTGTGAGATAGACAAAGAGAGAATGTGAGATAAGAGAAAAGAGAGGATGTCACAGTTTTTGATGTGTTCCAGTGCCGCCAATGAAAAATGTATGTGTTCTGCAGTGAGAAGTATTCTTCACCTTCTTTTCTTAGTAGCTACTGAGTCTGTGTGAGTCGGTGTATCATGTGTAGGCCAGCAGTGTGTGCTACAGTTTACTGCCATTTCAGCACTTCACTAAAAATGTTGCTTCTACTCAGGCCTGCAACTGAACCCATCTTTTGTAGGAATAGAAAAATATGAAAAATTTGCCTATCAAGGAATGTGGACCTTCTTTAAACTTCAAGAAGGTTCTTTACTCTTGCACATCTCCTTTACAAAAAATATTCTTTAAAGAACCAAATACTAAATGTTTAGGGAACCAAAAGTGGTTCTTCTTTATTTTTAAGAGTGTAGATCATTAAATCAGAAACTTTGAGGTCACTTATTTAGATCCATGCATAGGAATCTTGTTGGAAAGGGCTAAGTCCAGTCAAGTCAAGTCAATTTGCCAAAGGCTTTTTACAATGGATATTGTCTGAAAACAACTGTACAGAAATCTGGGTCTTAGCCCTAAGTGAGGAAGCCAAAAGTGACAGAAGAGCAAGAGGAAGAAATGCTGAGAGGAACCAAGGCCCAAAAGCGGACCTGTCCACCTCAGTGGGTATGATATTAGATCTGAGAGTGCTGGACTGGCCAGTGGAGATGGAGACCACCCTCCTCAGAGCGGAAGGTCACTTACTTAGTCAGGCTAGTGTCAGGCTGAGATGTTTAATGTCCTTATTACCGGCTGTGCTGGCATGCTGTTCCTCATACGAGCAGACCAAACTGTCGTGATGGATGAGCTGTCATGTGGCGGAGGAAGTGAAATGGGGAAAAAATAAAAAAAATCGAGAGAAAGGCCAAATAAACAAAAGCAAGCGCCTACCAGTGTCCCACGCTGCCGAGTGCAAAATCGATGGCTGGGGCTAAGGAGGGCAAGAGGTTTAGAAAGCCTCAGAAGAGAGAGAGACATCAAAATGGAAATTCACAGAAAAAGAAAGATACTGACAGGCCTAAAGCTCTGGTGGATATTGCAGCTCATGTCCACTCATGATCAGAAAGAGGTATGAGAACACCTAAGCCATTTTGCGAAAAGGGGCTACAGATCTTTTGGAACTGACATCATCGTGTCACACCAAGCCTGGTCACTTTTAAATTCGGTTCCTCTGTGACAGGCTCAGGCTTGAGCTTCATGAGGAGCGTGAAATTGCACCGTGGCAGGTTTAGACGTTTTTTAGGTTTATTTTTGGTGATTCTGTAATACAGAATCTATAGCAAACTCTTGGGTGACATCAGCCAAGCTGCAAAGCCCGTGAGATGTACACGGAACTCATTTGTACCTATCAGTCAAACTTCTGGAAGCAGCCATGACGGCTATAAAGTCGCAAATGAAGGCGCTTTCCCTATTACAGCTAAACATCAAAGCAACAGCAGAGAATACACGCTATCTGCACACTCACACATGCCTACATCTTTTGTTTGCCGCCGTGGACAGAGCTGGTGCATATTCATTTGAACCCACTTGATGCTTTGGGGATTTCTCTCTTTTTTCTCCTCTTTGTTTTAGAGGGTGGAGGCCTCGCTCCGTAAATACAGCAGCTTAGGGATTTGGAACATCAAAAGAAGGTGCACAAAATGAGCTGTCAATGAACATGACAGGGAATAATCAGAGGCCATGCCTAAAGGTGTGAGGCTAGACTAATTATTCCCCTGGAAGCCAAATCCTCTACATCTCAGCATGCTGATCACAGACAGGACTGTTTGTTAAATGTGAAGGTGCAGCACACTGAACACGAAGAGTCAGTTGTCAGCTTGGATATTGGTCAATGAGGACTATAGTTTTGAGCTTTTAAATTCTCCATCCATTGATTCATCCATTATCTGAGCTCTTTAATGTAATCAGGGTCACCAGTGGTGCTGTGGCCGCTATTCCATGGGGTGTAAAGCGGAGAAACACCCTGGACAGGTCGTAAGTCCTTGTGTCACTCTGGAGCATGACATCTCTTCTTTCAGTAAATGTCAGCCTGACACTACTGTTAAAATTACATTAGGAAGTTTGGAAATTATTGGCAAGGATGCCACTACTGTGTGCCCTGGTGTGGATTATAAAAACTTCTTAAGATTCGATTTTTGTGTTGGCGCTGGACTTACTATCCATTTTCGTCTGTAGAAAATTTATCAGAAGCTTCTGTATTAGGTGCCAAGCTTGGGGAATGCGCCCAAAGCAAGGCCATAAGTTAATTTCATTGTAAATATGATCTAAAGAGTTTACATTTAACCTGCTAAATTTGACAAAGATTTATGGACGATAGCAGTATCAAAAACTGCTTAGCTCAAGCAATAACAGAGCGATCAATGGGGATCAGAAGAATGAACTTATTATAGGATTCCTTATGAACTAAAGAAACATCAGACAGTAGTACTGTCAATGGAAAATAAATGGGGGCTGTCTGGAGGTGGATCTCCAGGGAGAAGTGAGCCAGAGAACAGTCTTTTATGGGTCATTATTAAGCAATGACCTACAGTATAAGTTTAACTAGAACAAACTACATCATAATTAATTTATTATTAATCATAAGGGAAGCTCCAGGAAAGGCCTAAAGGGTGCATGAAAATTTGAACAATACATTTTTACTTGAGATGGGCAGTCATACACACTGATAGACTCTGGCCAGCTGTCATGATATCAATCATTCCTTAAACTCACTGTTTCAAAACTGTAACAGTTTCTCAGTAAGAATGAAAAACAGAAGCAGCCCCAGTCCTTACTTCCTCCATCAGTTTTTTTGGCTTGGACATGCAGTTGTGTGAAGGTTCTCTAAACTGATGAAAAAAGTTCTTCTGCTTTAAAAAATGTTTTATAAAGTATAGTTGCAAGCTGTGACTATTAGTTTAGGCCTTCAGTTTTGGGTATAGTTATTAAATTAATAAGGGAAAAAAATATGATAATGCTTGTTTCTGTTTTTAAAACTATGGGATTGTAAGACGTTAGCACTAAGCTAACCGTGATTTGCATGAATATTTTTTGACAATTCTGTGTTAAACAAGGACATTTGATATATTTTAAAAGACATCTTCATTACCTCCAGAAGCCCTCAAACGTCAATTTTTCTTAATAAATTAGTTTGATTTCCTTTGGTAATCAAAACATGATTGGCTGGTTGATTCCACTGTCACATCTTAATTATGCTGTATGCATGAGGCCTGAAATGAGGCCTTCAGTCCAGTTCTTAAAGGCCTAATGAATGAGAGAGCTTACTTGGCTGTATATACGTAGATAGCAAGCAGGAATAAAAATTGACTGAATACTTTTTCATGTATTAAAAAAATACAGACATGTATGTTTTTTTATTACCTGAAGGCCTTAAAGTATTACCCACTGAAAAGTACTTTAGGACAGTGGTTTTCAATCCCAGTCCTGGGACCTACTGCCCTTACATTTTCAGTTATACTTTGCCTTCAACACACCTGATCCAGCTCATGAATTGCTTGATAGTTGAGCTGGATCAAGTGTGTTGGGGCTGGGAATAGCTCTTGCTGTGCAGGGCAGTAGGTCCTCGGGACTTGGATCGATGCCCACTGCTTTAGGAGACCAAAAGTGGTTCTTTCAAAGCAGCACGCCCAATAACTCTTTTCACCTGTAATTTAAGAGAGCAGATAAATCCAAAGTGATGGCTGGAAAGGGGTATGACCTGACATGATCCTTCCTTGGGCAACTAGTAAAGATCACCAAAAAATAGCTATCATGTTTTGCAGCCTTAAGATCTCAAACCAGCACTTGTGTCTCCACCAAGAAAAGCCTGTTTCACTGTTGTCTTTCTGCCCTATTACCAGTTAATTACTCTGCATTGTAATTCAGTACGCCCATCTGTAATGACAACATTCCAGGCTGTAATTTAGTCTCTTTACCCCAGATTGTGATACTCAGAGGAAATAGGATGTTGAATGTAATTAACTGTCACTGGTATAATCAACCACTGTTAAGGTAGGATACAGCAATTTATGCGTCTACACTGACTGAAGCGAATTTCGGTATTAACTTGTTCATTAACTGAATAAATCTGCTCAGAAGAGCAAGTCCTTCCTTTTTCCTACTTGCAGCTTCCCTTATAACTATTCATTTGTGCTTTGCCACATTGCACTCCATGCTTCCGTTTAATTCAGGCTCCCTCAACCCAGAGATTTCCACAAGCTTTTTGTATTAATGAAAATGGAAAACAGTCTCAGCAAACATCTGTGACCATGTGGGGGCTGACATCGGTGCCCTCGCCAGGATAGCAGGCATGAGTCAGATAGAGGGAACGAGGGGGAGGGGGAGGTAATGGAGAAATAGTGCAGTAAAGATTTGGCATTTCGACATTTCTGATCATGATGTTTTCTCCCCGAAACAGCAACGAGACCTTTTCCATTTTGCCATGTTACGTCTTCCGCGTGATATCCTCAACCTTTCCAAAGGCCGATTCATGGGAATCATCAGGGACATCTCAGTGGCAGCCCTAAATGAGCCAGCGAGATCTTGCTTTCAGGCTTTTATCACTTCCACTCTTGTTCCTCGGCCAGAGAGAAGGGATGCAAGAAAAGATACAAAGGTTATTACATACATTAGCACATTGTCATTTGAGACGTTTGAGATAAGTGGGTAAAAAAGGCCTGGTGTGAAAACACACAGAGCCATTAGTGGAGATTTACTTTATTGGTTGTCAATGTTGGGAGGTTCCTTTGGTAAGCTTGAGCTTGAGATTTGTGTAATTAAGATGAAATCCTTGCCAGTATAGTGACCTTAGTGGATTTGAGCAGGAAGGCTGTTTCGCGAGAAATGGAAAGTGAGTACAGCCCATAGAAACTGAGAAATGTAAAGATGTAAGTGTTTTAATAACTATGAATTTATACAGTGGAATAGTAGCACTGATCTCTTTTTCCATTGTACAAAGCACCTACACTATGGGCACCAGAAAACTGAAACTGCTTTTTCCACAGTTCCACGGTTGTTTGGTATGGAATGGTACTCGAGTGTTCTTATTTAATTTAACACACCATCATATATATATATATATATGTAGGATGGTGTGTTAATGTTTGGACTGGTAGATTTTTTACTTTGTAAAGAGCTTGCTACAGTCATCGAAGACTATTAGCATTTAGTGAGCCTCCACAGAAAGTGTTTTTGTTCATATTTTCACACTTGTCAGAAAGAAATATGAGCTTTGTTTGATCCTACACATGATTCGGTATAGCTGTGGAGTTTTGTGGGAGTGTGTGAGTGCAGAAAACACACTATATTTTTTACTGTCAGCACAGTTAGTGTTAAGCTATAGTAAGCAAGATAACATAGCTAGTGTCAGTCCACTCTCAGGAGGACAAAAGGGAAGCACTGCATGACTGTAAACAGGAGTGTAAATGTGGACTTTTTATGCATGTATGAGAGCAGATCACAGCAGCATTTATGTCAGTAAATAAGTTACGCTAACTTGTGAGGAAGTTGGAGTGCTTTAGAGTTATGACAGTTGTCTCAAGCAAATGGGAAACTAGAAGTATGCGCTCCAGAGGTTTCCAATTAGGTTAGCTCTTATTTTTGACTGTGCAGTAGAAAAATGCCTTTAGTTTGCTCATTCATAATGATGGCTGTCTACCAGTTCGATTCCTATGTTTGCTAAAGCGAAATTAATGGCATTTTCTTCAGTAATTTTTATTTACTGCTGTCACTATTGAGCATAGTAATTTACAGACTATTTTAATTTGGATTTTTAAAAAACGTAAAGCAAATAAAATACATTTAAATGGGTGTTCATCTTACTGAGAGAATTAAGAGAAGTAGGAGAATTTAGAATTTGTATCATAATGATGCAAATGTACAGCTCACTGTTACAAGTTGGGAAGTTAAGTCTTAATGGGTCGATATTTGTTTTTGAAAATCTAGTAATCATTCCAGGCCTACATTTATCATTATGCCTTAGTGAACCATTGCACATTTTAGCCCAATAACAGCAGGCTCAGTTATTTATGCTGAATGCACAGTTGCTAATCGCTCGGCTCTTCAGTTCAGTAAAATTCACTGCAGACTAAGCCTCTCTTTCAGCGGCTGCATTTTTGGCGGCATGGAGCTAAATGCGCTTATACACAATGCACCGAAAAGAAGAAAGAATAGACCTCGCGAGCATTTAACCCCCTCTACGCCCCTTCCTTGTTTGCGAATGATTGATGGGAAATACAATTAAGCATAATTAACAGGAGAAAAGAGGGAAAAATGCAACTTAACAGCCACGCAAAGCTTGCAGTCCTGGATCGATGCACCTCATTACACACATGCATGTGGGGCATTTCAGATTAGCCAGAATCCCTCTTGGTCCGACTGCATGCCCAGCTCCCCCCGCAAGGGCTGTAATCCATCAGTTGGATGCTGAGTGATCAGTCTGATGGAGCGCCAGCCGGAAGCGACTCGTGACCAAGGATCAGCAGCCCACTTTGATCCCTACACCCACATGGAAAAACAAGTGAACAAGCTGACCATGACGAGCGGCGTGTCCACTAAATCTGCCAAGGTTGTTCGTTGTCTATCATTTGTTCACTCATGCTAACCTCCTGGGCAACCTCAGTGTTTATGGTTTCAGGCTGGAACACAGATGAATTTGTAATGATGTCCGTCGTGGTGCAGAAAGGAGTTGCATAAAGTTCCCAAGTTTGTATTTGCACAGTGCTGTAAATTTTGTATGAACATCATTCTTGCGTATTTTGCCCCTTCTGTGGCGAAGGGTAGTCAAGATTAAAGTGGGTATAAAGGGCATTTGGACCTGTTAAATGCAGAAAATGAAAGAAAATAATACGGAGGAGGCCCAATTATAAAATTAATTTGTTTTGATTTTTTCCATTTAATTGTTCATTAAACAGTGCTTAATGTCTTAAATGAATGGGAAGCCCCTGGCTCTTACAGTGCCATGAAACAATATTTGCCTCTTCCTTATTTACCCTATTACTGCATATTTGTCACACTGAATGCTTTCAGATCTTCAACTAAAATTTATAAGACAAAAATGATTAAACAGAAAAGTTTGAAAATGATTATGTAATGTATTTAAAAGCAGTGATAGCTGCAACCATTTACTATAATGTGATATCACTCTTTCACTTTATTGTGGAGAGATTTGAACCCAAAATTGCAGAACTGCTTCAGCTATTGGTAGGTTTTCAAACATGAACTGCTTGTCTGAGACCCTGCCACAGCATCTCTGTTGGATTCGAGCTGGGACTTTGACAATGCCACTCTGAAACATTAGTTTTGCTTCAGACATGGATTTGTGTTTCTGTTCTCAATCATTGTCCTGCTGCCACTGCATAAAAACTGGTCTGTCCATCGAACATTATCCCAAATATTTTTTTATTTTATTTTTTGCAAATTTGAGACGTGCATTGATGTTTCTTTTGGTTAGAAGTGTTTTCCATAAATGTCACCTTCTATGGAACCATGAACACTGATCTTAGTTGAGGGTGGAAAGACCTGCAGTTTCATGGATGTGCTCCTATAACCTTTGGTGACCTGGATGGCTCACACTGAGGGTCACTATATGTTTTTGTAATCCCCTCCAGACTGATATATTTCAGCAGTTTTTCCCTCGTCTCTTATGTATTTGATCACAGCCTAGAGCGTTTATGAAAAGTCTAAGGTGACTACATCACTCTGATGGTAAACATCAAAATAAGTGAAGTTTACATTCAACAAGGGGGGCTACAATCAGTGGTCAGTCGACTGAATCCCATTAATTTGTGGCTTGAGCAACTAAGGGGGCAATAACTTTTTTCACATGGGTGATATAGATGTTAGATATATTGTCTCCAAGTAAATTAATTAGGAATAGATTTTAAATGTGGCCCTTATATTGTGTGAACCATATATTAGGAAAAGACCAGTAGAAGAAGTCCAAAATTATTATTTATTTCTATAAAACTGCCATACAAGGTTTTGTTCCAAAAGTGATATGTCAGGATAACTATTCAACAACAGTCTCAAACTTTATATGTTTGAATGTTTGTAATTGTTCAGCATTTCTGCAGCGTGTTATGAAGGGCAACTGTTTCAAGCATAACTCAGGGGTTAAGATTTGGCCTGTTCTTATTCACTTCTCCCTGGAGTGTGTGCTGACTCAACCATCTCTGAACCCTGTTGTGCTTTAGTGTATCTTCAGATTAAATTAAGCCAAGAACTCCCTGCGAAGGCCCTGTGGCACGAAACGTGATAGAAGAAGGCAAGGTCACATTGCAAGCCCTGCTTTTGGCATTGTTAGTACAGATTGCCAGGTTCAGCAGTTCTGGCCTATTGCTACAGGAGTTAGAATAGCGAATAGAACACTACTAATGTTGATTGCGACATCTTTCGAAAGCAGTGCAATTTAAATACCAACAGAAATATTTTCTCAAGGACATCATATCAGCATTTATCAACTATTGGTCTTGTAATAGCATATTTATCAGTGCAACTTCAGAAATCAGGAGTGACAGGCTGATCCTGGAACACACGAATCACACAACCTACAAAAATAAAAAGGCATTGTCCTTAATGAAGGTAGCATAGCTGTGTCGACATTTTGTGGGGACGAACTACACACCGTCCTTGAACGCTGATATTACTGCATTATATTAAACCTAGAATGACAAAAAGACGATTCCTACCCATTGGGAAGGAAAGTCATCTGATCACCCTGTGCTGTTTACAATAAATGGGAGGTGATGTACATTACAGGCTGTACGGCATAACATACTGTGTCACCCGCAAGTTTACTTTGGCACTAGTTTTCAAAATGATTAGTCAACAGTAAAAGACAAAAAGTACAGTTTTAACGAGTGTTCTCCTAAAACAGAATCAAAAGTGTTTTGTGCAGATGCTGTGACTGTTCCACATCTCACAGGGCAGTACCAGCTCTGAGCAATGGATCTTGTAGTTCAATTGTATTTACACCCTAAAGTCTTTTTTTTTCTAGTATACTAAAATGTGCTACTTGGTTATAATAAATAAAATCAGTCCTGCATTGCCCCCTTTGGTTTAGCTCTGAATATTAGCATGAATGACATAGATCAGTACTAGAGTACAAATGTACGGTTAGCTGTGACGATTAGCTGTGTGAAAAACCACCACATGAACAATATGGGAAAAAACAAAACAATGAAATAAGCTGTTAGACAGTAAATGATTGCCGCTGTCGAAACACTAACTTCTGTTAGCCTGGCTATGGGGTTAATGTTATATTAATAACATTTAAAAATAAGAATATAATAATAATATATTGGCCCAAATAATACCGGTTCTCCTATAAAGGGGGCATTTGACTTACAATCATTAGTTACAGAGACAGTCCCCCTGGAGCAACTGAAGGTTAAGTGTTTGGGGGTTCAAACCTGTGACTTTGTGGTCATCGGGTTCACAGGCAAGTGTTTTACCCTCTAGGCTCCTACCACCCTTTGGTGGTGGTATTGTTATACCCATGTGTCCAGACACCACACCTCAACCGTTTCTTCCCTGGACACATTTTCGCTTCTTTATTATCCTGTTTCAGCCAGAAAAGAGTTTGTAAAGAGTTAGCTGTGCAAATGTTCACAAGAGGATGTTTTATTGAACTTTTATTAAATTAAATCTATGAGTAAAGTGTAAAATGAAACCATTGTGTGCCCAAGTTCTCTTTACTACATGCTGTAGCTGTGCTTCTCAGTCAGTGTGTCCCTTAAGGGACTGTAACATAACAACAGTTCTTTCCAAGGGGTTTCGAGAGAACTGCATAAAGGCACAGTAATGAGGAGAAAGGGCATCACATGTGGCCAAGCCTTTGTCACCTCCATTCCCAAAGCGCAGTAGGCCAAGGCTTTCCTGCCACAAGCTGCCACTTCCACAGAGACTGTCCTGGATTAGCCAAATTGCTTGACTGTGACTCTGGCTCTCTGAGTTCATTAAGCGCTTGAGTGGGGGCAGCTTAATGACATCATTCTAATGACGCATACTCAATTTTCTTTTTTTTTTTTTACTTTTTGATTTTTTTTTTGCGAAGAGTAAGAGATGGGTTCACCACTGGCCGAGCTGCAAGCCCTCCACTAAAATTAAAGCGCTGCAAGATCAGCAAGCAATTACAGAAATCACTGGATTGGATTCAGATGCCTGAGATAATTATTTATCTGATGGAAAGAGTTCTGAGAAAACCTCTCAGTGTATTTTTGTGAAGAGGAATGTTTAATTTGGTTTTTGGAGACACAGTATAGTCTCTGAAAATGTTCTTGTTCATGATCTGGGGATTTTGCTGCTTTCTCTATGCAACCTAGCAGGTGATCTCTCAGGGGAGCAAGAATCAATCGGATGCCTTTAACTGAGCTTGAGCTGATGTATTTTGCCGGGCGCAGACATTACCCATTCTACACAACTTACATCAGCAAATGACCAGCGAGCCGTTTCAGCCCTTTTCAGAGACGCCGTTGTAGACATAATCGATGTACGACAAAGCCCTGATATGGCTTGGCAACCTTCATTGCGTTGTTGAAACCATATCAGGGCTGTGCACAATCACTCACCGTGTCCTACTTCGCCCTTGAGCACATCCATTATGGATTTTATGCTAAACAAGCCTCAGCAATCAGATTTCAGGGGAGAAACAAAAAACCCTAACCTTGATGTTTTTTGATGAAGTTCTCTGTTTCTGCATTATTTCTGGATATTTGGAAGCGGGATGTTCGCTCGAGGGGAGGAGCGAGCAGTCGGGCTAAATTATTATTGGGTGTTGCAGCACTGCAAATTGAGTCGGTACGCATGCGCACTTGTAGCACTCGTAGCATTGACTGCAGCGCGTACGAGCCGGAAGGCTGTAGTGGATCCGTGAATCAGCGCGAGTTTTTCAATCGTAATCGCTTTCGTTAATCCGCTCGGCAATGCTCTATATTTATGCGTATGGATAATCTCTTTTCCTTCAGTCACGAGAATAGCTTTCCGTCCCTTAGACCGTCCTCAGCGACTGAGCCAGAAAGCCAGAAATCTCAGTCGTTTCTCCACAAGCTGAATCTATGACGATGACTCACGAACTTTCTTCAGCGTACAGTTTATAGCAAGCCCAGTTCGTCTTCCTTTGCTCCCCCCTCCCCCCAAACTGGCAGATTATAGCTCTGTATTTAACTGCATTCTGGAGTAAAGCCCCTTTAGCCCAGACTATGCATCACATAGCCTACATGCTTTAGAATGAATAAGGCCACAACTAAATGAATAATTCACTATCTGGCTCGCCAGAGAGTCTAATAGACTAAATCTGCACTCTCCGACCACTTTGTTAGTCTAGTGGACTGAACACTATGGCCTTGGCTGGTCTGTTGCCATGCATTTTTAGCTTCAGATTCATTTCTAGCTTCAAACTGCAACTCTTGTTCCATACAGTCACTGCTGTGGAACCAGGATGCATGTCATTTTATCTGTCAAATCACAGCAACAAATGGAGGAATTCATACACAGAATGCAAATGTGTTTGGAATTTAGTTACCATAAGCAGAGGTGTTAAAATTCTCTTTCATATCCATTCAGAGCAAATACGTCATAGTAGCACGTCATGTGATGGGAATTGTGTAACAATAAAATACTTTAAACAACTTGTTAATAATTTCATTTATTTATTGAAAGTGGTCTATTTTCTCATGTTTTATATTGTCTGCTTTTTTATACCAGTTCTGACCACTTGAGGATTGCTTACATATTTTCACTATGCTTCTAATAATATGGAAATAAGTTCAGGTCACCTATGGAAATCATGAGTAACTGGAAAGCCACTCATCTCTGTCCACAATCAGCACAGTCATTATTTCATATCAAGTCCAAAGAAAATCTGATTACACTAATGCGGATGAGTTTTGGTGTTTTTGATGACCTACAGCACTTTGACTGGACGTTTCCTACTATCCACTTTTGTCCTCACCAGAGTGTTGTGCTAAGTAAGTCGTAGGTCAGTAGGGTATTTAAATGGGGTTGATAGCAGGAGTGATGTATATAAGAATCTGTTCCCATCCAAATGACGCATGAAATCTCTCTCTCTCTCTCTGGGGGATAAATAGCCAAATCCTTTCTTCCTCTCTCCAACTGCGAAAAATACTGGCACTGACGTATTTTGGATTTAGCGATGGCATTATGGGAATAATGCTAGGAATCCCTCGCACAGCAGTGGTTACGTCCAGCCATCGTCTACTGAGAGCGACAGATGTTGAGTCCCTAGGATGATTAGGGCTGGACATTTTTGTGGTGTGTGTGTGTGTATGTGTGTGTGTGTGTGTGTGTGTGTGTGTGTGTGTGTGTGTGTGTGTGTGTGTGTGTGTGT
>JBBPCZ010000136.1:22522176-22533969 GCA_037974445.1 Brycinus macrolepidotus
GTTAAATGCAGAGGAAGAATTTCGTGCTGTTTACACTGTGTGCTGTGGTGTGTTCACGTATGACCGAATGATCACTAATCAATAGTTGGTCCCTCAAAATACTAATTTTTATGAGGTAAGTAAGTTGAAATTTTTTAAAGCTTAAAGAACCTACACATTATGTAATAGTTCTAGGAAGAACCCTTAAATTGGTGAAACCTTTACATTATGTGAAGGATCTTTGTATGTTTAAAAGTTTCTTCATACCCACATCACATTTACAAAGGTACTTCTTTAGGAAACCAAAAGTGCATGTATTGGCTGGGATAGACCAATGACATTGCTCACTGCAATATAATAAATGCCAAAACAGCAGAAACAATTGATATATTTCCTGTGGGCATTGAGCACTGTTTGCCAGCTTGATCTTCTGTGTTCACACTCTATCAACGAACACGCTTACTGGTGATAAGCTACTGCACGTAAACTCAGGAAATGATGAACTTGCCTGCAGTTGACCACTTCCATTCATGAGGACTGTCTGAACGGATCATGAAACAGCACTTCCAGCAAATTTACTACGGCCTGCTATCTCCTGGTAGCTAAAAACAGCATATAGCACACTGAGAAGGACAAAGATCACTCCTGATTTCTGCTTCGGGCAGCATATGATCCACGGTGGACATCGAATGGTCAGATATCTGAGCAAGCATGTTTCTATCTAAACTGTGTATGTGCCCTTTAAGCGTATCAGCAGGATGAACTCTCCAGCACTGAGCGCTTGTATCACAACAGTCTCGGTCATAGAGAACATCTCCCTTTTGCTCTGCATTACATAGAACACCATTGTTTGCCCACTGTAGTTGGCAGGAAGCTGTCAGTGGATTAGAGATTATGGCTGCTTGATTTAGGCCACTGAGACTTGTGATTATACTGAATGGGTCTATGCTGCTGAATGGTGGAGTAGATAAAGGCTTGAGGGATTATCATCTGATTATTTTGGGCACATGATGGATCTTCCTGGGACAATGAAAGATGAGTTGAAACAAAAGACAGTGTGTGTGTGTTGCTGGAATGAAAATACAGATGCATATATGTGGTATATTGCAAACTGGTTCCCTTTGGACAGCTGCAGATCAGATTCTACTTGTGAGAATTGAGTACACACATGAAACAGAATCAACCAAATATGAGTCCAATGGGATAATCCAAAGTAAGAAATTATTTCAGAAATGAGTCAAATAGCCAAAAATGACTTGTTGAAATGTCTCTGGCAGTTCGGTCAAGTGTTTCTGAACTGAAACACAGCGGAGTAAATTTCTATAAGAATGGGTTTTTACAGCTCACTTGAGGAAGTTTACAATTAATGTAGCAAGAAAAAAAACATGTACTAACTCTACATGATGATCTACGACACTCACCTTGTGTCAGGTTTGCTGTTTTCCCATTAAATTCGGTTAGTTTTGAAAAAGTTGTTTTTTTATGCTTTCGGGCTACTTTCAAAATGTACAGCTCAAAAGATGCCCAAAAGATTTGATTTTTGCAGGCTGTAGAAAATAAAAATGTTTTATTAATATATCAATTGGTTTTATGTGTCTTTTGGCACAAACAAGTGTAAAATTGACATGAACATCTATGGCATATGTACTGCCCTTCCCCCAATACTGAGACAATGAGAGCAGTGGTTGTTAAAATATAAAATGAATGCACAGAAAATGAGCTGTTGCTCATACAAGAATATGTACAAGGTAAAGTGCATCTTTAAATGAAATTAAAGTGCAGTGTGTTTTCAACCCTTCAAAGGTGAATATAGGAAGCTATAATTTACTGGTAGGGGTAGGGGTAGGGGTAGGGGTAGGGGTGGCCTAGTGGGTGGGATACCTGCCTCTGGACCAAGAGGTCATGGGTTCAAATCCTATCTTCAGCATACCGCCACTGGGTTCCTGAGCAAGACCCTTAACCCTAAGTTGCTCCAGGGAGACTGTCCCCTGTAGTTAGGGAATGGAAGTCTCTTTGGATAAAAGCGTCTGCTAAATGCCGTAAAAATAAACTATTAAAAATTATAATCAAATATGTCTTGTTTAACGTGCATTAATGTTAAGAATGTTCTTTCCTTTTCCTACAAAGCTATCAAGCTGGACATGTGGGGTTTAGGCACGACAGCAACAATATAAGGAAATCTCTGGCTCTGGCTAGTCTGCAGATAAGGAGTAAAACACATTAGGACTGCACTATATAGGCTAACCACACAAGCCATGCACTTTGGGACTTTGACCTACATAGCTTCTTTTCCCAGGAGAATTCTAGTGGAAACATTTGCAGAGTCCAAAAAATAACCCTCCTTTCCGCTCCAAACGATAACTAAAAACAACAAAAAAACATAAACATTACTGCATGTGCTGATAGAAGTTGTCAAAGGCACAGAACTACAGTAGTAAGGGTGAGATAAGAGCTGGTTCCCTGTGATGCAAATGGCCTTTGTGTGTGAGCGCAGCTCTGTCAGAGCTTGTGACCAGTGTTTGGAGAAGAGGCGAGCATCTGTGGCTGCAAACCTTATCTCCCTGGTACACACGGCCGAAGGACAGCCTGTAATGCCCAAGGTCATCTCCATCTCTCACTGTCTCGCTTCAGAGAAGGTAGAGACACTGCAAAACACACACAGTTTTTTCTGGACGCTGGTGCCCTTTTAAGAAATGAGCTGCAACCTCTAAGAGAATGGAAGCGGGGAAACAAACTTTCCAAACTTTATCCTTGAATATCTTCTAAATTCTTCACTGTGCTGCCTGCTATGTATCATGTACGGTGAAGGCTCAAAGAAAAAGGCCCTTATTTGCTCAGTTAGAATCCATCGCCCAGATACCATCTTGTAGGGACGACTGGTTCTGAGCACAGGGCTTCTAGCAAGTGCTCAATGCTACTGCTAACAACTGCTAAATGTTAAAAGGTGCAGTTAACTAGGAGAAAGGAGCTGTTAGCATTAGCTTTGCATGCTAACAGCTGCATTCGCCGTAGAATGGGTTTAATTCTGGCTAACTGAAGCAACACAGACAAAAGTTTAGATGATAATGACTCTAGGGAGTGAGGTTGAGCTGCTTATGGTGTGCTGGACTTAGACAAAGCTAACTAGACCTTAACTCCTTAATAACAGCAGTCCTACTTAGCTTAGCAAGCAGGCTACAGATCCAAACAATGTTACACATAAAAGTATGGGCTCGATTCTGACTAACTGGTGCTCTGCTGGTACAAATGATGATAAAAACTTGTGTCAAAGAGAGTAAATGTTTTAGCACAGTACAGGTGATAGCTTATAGTTTCACCATGTTAACTAAAAACTAGCTTTATGTTCTACACAAAAATGTATTATAGTGCTTGAGAACGGAAAATGAAGACACATATTTTTAGTAGATAACATTTATTCTAATAAAACATCAGTATGAAGTATCATTTTTACAGGCAACCATATGGTCTCATGACACTGCACATTTATGTCCTCATCATTGAATATTACATGACAATAAACATTTCAGGAATATATCTTCTACTTCTTCTTGAAATTTTGTCTCTGACGTAAAACATCAAATTTTCATCAGAACATCAAAAATCTTGAAAGTAGGTAAAGAGAACCCATTTTAAATAATGAGACATGAATATTATGCTTAGTCACTTATTTAATGAGGAAAATTGTCTAAAATCGTATATCTGTGAGTAGCAAAAGTATGTGAACCTTTGCTTTCAGTATCTGGTGGGACCCTCTTGTACAGCAAACTTCAACTAAATGTTTCTGGAAACTGTTGATCAGTCCTGTATGTCGGATGGAGGAATCTTAGCCCATTCCTCTGTTCAGAACTGCCTCAACTCTGGGATGTTGGTGGGTATCTGCACAGAGGTGCCAGTTCAACATGTGTGGGTTAGCAAGCTACAAACGAGACGCAGCAAACCAGATCAGTTACAGAAACCACAGAGCTGCAGTTGAAGGCCAAAGGGGTACTCATGCTTTCACACCAGTGTGGCTGGAGATAAATTGCTCACGCTTATGTCCGAGCCTCTCACCGCTGTTGTGACATGTGACAGGCAGAGTCCAGCTCCTCACACATCGCTTGCCATGGTGCCAGTCAGAGGGGATGGCCAAGTGGCTCATATGCATGGCCTGAGGCACGGAGTGAAAAGAAGTCCAGGCACGAGGCACACCAAAACAAACATAGGGAAAGAAAAGTGGGTGCACGCACCATCCGCTCCACAGCTGCGGCCGGCATGTAGGCTGAGCTCCAGCAGCAGCTGGGTTAGAACAGCCACTCGTAAAAACCCTCAAACCATTAAACTGTCCAGTGCAGACACTGAGGCCAAATAGCATCTTAAAAATCCTGCCTGTCCACTATGTCCCTGCATTTCTGAAGAGATTTTATATGCTTTGTAATCATAGATGCATTTGCTGTGGTCATTACCTGTTTATTGCTAACAAAGTGGGTGGCAGTGACATTTTAAAGAGCATCATGATTATTTGTTTAACACCAAGGAATGAGCAGAAGTGGTTATATGGGGTAGCCTCACACCATCTTCAAATAAAAAGTGTTGTTACTGCAAGGTAATAGTGAGCCCATTTACATGTAGCCACTTGCATCTTGTATCCGGATCATTTCCAAATATCTATCCACATTCCATTTACACTTGGCCAGATATATGGTCTCCATTTATCCAATTTGTGTCCATGATTCTTTTTCTCTGTTATATGCAAATCTAATTCCAAACACCTGAACGGGAAACAAGTTGCAATGCTTATAATGTTTACAGTCTAAAAGCCAGTAGAAGCTCTCATATGTCATAACAGCTTTTGTTTTGTTATCAGTGACTAATTTCATTAGAGCTCTATGAATTGGATTAAGGGTCGATCATATAACAGCTGCATGTTTGATTCCATATGCACAACCCTGTTTCCAAAAAAGTTGAAATGCTGTGTACAATGTATTTAAACAGAATGCAATGATTTGCAAATCATGTAAACACATGTAATTGAAAATACAACAAAGACAGCAGGTCACAAAAGTTGGGGCGGAGCAACAAAAGACTAGAAAAGATGTATAATGTTAACAAAACACCTGATGGAACATCTCCCAACTAACTAATTAGGTTAATTGACAGCAGGTCTGTAACATGATAAAAAGAGCATCCCAGAAATGCAGAGTCTCTCAGAAGTGAAGATGAGGAGAGGTTCACCACTGCACAGGCAAGGAATAATGTTCCTCAACAAAAAAAAATTGAAGAATTTGGGTGTTTCATCATCTGCAGCACATAATATCATTAAAAGTTTCAGAGAGAAATCTCTGTATGGAAGGAACATGGCTGAAAATCAATATTGGATGGCTGTGCCCTCAGGTGGTACTGCATTAAAAACAGACATGATTCTGTAGTGAAAATCACTGCATGGGATATATTTTAAACCTCTACCATGCTAAGAGGAAGCCAAATATAAACAAAAGAAAGGTTTAGGTCAAGTTACACAGGTTTTGCATCAACATATGCTGCCATCCAGACAAGGTCTTTTCCAGTGAAGGCCTTGCTTATGTCAGCAAGACAATGCCAAACTGCATTCTGCACATATTACCACAGCATTGCTCTGTAGAAAAAGAGTCTGGGTGCTAAAATGACCTGCCTGCAGTCCAGAAAACATTTGGCCCATGAAATGAAAAATACAACATAGGAGACCCCAGACTTTTGAGCAGGAAATATATATCCTGTATTAGACAAGTAAGGGACCACATTTCACTTTCAAAGCTCCAGCGATTAGTCCCCTCAATACCCAGATGTTTACAGAGTTCTGTTAAAAGAAGAGCTGATGCAACACAATGGTAAACACACCCCAGCCTGACTATGAGTAAAGAAAGTATCATGACAGAAAACTCAAGTACTGAATTAGCTGCACGGTATATCCATCTATCAGCAACTGAAGTTAGCGCCTCTTTTTCTAATTTCTGGCTGCTTTTGGTATACAATAAAATGTTGAACCCTGAAAATAAGAGCTACAGAAAAGCAACCCAGGTGCTGAGTGAACAGAACAGAATGAAGAATTTCTACCTAAACTTGTGCAAAAGCAAAAGCATTACCATTTGAAAACAGGCACATTTCACAGAACGTGACTGAGGTCTATGGAAGTGAGGAAACGAATCTAGTTCCTACCCCAAACCTATTACCCCGTTCAGTGTTCTCGACTTTTGTATCAATGTTCAAGCCTTTGAAGAGGGCTTTTTTGCAGTGCTGAAGGCTATGCACAAAGTCACAAACTGTGAGTGCTTTTGCTGTTTCCTTGCTATTGCTGTGGTGCTTGGAGCACTTTCTTTATCTTCTCAGAGTGAGGGCTTGGATTCAGGTGGATTAGAGAGAGAGAGAGAGAGGGAGGGAGGATGAATGGGGAGCAGAGTCAGTAAGTCTCCGTTCTCCGCTCTTCCAATTTCTGTCCTACTTTCCCTCAGGTGCAGAAATGCACACGAGGAAACATGGAGTCAAACTTTTGACACAAATCTTTGAGAGACTTTTTTTTTTCTCTGTTGCAACTCAAGGGATGCGCTTTGTGACTTGTGCTATAGTTTAAGAGTCCACATCTTCACATGCTTAGACTGTGAAAACACTGTGGATAGGCTACTGGATGCCCACGGTGCAGTTCACAGAAATGAAGCAGACATTTTTGCTGCACATCAAACGCATGCGGTATATTCCTCTCAGTTCAAATTTAGACCAGCGAGAGAGGCGCTCCTCCAGATCAGCTCGCCGACGGCTCCATCACTTCCCAGTTCCAGTCATTCACTTCCATGAAACTGTGTAAACGGTTAACAGATTTGTACTTTTTGGAATATTTTCATATGATAATAGTTTTACTTCAACACCAGTAGGTTTATGCCAAAACAAGAATGCTATTTTTATTTTTGGTTACGTTTACATGGTTAATCAGGAATGGAAGCTAGCAGCCACACATTCTACATATTGAAAGATTAAAGAACTTTGAAGAATTCAAGTATTTTGTGTAAACATCAACTGGAATTCAGCTACTGCAAAGTGGGTTCTATTACAAATGTGTTTCAAAGTGGTGGGTTTTCTGTCCAAGACAAAACTAAATTATTGTCAGTGGGTTTTGGCTACAGATGTGGTTACAGATTATGTTGGAAAAAGTTGAATTGTTACATTATTTTAAGGGACTTTACCTAAATGATTAAAAACCCTCTTTTGTTTAAAAGAGTAACTCGACCAAACACAGCTCAAGGGCTTTTTACACAGCAGGCAACAGTCACACTTCTTCCAGTCATTTTCAGCGAGAGATGAGCACACGACCCCCCTCTGCGGTTTAAAGGTTCAAGGTTTTCAACTCCTGAGGTTGCGATGACAGGGTTGTGCATGTGTCAGTCAATAAAATTGCATTTTTTGCTCAGGGAAAAATGGAGGACTGCCATTTCCTGGCAGTTGATGCCATTCTGCTTTTGATATTTTTTATTACTATTTTTAGATTTTTGCAACTCTAATTTTTGTGTTTAAAATAGTGGCTCAGTCTACACTGCATGATCGCTAGCTGTGCTAGTGTTGCAGCGGTGGTTACCATGCATGAGGCGTGAGTGATTTCTGTATAAAGAGCTGGGCTGAGCGGAGGAGTCCTGGCCTTTCATACAGGATGTGGCGAGAGGAGGAGTGGGGAGCAGTTTGCCACTTGGCCTATGAAAATACCTAAAGAGAGAATGGAAGCCACTACCATTTAGCATGGTGGCATTTGCAAAATACTTTAAGTTTTACTTTTACGTGAATCATTATTTAACTGTGGCAATATTTTTACATGAGTATGATTTTAGGCCACTCCACCCACTTCATCTCCGCAATCTTCACTGTGCATTTATCAGCGGCACTTGTCCATTAGATCAGTGTTGCATCGTCCTGGCCACAGGGGCGTATCTGTCGGCACCCGTCTGGAGCATAGTCACTCAGCAAAGGAGAGCCAGAAGGCCTTCTGTCCCTTTAATTTGCCTTGCAAAACTTAAGACATAATTACTTCCCTGTCTTGTCCTCTCTCTCCCTGCCCTCTTAGTCTGCTCCCATTAACTTGGGCCAGTCGGCTCGTGCATATATAAGAGAAGACCATGCCGGAAGGAAAGTGGAGGTGTTCTTTGGAGGCAGGTTGGGACGGATTAATGGAAGAGAAAGGGCACACTAATTGAATGGAGGAAAGAAAGATGGCTCCTGGGGGTGACGGTCCCCTCTTAATCAAATGTCTAAGTATTGACTGTGGCAGGACATTGGCAGAATTAAGTACACAAGTTGTGGCCTTTATATGTATATATATATATACTCAGCAAATAAATAGAAATAGAGGGCTAAGAGTTAAAAACGCCAGATTTAAGTTTGTCCCCTACAATTGATGTTAACATACATCCACTTAGAAAATCACCAACATATTTTATTTGACCACAAGTGACCACTGTACATTCTCTATTAAATTGCAGTGCTCTACAAAAATGAATGTTCACCATAAACTCCATTCAGCTACTGCTCAGATGCTTCTTCTGTGAATAGTAATCTAGCAGAAGTTAGAAATGGATGGAGTTTAGATGGAGGGCCATGTCTTCATCTCTCACCATGTGTCACCATGGGGTTTCTGACAAATTAGAGAAAACAACGGGTGCATTTCATGCTTCATGCCTTGGCCTCAGTTGTCAATAAGCCACACTGGGTTTCCCGTTTACTGAGCCATTTTGAAAGGAGCTTGGGGGCGAAAATAAAGGAGAGTTGAGCCACCTGACAGCTGGGCAGCAGCATAAAAACACTCAAGGCTTTCAGCCGAATCTTTGAGCTGGGAGATGTCCAGACTGAACTATGGCCCACCCTGAACTGTGAAGGATATAGGCCTGGCTGTAAAAGAGGCACTGTAAAAAATGGAAATCGGCAGTGATTGAAGTGTTTGAAAGATTTGGACTGAACTTACACAAGCTTACTTTGCTTTCGTTGATCTGGACTTTTTTATTTTTTGGTTTATTTCACATTTACATTTGCATTTACAGCATTTGGCACATTCTCTTATCCAGAGCAATGTGCATGGGTACTTTATAGATCACAAGAAAACACATCCCTCACACTAGTAAACCTAGACTTAAAATTAAGAGCTTCTAGTGGCCTAAGATTCTACCAGAGATGAAGTTCGTACACACACAGAACACAGTTGTTGTTTGTTTTTGTTATTTAAGTTGTTATTTGTGAAGTGTGTGTTAGTGAAGTTTGTGACATGAACATGTAGTTGTTTCAGCCCTTACAATCTGGAGTGATTAGTGTTGTTCAGTGATACTTTTTTACATGTAAACACATAGTTATGTAATTAATTACATCATTAATGAATGTTGTTTATACAATCGGTTCTGCACTTCTTTTCCTGTTTTTGTTTCAGTGAGCTATGAATAGATAAATTTCATAAATTACAAATTTTTGTCATCGCAGGCAGCTTGAAAAGATTAATCAAAGAATTTATTTGAATTGAATAAACTGCCACACCAAGTTCCTTTTTTAGGCTGAATACCAGTATTTTTCACAGAGAAGCCTTGTCTGACCAACCGAATCCAACTCTTCCCCCCTCCTCTCTCTCTCTCTCTCTCTCTCTCTCTCCTGAACTCTGGCTGTGTGGCTCTGAAGCAGCACCAGGCTCTGTCTGTAGTTTCTGTGGTGTACAGTGGCCCTGCCAAAGTGGCAGAGGAGGTGATAATTTAACACATGGGCAAGAGCTCAAGGGAGCTGTCCAAACACACAGTGGGGTAGCACCTTCACTGCGACTTCCCTTTAGCCGCGCAGCATTTGTTTGTTTACTTTCTGCCCTGACGGTCGCTGCTCCACACTGCTTCAGAGCAGCTACACACTCTGAAGAGTTTCCTGTACATTATTTGAGGCCTTAAACACACTGTCAGATAATAATTCAATTTCATATCCTCATTGACTTTCCCTGAAACCTTCCTGAGACTTTTATACTTGCAGTGCCTTGCCAAAGCATTCAACCTCCTAGAAGGGGATCAGATTCCTTTTGGATTACAAATGACACTAATTCTGTGGTCTTAGATTTTATTTTTGTAATTAATTCATTTTAGATGATATTGGCTTTATGTAGGAAAATATTCTGAGACAAAAATTGCTAAATGAAAAATGAAGGGGTTTTTCACATTTTAGCTAAATGTCTACACGGTTGTCTCATGAATTAGTCTTGTGTTACAAAATTCTGTAATTACATCACGGTTAAGACAGTATTGCCATGCTAATATTATCCTAGTATAAAGAAAATGATCTTAGTATAAAGAAAACTATCATTTGCTAATGTTAGCACTAAGTTGGCCCTTTGGCAGAAGAGCTCAACTTATTTTGTAACCAACTGAAAAACGGTAACATTAAACTACGAGTTCCAGAGCAGTGTGGTGTAGTTGGTATTAGACCAGGATATTTGCTGGATAGTTCCTCATCTATATAACGAAGAAGGTACTTGTTAAAAAGATAAACCAGTATTACCTGTTTCAGGAGGAGATACAGAATCTTTGCTGTTTGTTTCCGCTGCACAGTGTAGCCTGTACACTGTAACTAGTCATCACTTCAGCTGCTGCGTTTCATAAAGGACCATCAAGTGCACATAGGAAAGGCGTCTAAACATTTATAAACGACAGTTCCTCTGTACTCTCCTTCCTGGTTGTAGTGGCATAGTAGCAAATACCATGCTTGATTTCTCAAAAGTGAAGGGTAAATAAAAGTTAAAAAATACAGTAAATGAAATTTTAAAAACTCAATACAAATCAAGTACATTAAATTTTCCCACCCTGCTGTTTGTAGTAGGCTCCCAGTTAGATAACTGCCTTGGTACCAGTGAAATGTGACAGAAGCTGTGTTGTAGGGATACAGTACCAAATCAGTTTGGAAAAAAAGCATTAAAAAGTAACAGAATGCATTTCCGCCATCTCGCCTTGTCCTCACCCACATCACCAAACGAAAACCTCACTGACCATGTTACAACCCCACCCCAAACACCCCCCCCCCACACACACACACACACACATACAAAGAAAACATGACATGATCCTGCAACTTTGTCCCCATTTCCACCCCTGATCAGTTTGCATCCCTGCATGTACCTCTATGGACAGAACCTCTGAGGCTAAGACTACAGTTTAATAGACTCACTATTATGAACAAAAGCAAGGTTTCAAGTGGCTGCGGCTGAAAACTTCCCCCGACCATTCTGAGAAACTGAATTCCTTTCAAGATGGTGCCAGGGATTCCACTGAAGGCAGGTGTGTAGAGGGAATCTAGGCCAACAAAGCAAAGTGTATAAATTACTGTAAAACCAGACAACCTACACAGTTCTCTTAAAACAAGACAGTGTGATACTGATTACACTTCCTTAGTATTATCAGCCCATTTCAGTATACGGCAGGCCTGTGCATTTGAGCCAAATGTTTTAATAGTCCAAGTATTAATCCAAGCGTACAGGACATATGCTTCAGGATCCTTTAAACTAAATGTGCAGTGACACTGATAAGCACAGGCGGGCTGATCTGAAGTATGATGCATGCCTTCACACGGCGAGTACAAGCAGCCTGACGGTAAAACTGAGAGCCGTATCATTTAAGACTGGAGGTGGAAAAAAGAAGTAGGTGCAGTTTTGAGTCCTATCACTTGTCTCTCTCTGCATTAGACCTGTACTCATTCCACTCTCTTAAGCCTCCACCTCCTCACAGATAGCCACATTTCATTTCCATGATCCAGGGCAATTATAGGGGCGCTCTGTCTCTCTGTCTTTCTCTCTTTCAACCTCTCCAACTC
>JBBPCZ010000136.1:22558938-22570936 GCA_037974445.1 Brycinus macrolepidotus
GCCTCCCTCAGCCAGCACTTCAGAGAAAAACCATTTCACCAAGTATTCAAATTTCTCACATATATATATATATATATATATATATATGTACACACACACACACACACTACTGTAGTGTATATATATATATAAAAATCCATTGCCTTTAAAGAACCCTGTAAGAACCCTTTATTTAAGGGTCTGGGAGTCAAAGTCGAATCTGGGATAAATTCTGCACCCTATGGCCTAGATATATGAGGAAGGCAGGGTGGCTCCTTAGGATGCTAGATGATAATGCGGTTGACCATGAAATTACATTAACTGGTTACACTTCAAGAGTTTATTTTTCCATTTTTTTGCCCGCAGTTTCCAGAAGCAGGCACTCACTAAAATCTGCCTCATCTGACTAAAAAACTCCACAACCTGGCCCGCATGGAGTGTCCCCGATTACTACATTCTCACAACAGAAAACATCTGGGTCATGAGCAAAGTAAATAAAGAAACAATCCGCTCTCAGAGGCATCTTGCATTAAGCCCATCTTGCCTTATATAAGATAGTGTTCCTTGACACACTTAAGAAGAAAAATATTTATTTCAGACCACAAGGATTATGCAACCAGGCATAGATATAAACGGGGTCGGCGGCTGCCTGCACGCAACACGCGCCTCCATCGTATACAGGTAAAAAACAGGGCAGGGACAGGCAGGCCGCCACCTAGTGCATTCCCACACTGGCGCAGAGGTGGCAGACTACTGTTTAACAAACAAATTTAAAAGTGGCATTTCAGCTGCTCTTTACCCTCTTTGTTCACCCTCCTGACAGAGGTTTATATGAGGGTGGAACAAACAGGTGTTCTCGGGGACAGGCTCTAGCGCCAGACGCCGAGGGGCACTTCTGAATTTGATGTTGGCTGAACTTGAACGACATCAGTTCCAGGCGGATTTGCTGGACATGGATTAAATTGCATTTCAGAAGCTTAACATAGGTCAGGACAAGATTGTGGACAAAACGGTTCAGGCAATCTTTTATCTGTCAGGTCAACAACACACAGCAAAACATAATCATTCTAACATTGATTCACACTTTCATGATGCGGCTATACTGAAACAACCAGTTCACAGCACACTTACTGTTTCCAGTAGGATTCCAGTTGTCTTCATCAAAACAGAACTTCCAAAAAAAATAAGCCACATCTCACCATCTCTCCATCGAATCCAAGTCAGTGTTTACATGAAGGCAGCCAAACGTGCTAGCATTGTGTCTTTTTTTGACATTTTTTTTGTTTTGTTCAGTGGACATTTGACTATAAAGGTGTGAATGAGTGGGGTTTTTTTCTTCTTCATTTGTTGTAAAATAGTAGCAGTGTCGCGAAAAAACTGCAATCTTCATTTTTATGGGACGATTCAAAAACTGAGGATTTATCAAGACTTTTTCATCAGTAATGTGTCTGTTGCGTAAATCTAAAAATAAAAATGTACAAAAGCTTGGAAAAAAAAAATCCTGGAAATGTTCAAACTGTGGAATGTAAAACCATAATAAAATCTCATTGGTGTGTTTATGTGTATGGCCATGCTACATTACACACTGCAACAGCACAGTAAACACCTGAAGACTACTTCACATGTGCTGAGCCAAACAACTCCAGCCAAGGAAGGCCACTTTAATATAAATATAAAATATAAATATGCCATCAAGCTACTCACAGGCCACCACTGGTAGAATATGTGAAGGATAAAAGCAGCAAGTTTAACATTTAATCTGTGTTTATTTATAGTTTCATACCCTTGTGTGTCATGAGACCTTTAAATTAATTAAAACTGGGCAATTTGTCATAATAATAAAGCTTAACACCCCACTGGTCAGCTCTGTAATAGTTTGAGATGGCACTGTATTGTTCTTCCGTTTCTAATATTAATATGGAAGCCATGAGAACTGGATTTTTTTCTTTAAAATCTATCAAACTTTTTTCAAAACGAGTTGTTTTTGATTTAAACACTTCACTGAAACACTATACAATCGCACAAGACGAAATACACAGCTAAACACATATCACACTATGTGAGCGTGCGTTACAGGCCTGGAGCAGGTTCACTCATCCTCCAATGTTCGATCCTGTCGATATCAACCCAATACTGATACCTCGCATCGGATCAGTACCATCTTTTAATAGAATTGTTATGATTATTACCATTGTTATGATTAATCATTTTCCCATCAAGCAGGCTTCCACCCCTTCTGGAAGAGGAGAAGGCAGAAGATAAAGCTGCGAACGGTCTCGTTGGCTTCTGGTGCACTACAGCAGAACAAAAGCACTAATAGACTCATTTAAAGAGATGAAAAGCTCATGTTTGAGGCTTAATGAATTCTTCATGAAAGTATTTAGAATGGGCGCACTGCTATGAATACCCAGCACTGATTAAGATGGGACAGCTCTTGATTTGTGCTCCAGAAGGCCAAGGAGCCGGAGGCCATCTTCCGACCCTGAGCACTCGCCTTGCATTTGATTACCTATTTATTTCACTCAGAGACGCCACTTTGGCTCTGAAAGACACCATTAGGGTAATACTATTCGGGGCCCAGCAGTGCAAGAACGAGAGAAGTAACCTCTAATACTGCAGCCACTTATTAGTGCAGTTTGAACTGACACAACTTAAATTTCTAACTTTTTAAAGAGTGTTCAGCTTATTGTCACTGTGTCTCTGAAACTGTCTTTCTTCACTGGTTTTAAAGTCAATACAGAACCAAAAATAACGAGTGCTGTGTCTCAGCCTTGAACTTTTGATCTCCATAGTAGTTGTTCTCCAACTTGTCTTGAATTCACTTGTTGGACTTTACTGCCAACAGAGACCACCTACCATTTTTTAAATGGCATATATTTATTTGTATTTTCTCTCACCAGCACACACTGACTCAGAATCACTGCATCCAATTAGCATTGGTTGGATTTATTCAGAGTGGGCACCCAACGCCAAGAAACTTGGCGCTAATGGATGATCTTTAGAAAAATCAAGAAAATATCCCCACGTCTCACTAAATTTAGAAAAGGACTGTTCGAGCCATATTCTACATTATGAGCCGCATGTGTTTATAAGTAGATAAGGAGATATTTTACTATGACTTTCGCTGAAGAGTTATTTATGTCAGCAGTGCAGACTGAAGCCTGTCAACATAAAATAAAAACTGAATTCAAATGAATTTCATTGCCTATCTATCTAATGAATTAGGCGACAACACAATGAAAGTTTTAATTCTCTCATTCTAACTCAGTCATTCTAACTAAGTGAGTGAGTGATAGTGATCATTCTATCATACGTGAACACACCACAGCACACAGTGTGATCAGCACAAAATTCTTCCTCTGCATTTAACCCATTCACCAAGTGAAGCAGCGGGCAGCCAGGAACACGGCGCCCGGGGAGCAGTGTGTGGGGACGGTACCTTGTTCAAGGGTACCTCAGAGGTGCCTAGCAGTCTTGGGAATCGAACCCATGACTTCCTGATCGCAGGGCAAACGCCCTAACCACTAGGCTACCAGCGGCCCCAAACTAGTCATCCTCTTGGATTTGTTACAGGCAGCATTGATAATAGAATAATATTATCTTTATTGTTAGTTCACATGCCTGTTCATATAACACTATTAATAATATTAAATTGAGTTTCTTAAAAGACAAAATTCCCATCTTCCCATAACTTCTCATAACTTATATTCTGCTTTTTGTTTATCGCACCATGGAGCAGGAGGCAGAAAAATATAACCAGTCAAATCCCATTACATTCCAACACAACTCCCTACCCCCCGTCCCCACTGATCATCCAGTGAGATGCTCTTTGTTGCTCAGACATCTTCCGAAATTCATGTTTCAGCAGGAAATTCATTACGAAGCAGTAGGAAAATGCATTCCGAGTTCCAATTCATGTTAAGCCTTGATGAACTTCTCAAAATAAATGAATTTGAAATGTTTCCTAAACTGACAGCACTCCTGAGGCGAACGTAAGTCTGTACGTCAATCACCAGGTTAAAGTAGCAGAAACACAAAGACATGTGGGGGGTTGAGGTTGCCTGAACACCTGCCAATTTTCCCCCAAGTGCCCTTTTGATTAAGAAAATGTACTATTACAACCAAGATGTGCACTTCCAACTAAAACGTACTCCTGTAGCCAGTGTTTGGTTAGGTAAAAAAAGACGAAAGAGAAAACAGAAGCTTTACAAAGTGTGGTTCTCAAATGTTTTTTTTTCCCCCCCAAGAGGTTCTTACTCACATCTTATTAAAAGTGTTTCTTTAAAGAACTACCCATCAAGGTTCTTTAAGAAACCAAAAGGTTTTCTTCACTGGTACACGAACACCATGATTCATCAATGCACCCACTAACACTTACCTGGAGTTGTGACAGGTTCGAAGCTCATTTACATATCGCAAAGACCAACATTAGCGATTAACAGACAATACATTATGCAGCAGTGGAGGAACGCCAGTGTTGAGTGGTATGTTCATATCTTCACCACTCCATCACGAGTCATAAATCTACAACCCTTTCATGAAGTTGGCCTATTTAAATACAAGCCATGTTAAAAGGTTACATATTCTTGCACCGTTTCTCACACAGCCTTGTTTCTACTCTTACCATCTAGTAGCCTTTAGCTAATATTAGCCATCTCTAGCTCCTTTCCCCTGCCTCAAAATGTTCATTTGGATCACAGTGACTTCTCAATGACTCACACCATTGGAAATTGCTCACACTGCCTAAAGAGTTCCCTCATAAAAGCTGTGTGTGACTTCTGAAATGCTTTCCAGAAAGTTCCTACTCATACAGTGGGTTTCCACCAATCAGGAGCAAGGGAACAAGCAGGTTAAAAAAATGTAGATGTATGCTTGTTAAGTCTAGTGCTCCAACACAGCACTCCGGTGATTTCCGCGAGATGAGAGAAACGGCTGTGATCTGCTGTGCGCCAAGAGCTGAGCAGAAAGCTCCAAGCGAACACCTAATGCACTCTTGACATTATCTGGCAGCTGCTGCCTCCTCGCTCGCATTAAGCTAATTGGCCCAACACTGAAAGCATTTGAAGCCCTCTAGTTCGGAGGTTGGTGCTGACGCCCACTAGAGCAAGCAGTGAGAACCTCAGCCCGCGCATCATCAGTCCTGACAAGGGCTACGAGAGCAAAGCTCCAGACTAAACCAACACTGACACCATTGACTAGTAACGGCTGGCGGATTGGCTGAAGAATCTGGCTTTCTGAAGGACTCAAGTGTATCGATTCACGAGTACAAGCAAATCACCAAAATAAACCCTAATTGATAGACAAGCCAGTCTAAGGGGAGGCCTGGAACATTTCTACTACTAAGTTCTCACGTTTGGCTTAAATTATCCAGCTTTGGTGATAAACTCCTACTTGCCTCCTTATTTAAACTGCATGATTCACAATAGATTGAAATTGTTTGTTCCTCTGGAAGCCCACTTCTAATAACTCTTCCAATATCCCTGGAAAGAAAAATGTCAGTCAGACATTTGGTTCATTGAAACCGATTGCCTTTCTCTGTCCGTCTCATGTAGTGATGAATTAACAAGGTTCAGTCTACGTAACGGCTGGCACTCCTAGCCTAGAAAAGTTCCTGGCAGACACTCTGTACCATATGTGTCACTTCACAAAAAAATCAAACGAAAAGAGAGGTGTGTGCTTCGCCTTGTGGCTGTCAAACAAGACACAAGGATTAAAAGATGGGAAAGAGCAAAACAAGCTTCATTATTTCCTCTTTTATTTAAGATTGTTTCTTCTTCCAGACCTGCAGAGAGGTACAGTTCCTTTAGCTCTTCATTTTAAACTCATCATTTTAGCACTGAGTAAAACCCATAGTTAAACTGTATTGGTCTCTTCTTGAGATTTTAATTTTATAATTTTCTGATGAATACTGTTGAATATTGAACAGTTGGCAAGAACCTACACATCTGATACAGGATTAAGACCATTAAAAGAAAATTAAAGGAGGCAGATGGAGAGTAGAGTGGTTTTCATATGGCCTTCCGTGAGATACTGTATTGGCAGAACTTTGTTACTTACTAGTAGCGCTATCCCAGCTTTCACCATTAGCGTGGCCACATTCTCACTCCGTTTAGGCAAAGTGTGAAGCACAAATGACATGATATCTTTTCCACTTATCTATTCTGACAGTGTTAACACACCTTTAAAACAATCATCCCTCAACATCAATCTTGAAGTCAAATTCCCAACTAACAAAAAAAAAGTCATTTTCTCTTGCATCGCATCATTCAATCAAAACTTATACCACAGATCTTTTCTTTAATCAGGTACCCACCAGCACGAAGAACTTGAGCGCTTTCCTCACCGATGCTACAAGAAGAGAGGACAAACATCCAACTCAAGAACGCACTCTCTGTGGATGTCCTCTTCAAGTAAGGGCAGATGTGAAAGACACCACACAGTGGTACCCTGTCCGCTACGCCTGCCCTTTCCTTGAAGAGATCTTACAGTTCTTCTGCTCTTCAGAACAGAGGCCTCTGACAATTTTGCAATGCATTACCCTCTGATACAGAGGTCAAATGCAGAGCTGCAACTGAAAAGCCTCCTGACCTGCCTGGTGGCAGTCATTTGGTGGGAGCATCATGAGCAAAGGCTGACTGCCTACAAGGCTGCACCTAGCAAAACTAGGCATGGTCCACGGCAGACCCGGCTAGGCTTTTTAATAGCCATAGCCATATTCTGAAAGAAGATTGTGCTTGGAACCCCTAAGCAAGCCTCTCTGCTGCAACCAGGAAAACAGAGTTAAAAGGCCAAACATCCTCAGGGGGGAAAAAGCTCTTTTGATATATCTTTTCCTCTCGTTACGCATTTTATCCTTCAGAATAGCAGAAAGTCAAGTATGCTTTAGATTTTAAGGGGGAAAAGCAAGAAAGATGCAAAGGAGAGAAAAAGAGCCCTGATATTTTTAGATCATGATTGCTTAGGACGTCATGGCCTTAAGGACTTGAAGTAAGCTGCTTCTTTTCTATGCACACAAACAGACTGGATGCTGATCTTTTTTGGTTTAGCTTTAAAGGCAGAAATGCTTATTTCTGATCAAGGTGCTCCATTGTTTCAATGGAATCTTCTCCAGGAGCTTAATTCATTCACATCGCTTTCCTGATTCCCACACAATCAATGTATCTTACTTAAATTTTCTCACCATTCTTTGCCCGTTCTTTTCCCTCCAAACGCTATTTAAATCTCTTGTTAACTGTGCTTTGTTGGAAAACACCCTTGCTTATGTGATCACACATGCCAGGAATGCTGAGATAGAGCACCGGGGTAACACGAACAAACACTAAACCAAGTAAAATGTGAAACCAAAAAAGATAAAAGTGAGCTCAAAAGACCAGAACGAGGAAGAAAAAAAAGAATACATCATCTTATAATTACTTTGTTAATAGTTTTGTATTTTTGTGTTGATTCGGCTTGTTGTTTTTGTTGGGTTTTCTCAGAGTAAAGGAAAGGGTGTTAGTTTCACAGTCTCTAGTGGCGGTCCATGGCGGCACTCTGGAGCAGGTCTGTGGGGGCCTGGGCTCTGAAGGCTGTCTGGAAGCCTGGAGGAGGCGAGTGGAACTGGCTGGCTGGGTTGGCCGAGGCTGGGGGTGGGTAGGGGGCCCAGCTGGCTCTGTGGAGGGGGACCTGTGCCGCGAAAGGCGTGCTGTGAGGGGGCTGGGGGGGCACTGTGGATCCGGAGGGGACGTCCATCTCTGTGAGGGCCTGCAGGGACTTGAGCCAGTGAGGAGGATTGTCGTCCTGAAGAGAGTCCAAACTGTTGCCCGAGGATGCTGGGATACCTGCAGTACAGAGAGTGAAAAAGTAGTTCAAGTTAATCAAACTTCACCATTCAGACAAGGTGGTGTCTATTTTCCTACTCAAGTCCATGCAGAATGCAGGCCACCATAGAGGGCACTCAAATATATTGAGTAGCCATTAAGGGATTAATTACCATGGAAGCAGGACGTTACTGGATAACCTTTTTTTTTTGCTCAGTTTAAGGAAGTTGAAATGTTCCAGGCCCAGAGGTTTGGCTGCGAGTCATTAATTTCAAACCTCCTGCAGATGATGGATGTCGCCCGGCAGCCGCCGCCAACACCCAGACAACAGACGTGACTTCCATGCAGATTGCAGATTCAACTTTAGCTAGCTGCAGGCGTTCTAGCCAAACCTCTTGGTTAAAAAAAATCTTTGGAATAGCAATTTGCATGAACTTGCTTCAATCACTGCCTGTTTACAATATGTATTTCATGCTTGAAGAAAGGCTCTTTGATCTGAATGGAATCACACTGACATCTCCATCAAAGCACAGGTGAAAAACAGAAGGTGATGGGGATTCTAATGACTTTCTAACATTTTCTGACAGAAAGCCAAAGGGCCGCCCTTGAGGATCAGTAAAGCTGGTATGGTATTACAGGCACCTTTCCAGTGCAGTAGGAGCATGTCAGCTTCAGTTCTCTAGGCCACGTTTGTTCACTGTGCGGTTTGGTTAAAGCTGCAAGAGAGAAAATTGATCTGGAACAAGTGCCCTTCTCGATGACCCATAAAACACCTTTACATCGCTGACATTTTTAGTGAAAAGGTTACAGAAAACAATGTTTTAAGTGCTTAAATGCATTATTTCTTTCTGTTTCCTTACAAGGCAAAATTTGGGTGCCATTTGTTTGTAAGAAAAAAAAACAAAAAAACAATAACTAACACAACAGCTCTTTAAAAATGCCAGCCAAGTCCTTCTCTTTTACATGGGAGGATAACATGGTGCTTGAGGATTTCAAAGACAGGCTGGGAAACCAGCTGAATTTTGTGCTGTGTAAAAAAGATTAAACTATATAGTGTGAAACAGGATAATTAGAAAACAAGTTCAAAATTTCACTAGTCCTACTGCTCATGACACAACAAACTCCTACCAGCTCATGGCAGAGCTCACACAACACAAAACGCCCAAACCCTGTTCCCCTGCACAGAGCAAAACTCTGCTTATAGACATGATGGCTAACTTTTCACATTGATATAAAAGGTTACATTATTGTAGACAAAAGTAAAATATTTACAAAAACAAAACTAAATATAGAATGACAAGCCTCTTTATCGGGTATGCCTACCAGGTTTCTACTGGTGTGGAATATTGGTGTGTGCGCGTGTGCACTGAACAGAGCAGATCACACACAGCAGTACTGTTGCAGGTTTTAAACAACGTTGAACATTGTTAGTTGTTGTATTCATGTTCGCCAGTTCCTCATATAATGTATTTCCTATTTCAGTTTCAACACTAATTTTCACTTCAGACTTCGACTCAGTTCTTTGCTGATTTCTATACTTTGGTGATTTCAAATTAAAGAGTTGGAATTCACCTACTAAATGAAAAACATTTATTGTACTTTTCCCCTGGTTCATTATTAAACATGTGTGAATGTGACACATATGACTGTTTTAGAATTCTGCTTGTATCTTCAACAAACCAATTCAGTTAATTAATTATCAAAATAACTGGTAGACTATTCAGTTACCAGTGTAATCAAAAGCCCTAAAATAGGATGATACAATTTTTTTCATTACATTCACATGCAATAGCATATTCTTCTAGATCTCTAGTAGCTGTCGAACAGGCCAGTGTAACTCTTGCTCTCAAACATACCAGGAGCTGCAGCAGAGGCTTTAAATACAGCTCCGGAAAAAAATAAGACACCACCGCAAAAAAGTCCAATTTCTTTATCTTTTATAGGTGCAAGTATTGAACTGAACAGCTTTGCCTTAGTTTTTAAAAACTGCTGATCATATTTCTTCTAATTTCCAAATAAAAATATTGTTCTTTAAAGCATAATTTTAAAGGAAATGACAATACATCAATTCATCTTGTTCACTCTTTAACAAAATGGCAATAATTACCTTTGATGTACTTCTAGTAGTGTTTTGCCATCCAACTGGTCCCATTGCAGGAGGAGAGTGTTGATTACAGCAGTGTTTTTATACTTTTCCTCATTAAATAAGATGTGATTCAGGTGATCACTAATCAGTACCTCATAAAGCAGAATGAGGTGCTCGTGCAGGAATTTAACAGACACTGGCTTGGAATGGTTGTCATACACAGAGATGCTGATTTAAAAATAAATTGCAGTGCTCTCTTATTTTTTTCCAGAGCTGTACTGGAATGCATATTTTATATTAAATTTCACAAATATTACAATTATTTCGACAGCCATAAAATGCATACCTGTGATGATGGCAGGGTCCATCCAGCTTGCTGTGCCATCCCAGCTCAGGCTGTGCGTGAGGCCCCCTGTGTGATTGACGCTGGACGAGGACGAGGACGAGGAGGAGGAGGAGGAGGAAGAGGAGGAAGACGAGGAAATTGGCAGGCCACCAAAATTGATGTTGATGTTTGGTAAAAGCGCTCGGAGGCCATCCTGCCACTCTTTGACATTTATACTCTCTACTGAACTGCTATTTTCTGGAGAGAGAGAGAGAAATGAAAATACAGGGGCGCATGAGGTACAGACACAAGGCAGAACATTTTTCAAAAATAATTTATAATTGAATTATTGAAACACTGCATATACATCAAACTCAGGCTGTTACTTTATATATGTAAGTAAGGAAGAGACAGTCCGGACAGGGACCAAAACAAAACAAATAAATGAGTCTTCTCTCGAGGCAGTAAGCACCTGACGTTTTTGTCCACAGGGAGGTTGGGTATGTGTGTGAGAGCTGGGACTGAGCAAGTCAGAATGGAAATACAAATGTGAGGGAACAGAAGGTAGTCGTCAGGTAAAACAGAGGAAAGTTGCAACAAACAAGGCTTTGAAGCTTTAAGCCTACTTCTTGACAAGATATGTCCCAAAGAACCAGTGCTGCCTGCCAAGGGGAACATAAAAACCCTATAGACACTGGGGGTCTAGTTAAATCCAGTGGAAAGATATTCTTTACAAAAACAGACAGAATATTAACAGAGTGATCTAATAGAGGGTCTACATCTCGGACTGTACGAGTCTGACAACAAAGAAAATACGAGAAAAGCAAATTAGGATCATTTTAACGGGAAGCTTTGTAAACCACCTTATTAAGAATGTCATTTTAATGAACCAACTCTTTGAAAAATCTTGTTTAAAACTTATTTGCAATGACAATTAGGCAATTTGTTTGGTGTAGGGGATACTGCTCACTAAGCAGCCCACAGGACCCCATTTCTGTGTCTTATGGTTAAGACGATGCATGAGATTAGATATAAAAAGACAAAAAAAAAAGTCAGCAAATCATGTCAAGGATGCAGTATTACTGAATATGTCCCCAAATGCCCCCTGCTATTTCAAGCAATAGCACAGTTGCATGGGTTGCCATTTGCAAGCACAGATAAACAAGTAGTGTGATGTTTAATTCATGTAGTTGAAATGAGAGCTGGTCTTAACGTCAATCTCGAGTTGAGAAGCAAAGATGTTCCAGAGTGCCTGTAGAAATGGAGTATTAGATCCTGTGGATTCCTTCCAATAAATACCACTTTTGTAGAGAGTCCATTTGCCAAAATGCGTTTCCATTTCCCTATAAGTGCTCTGTGCTTCTCTGATCTCCATCAATCAAAGCATGTTGACTTAAATGAACTGCTGTGTTTCAAAGTTAAGGGATAAAAAACTACAAGATGTGCCATTTCATCTCTCCAAGTTCGCTATCTCTATTACTATTAGCAGTAACGTCGGCAGCACACAATACATCACAAGTTTACAGGATTCTGTAGACAAGTTAGATGGCTGGAAAAATTGGTGTACATGTGAATCATATTAGAACATTTATGATTTAATTTGGTAATTCTGTAAATGTATTTGAGATGCACAGACATGGAATTGTGGCCGACACAATTAAACAAAGCCATTATGATACAATTTAATTAAATATTTCAAATATTTCCCACCACAGGTGAAACACAATTTCAATATCAAGCACACACACACACACACACACACACACACACACACACACACACACACACACACACACACACACACACACACAC
>JBBPCZ010000136.1:22621287-22634626 GCA_037974445.1 Brycinus macrolepidotus
GAGGAGAGACTCTGAGTGTGTTGGGAGAAGGATTCTGAGGAGAGACTCTGAGTGTGTTGGGAGAAGGATGCTGAGGATGGAGCTGCAGGAAAGAGGAGAAGAGGAAGGCCTAGTAGGAGGTTTGTAGATGTGGTGAAGGACATGCAGGCAGTTGGTGTGAGAGAGGAAGATGCAGAGGAGAGAAGGAAATGGAGACGGTTAATCCGCTGTGGTGACCCCTAATCAGGAGCAGCCGAAAGTAGAAGAAGAATAAAGAAGAGGATTGTTTAGGCGTGCGATGAATACCATACCCAGCCAACTTGTTAGCGATGGCGTGGTACACCTTCGCATTTCTCACAACATTAAATTAATCATTAACCCAAATAGATAGTAGTGCTTGTACTTCACTGACTTTCCAGTAATTAGTTTGTATCTCCATTGTTGTTTTTTTGACCAATCAAAAAGCCTAATTTTTAACGAATCAAAAAGCAGCGACATGGTCAGCTTGGCTGTGGTCTGCTTTTGGACCTGCCATCTAGCAGCACCATGACGGCATGGGGATGGCTGAAGTACGAGCCACTTTATAATGGAAAAACATTTGTTTACGGTACGGCGCGGCTCCTTGTGCCAGTGGAAAAGCACCATTAGTCCATGGCCAATCCACGTCGAAGAAATCAGTTGCCTGAGTTATGCTAATTAAGGCCTTGCTTATTAGCTGTTGAGCTTAATTGGGTGTGAACACTAAACTCTGCAGTGCTTTGGCCCACCAGATCTGGAGTCTGCCTTACCTTTTCTCTTTCTGTATCTCACCATCCACCCTGCCCCACCAATTGCAAATGGCAGAAAGTGGCAATTTCCATGTACAAAATAGAAAAAATATAAGCCAGTAAAGTTTTGTTTCAGCAATTAGACTGATTCTAAATCTATGGCAAGTGGTAGCTATGGAACAGCTTGCACTCTATTCTCTGAAGAGAAGCAGGCAAAAGAAAATCAAATATGAAGACATAACAGTCGACCCTTGACTGTTTTAAATACTTTACAACAGCATGAAACAACTGATGCTAGCAGGGAGGAGGAGGATATTGAACACTGCTAGTCTGTTAACTGACTGCCAGGGTATAGTTAACATTAAGCTCTGATACTAGCAAAGCTTAAAACAAAGCTGGACGAGACATTACTGCCATATGCTTTTTTGTGAAGTGCTGCCACGGACCCCGCACACCCCATTCAGTCCCCTTCCCTTTCTGTGCCAGGGCCCCCATCCACCCCATCCTCATGTCTTACATTCACATACAGTCCCCCCCTCCCCTAAAGAACTCGCCAGTTCACCTTCACGGCTGTGGTTGTGAGCCACCTTTGGTCATTAGTGATGCGTGACTCGTTGCTTTTGTTTGATTTGCACTTGTATTGTGAGGCACTTTAACTAATGGTGTGAGAAATCCATTCATGGGATGTTACAGACGTGCTGTTTGGAAAAGCTAGTGCTTTATTTTCTTGGCCTATATTGAAACATTTCATGGATATTTGCCAACATTTTTTACTAAATGTGAGGTAACGTCTCCCAGTGGTTGGCGTGTCGGACACACTGTCTGTGGATGTCTTTTTAAAATGCACTTGTTAAAGGCGTAAATAGACATTATGCCCTGCTCTAGACTCAGTGTATGTTTCAGATAGTGACCGTCTTGTATCGTTTACTCTGTTCTGATACGAAGGGAATGCAAAGGGTGGTACTTGTGAATGAACAAAACGCATTAAGGTGTACGATATGGGCTTGTGATGATTACTAATAACCTTTAGTGGTTAACACTGATCCATTGTGAATAAGCACTACCTATGAGAAAAAAGATGTAATCCATTTTTTGAAGGGATGCTTTTATGACAGTGGCCTCAGCACGCTGTGTTGCAGCAGTGGCATCTCATCAGTCTCTACCCAGAACTAGGCTACCTCTCTACACATGATCCTCCTGCGCATTTTTCAAGTCCTGAGCCAATTTATTTATCTGTTCTCTTTCCGATATGTCATTTGTCTAGGCAAGTGAGCCCTGATTAGGCTACCGCAGTTACAGAGCTTTGTGTGCAGAGACGCAGATCAATGGATAGTAAGTATTTATAAATTTGTGCATGCAAAAATATTGTGTCTTAGTCAGAACACAGATAAACAGTGAAAGTTCAAGCTGTACCATGGGAGGTCAGTCACAGGAAGCAAAAGTAGGCCTAAGGAAAGAAGGGTAAGCAAATCTCGCTCAAATGGAAAACCCCTCCCTTTGTAACTCTTTTCAGTTACACATACTTGCACTTATCTAATGGGCGATCTTGTACAATCAAGGTGCTTTCAAAACTTGCCTGGCTAGTACAGTTCCAACTGAGTTATGGTAACATAGTCACTGTCATAACAAAACTATTTATGCAATGAAGAACGGACCAACTGAATCGCTCCAGTAGAATAAATCCTTTTTTTGCATGAACTAAGGAATGTTTTTCCTTCTCCTCTTTCTATTTTGAAGAGAAGAGGTTTGGTTATGATAGCGACAATATATCTGATTGTCATGGCTGATTAGTAGAACACCATCACAAATTCTTAACCCTGTCATCATTCACACTTTCAGATTAAAGAAGGAGAGGGTGGGGGAGTCAAATATGCAGGCCAAAAGTGCATTAACAACAATGGGATTTTTGTGCCTCACCATGCAATATGAACATGATTCAAATGGTAATTTATTAAATGCTTGAATGTGTGTGTATGAAAAGTTTAACTGTGGCCACATGAAATGTTCCTGTTCTTATCTGCCACGCATACACCTTCATATATTTTACTGAAGAGTCTGCCACAAGGGCTTAAAATTACACCGTTTATTTCCATTATGTTTTTAGTTTTTTTTTTTTGCACTTTCTGTTAAATGGGAACTGTTAAAATGGGCCAAATTTGAAACCTGGAACAGAGTTAATAGTTTTTATGCGTTTTAAGATATCTACAGTAAATTCCAGTACAACGAACACAACAAAAACAACCAAAGAATGCTGCTTTTGAGTTTGCTTTGAGTTATTAGGAATGTACCACTGCAGTATTACACCATCAGCCACAATATTAAAACCACTGGCAGGTGAAGTGAAGAACATTGATTATCTCATTACAGTGGCACCTGTCAAGGGGTGGGATGTACTACGTAGTGAGTGAATAGTCAGTTCTTGAAGTTCTTGAAGAAAAATGGTCAAGCATAAAAATCTGAGTGACTCTGACAGGGGCCAAATTGTGACAACTAGAGCAACTCCAAAACAGCAGATCTTGTTGGGGGTTCCCAGTTTGCAGTGTTCAGTATCTACCAAAAGTGGCCCAAGGAAGGACAACCTATGAACCAGAGACATTATCATGAGCGCCCAAGGCCCGTCTGGTTTGATCCCATGAAATAGCTACAATAGCTCAAAAAGTTAATGCTGGCTGTGATAGAAAGGTGTCAGGACACACCATGCACTACAGTTACAGCTGCTTTGGTGGGATGGGGGAGGGTCTACAATATTTGGCCGGTGGTCTTAATGTTATGGCTGATTGGTGTATTTTCTAAGCCCCTTATAAGGATACCTTAAATGAAGAGTGATGACATCTTTATACATTTTATTTACATGAAAAGGTAATGATCATTTACAGAGAATTAAATAAATGTTCTGAAAAATTAAAACTTGTAGGTTCCCTGTGATAGAAAATGAGATACTCAAAATAAACTTTGCTGTACCCATCTACCAAATAAAAAAAAAAAACCCCACTGTATATTTAATGTAAACATGTACAGTTTATAGATATCTCTATGTCCAGAAGTATATGTCCATATATCATGTCACATTAAATTATGTTCCAATAATATTTTTTGTTTCTGTGGACATTGTACATATTTCCTCCATCCTAAGATATCTAATTTCTTGCCAGTAAAAGAACACAACCTCAAGCTACAAAGAGGTGATAAATATAACTTCCATTTTTGGTAATAAACAGCAATAGCAGTCGCCAGTTGCATTAGTCATAATTTAAAGGCCTGGCTTTCAGATGAGTAAGATTATGGGAAAGGCTTCATCGGACTGTGATAAATAATGTACTGCTTTGTATTACAAAGTGCTAAAGGCATCTGAGGCTTGAATAAGCAAGGACCACACTGCCTACAATTTATTTTTCTTGTCATATCAAGACCTCTATTTGATTAAAAAGAAATGGTCCAAAATTATAATAATTAAAATCTCATTAAGACTGTTCAAAAGGTTTTTCTTCTGCTGTAAAGTTTCAGTTTTGGGGATATTATGTTTTGCTTTGCCAGCGATTCCATGCATATGGATTTTAATGTAAAACACTTCTTCAGTAGATTCATCAAGTCAAATTTTCCACTGAAGCAAAGCTAATCATTGTTTTGCAGTACCACTTATAGATTTTCCAAAAATATGTACAGAGCGGCACACACAAGGATCCCAATGGCCCATCACTGGAAGGATATATTAGAAATCCTCTGTCTTCCCCCAGCTTACAATCCAAGAACATCAGCTCTCCAATGTCTCTGTGCAGAAGCCTGATGAGATCGGACTGTTTAAGTAGAGAACTTCTTGTAACTTGGGCAGAGCATCAATAGAAGGTGGTGGAGGCTCTTCCTTTACAATGGAGTCTCTGGAACTATAGCCCTGATCCGACCATCTAGACTGTCTCTTTCCTGAAGCCTCTTCCATCTCACTCTCCTCTATCTCCTCTGGCTGATTGTAATCAACCATTGAAGGTGGAGGAGCTGGCACCTGGAACGATGCCAGGGAGAGCTGAAGGTCCAGCAGTTGTTGGAGGGCATCTGCATTATCAGAACAGTCATTTTCTGGAAATCCCCCGTTTGCAGATACCTCATTGCTGTTCAGTGGTAAAGGTTCCTGCGGTGCAGGCTCAGCCAAGAAACAAGGGTGACTATCTAAAACAGCAGAATGCACACCAGATGTGTATATGCCAGGTGGTGGTTCCACAGATGGATAGAGAGAATATACTTGGCTGTGTGCTGGTTGGATACCCAGTACTGAAGGTTCTGCAAAATCCAGGTTCAGATGGGGTATTTCAGAAGTCCATACACTTTCAGTGTGGTCCCCTTGGTGTACCTCAACCCCATGCACAAACACAGGGGGTCCACAGTTGAGCACAGGCTCACATGTAAGTATCGGCTGGGTGCACTGATCAAGAAAAGGGCTGGTCTCTGCTGCCAGACCCTCGTCTTCACTGTCAAGGCACTCCTTCTCAAACCAGTCTGGATTCTCCACTTGGTAGGCTTGAAAGACTTCTATTGCATCCTTCAAGGCTTTTCCTGAGGGGCAGCTGAAATACTCATCTATGCCAATGCCCTCGATTGTGTGTATTTTCCCCCGCTGATATTTCTCAAGATCCAGGATTCGGAAGTAGAGCTCTTCGAAGTGCTTCATGAGCTTGTACTTGACCGCCACATCGAACATGGATGGTACATCATGCTCCTCACTTATTTCCTCAAAATATGCCACCAAGTACTTGCCGTAGGAGGCAGGACGTTGCATATCAGGTGTGATGAGCTGCAAGGCGAGGGTCAGCATGTCCCCCATCGGTGAACGGACATCCTCCCGCAAGTAAACTCGGGGTCCCCCACACATGGCCCCCCACTTGGCCTGCATTCCTCGTGAGCATAGGACCAGCACCTTGTTAGAAGACTGCTCAATGAGACGCTTCTGCTGTTCGATCCATGGTAGACGGCCCATGACTCCGATGGAGGTGGTATTCAGCAGGTCCAGGTAAACCTCTATGCCGCATTTGGCTCTCAAAAAGGCAGACAGTTTCAGTACTATGTCAGTGTATTTAGGGTGGTCTCTAGAGTAGATGATCAGCACGGAGCGCTCAGGAGCTGGAACTGGAAGGTCCTGTTCAGTTGTGAGTACCGTAGACTTTATGTCTGGATCTGGTGACCGAATGAAGAATACTGGATAAATATAGCATACAGTCATATGCAATTTTTAAATGAAATTATACACATGCTCTACAGAGGACACACACATTCTGAATTTAACAAGGAAAAACAATAAAACATAAAATTTGCAATGGTCAAGGCACAATACATATTTTTTCCAACATGCTAAACTCTGTATCAATAATAATAACAGACAAATAAATAGTGGATATGTTCTTCATCAAAATGTGTAATAAATGTGTTCAAACTTTATCAAGATTTCACAGACTGAGCAGTTAAAGTGGCCACAGTTTCCAAGATTAGTTTTGATCTCCAGATATTTGTTAGACTACAAACTGGTATGCTTAGAACTTGATGTAGGAAAATTAGTCTTGAAATTGTAGATATGGGTGCAATTGATCACTGTGTCCTATGCTATATGAACATTTATTGAGCATATAAAACAAATCTGAATGTTTTATATAGTGTTCTTGATCACATAACTTTATAGTATAACTTTATATACCTACAATATATATCATCAAGGCGAAAGAGAACAGAACAGAACAAACCAATACATAAGTAGAAAAGTGACTAATATCTCTGGGAGCATAAAAAGTGGGACTTCAAGCTAAAAATATCTCAGACTGCTTACCTATTTGCCGCTTCCTGTAGCGCAAACAAACAGCACAGACAGCAAGACCACATAACAGGAGGAAGAGTCCAACAAAAATCAGCCAAATCTGTTGATCTTTGTTGGGGACATCTGGCTCTGTGTTAGAATAACACAGACATTACAAATAAGAAACATACAATTGTCCATTCATATGAGGTCATACAAGGTTGGGAGATGGAGAGAACTGGTATTCATACCTTCACATATGCAAAAGTTACTGTTCTTCCGGACACAGTCGTTTTTACACTTTTCAAAAAAGGGCTGGATCTAAACAAGCAGACATTCACAAATGAAGTGCAACGTTCACACAAATAGCAGTACAGTCTGTAAATAATCTTCTGGAAACACACCTGGACAGTGAAATTGCAGCATGTGTACGGAAAAGCCTCAAGATCAAAGGTAACATTTAGGAGTGACCTGTTGTCCTGTGCAGGAGAAAATATGCCATTTAACAGTAAGCTCAATGACATTGCCCTAGTCCAGTCCAGAGTTTCTGATAGACAACATTTATGAACTAACCTGAAAATGAAAAAAAAAATCTGTTTCTCTCATAGTTTTTATACAGTTTTTTGCATAATCACATAATTATGTAAAAAATAACATACCAAATTGGATTTGTAGGCCATAGAAATGACAAGATTACTAATACAAAACCCAGTTTTCAGCTTTGAAGTACAAAAGAGAGAACAATATAACTCCATACCTTATTAAGGATATTTCTGGTTTGTTTGTCATCACCACACTTCACAAAGACTTTGTAGATTTGAGAAAGCTCTACTGTGTTGAAGGAAACAAGCAGAGTCTTGCCATCTGGTCCTGTGCGCTCCATGGTCGTGTTGGGCTGCCAAAAGGCTCCTGAGGCACAGGGGGGAAATTAAACTCACGCAGGGGCGCACGAACGAGTGACTGGTCATGCCAAGAAACTGTGGCTATAATCGTTGATACACTTTTCCAGTACCATTCAAACATTGGAACAATCCTATTCATAGAGCGTTTTTTTTGGAGCAGAAATGCTCCAAAATGGCATATGTTAAAGGTCTTTACATGAACTTGCATAAGAAATAAAGAATGGTTTATCTCCAGTAAAGTCAGCACTTTGGATTACTTATTTCTGCACAACAAGAACATATTTATTTAATAAATGAAGTTGATAAGCATCAGCTTCATTTACAGTATATTTTTGCTGTTAGGATGAAATCTTGTATTTCCAAAAATGCAGCTTTTCAGGAGAATGAAATAAACAATCTTAATCTGTAATATATGTTAATACACTTTCTGCCGTGACAATGCAAATTTCCCACTTGTGGGACTAATAAAGGATTATCTTTTCTTATCTTATATCTGGAAGTTATTTTAGACCATTTGCATTGGTTCACTTGTCATGAAATTTCCACACAGCCCAAACTGTGGAATAAAAAAAAGTCAGTTTTTGATCTGCCAGTAATGATATTTGTCTTAAAAGTTTTTTTCCCCTAAAGATTAGATAATACACATTCAATCAGATGTGTTCAGACATTTGACTGGTACTGTATGTGTTTACAAAATATATATATATATATATATATATCTGTGTTGGATTTTTCCTTACCTTTTTCAATACAGATTTTGGTCCTCTTAATGGTATGATCACTGCAATCTGTAGTTTTGTACATAAATGATTAGAAACAGCAGTCCAGTGTTGCATTTATAGTGTGCTGATGCACAGCAGATGCAGGAACAGTCAGTGAAAGTCAGACATTCCTTGTTAATCTTGTTAAATATTCCCTCTCGTTAACTCACCTGGCACAATGACATTTTTGTTGACGTTGTAGTTGGTGTAGCCTGAATTTGGCTTGGGCAGGTTGGCAACGGACACAAAATACATGAGCCCTGGGTCAACAACCATTCGATCCAAAGAAAAAGTCCACTGCAAAAAAAAAACAAAAAACACACACCACAACTGATATGAACATAAGTGTAAAGTGGCTATTTTTGTCCCGTGTGAACACAGCACAGCACACAGTATGTACAGTATGAAATTCTTTCTTTGCATTTAATCCCATTCACCAAGTGAAGCAGCGGGCAGCCAGGAACACAGCGCCCGGGGAGCAGTGTGTGGGGACAGTACCTTGCTCAAGGGTACCTCAGAGGTACCACTGGCAGTCCTGGGATTTGAACCCACAGCTTTCCAATCGCAAGGACAACTCCCTAACCACCAGGCCACCAGCCGCCCCAAAAATCTACTCAGAGTTGCATTTTAACCCAAGACCTTGGCTCTCGCAGCGCGGAGTCTTAACCAGTAGACCACACGGGGAACATCCAATTCTTGTCTCTCTGTAAAAGGCAGGCCATCAATAGACACTGTCTTTTATATCTCACCTGTTCATCTTTTGAGTTCCTCATTGGAAGCTTCTGGAAAAATGTGTAATGGACACACAAGTACTCCCCAGTGCCCACCTTCTTCACATTAAGCTCAGTTCCATTCAGATATTGAATGCTCCCTGAAAGAAACATATATTTTATCTGTTATTTCTGCTTTAAACCCATGGTGGCACAATGCCACATTTTTATGTCTGACACCACAACCTTCAGTATCTGATACGGATACCAATCCAGTACTGTCTCCTTTCCTCTCTTAAACAACTAAGATGTTAATAACTCATTTGTCTGAATCCAAAGTGGCTCCCTACTTCCTCTAGGGGATGTATAAAAGAAGTTATAACATTCCAGTTTCTACGCCCATTTAATGCGCAAATTGTCCATGGAATAACTGCCCTGCATGGCTGAATCACTAGTGGCTCTTTTTTTTAGACAGGAGCCTGTATTTTAATGGACTATGTAGGGAGTAGGGAGTCATTTGAAACATTTGCTGCTTGTGTGTCTCTCTTTACGGCATATTGCTCAAAGTTTAGTTAAGCATTTATGTGATAGTTCAGGCTTTTTCTGATTTTCGATCCAGTGATTTTGGCCCTTATAGCACCAATACTGATAATCAGTATCAGACTGGCACGTCTCTACTTTAAACTGCAGTTCATGGTATTCTAAGTTAATAACCACTCAAGTTAATCAACCCATTTATATCAAATTTAGTATGTTAAAGAGAAATGCCAAAGGATCTGTTCTAACTGGTGTAAAGTAATGAAATCTTGTATAGTTAAACCTTGGATGAACGTCTAATGGTACCGTTAAGATTTTTTTTGATATGTAATTTTCATGCATATATACACATCACATAGGGCCTTTTTTGTTGTTTTGTTAGAAATGACCAGATTCAATATGACAAAATAAGGTGATTAAAAGTCACTTATGCATCTTTAAAACTGAACATCAGATATGGACAAAATCAGATACAAGTTAAATGTAGAACTTATATATAGTTCATCAACATATACAATCTCATGCAAAATTAGTGCACATTTTCTGATCATTTCTGACTTTAACATACTGGAAAAAATAAAACAAAATATTTTAAAAAGTACATTTTTAAATCACTTTTTGCAGCCCACTATACATATTATACATGTTAAATGTATTAGCATATCAAAACAAATGCACATAAAATTAGTTAAAACAATAAAAACATTTGTATATGACTGCGCAACAAATGCTTACAATGAAGAACTTCTTTTTCTCCTCTATCTATGTGTTTTAAAATACCACTTCTAAACATTTGCCCCTGAATGGCTAATGACTGGCTGACATTTTCATAGTTGACTTTACTAAGTTTAAGAATTTGATCAGAACTGAAACATGCATACTGGACTGTCTGTAATGGAGTGTGAGAATAAAGGGAAAACAACACAGACAAAACAACACAAATATGTATAGTGGGCTGCAGAAAGTCATTTGAACTTTTTAAAAATATTTTGTTTTATTTTTTCCTCCAGAAAAGGAATAGAAAATGTGCACTAATTTGCAGGAAAATGCCACTTTTTAAGCGTGGTCCTGTACTAAAGAGGGAAAGGCTTCATTATGGAATAGTATATAAATTAGGAGAAATGTCAGAAGTGAAATAATAAATATAAATATTTTGGTCTCTCGTGTTAAAGCAAGCCTGCATAGAACTCTTAAAATTACCTACCATCATCCATCGCTTTCCACTGAGCCACAATCACTGGTACCAAGGCCCCATTCTCGTCCAGCCTGACGTCCCAGTGCACCCTCAGATCCACTGGGGCGGTGGGAGTGTACTTCTGATGTTTCATCCATTCCTTATAGAAACATTTATCTGAAGGAGGTAAAAATCTCTTCAATACAACCACAAATCATTCTGTTACAGACCTCTCTTCTGCTCTGGTTTGTAATGGCTGATGTGTCATATGGTGTGGGGGTGTGTGTGCGTGCGCGTGTGTATGTGTATACCCTGACACAAGAAGAACAGAAGATACTTACTAATATCAGCTTTACACGGCACATCCTGAGAAGAAAGAACAGAAGGAAGCTGGTTTTAATGCTCATCGTTCCATTCAAAGGTTTTAATTTCCTCCTCTCTTTTCTAATTTCTTCTTCAAATTAAGGCACAGCCACAAGTGTTATGAATGTAACAGCCACTGGACTGTCCCTGTAGACTTCTATGCTCTGTACAGAAACTTTCCATGTATAAATAAATTAACTGGATCCTCTGTGCCAGGTGTGATAGCATGATGATGCTACTAAAAACTATTCAGGATTAACAAAAGCTATAACAAAATATCTTAATGTATCTATCAGCGGGTCAATAAAATCATATGGTTCATTCAGTTTTTGGGCATTGTGCAAATTTGCTTCTGTAACATTTTACACTCTCAAATAGAACAAGTTTCAGAATGTTTCTGAATTTTTTGTTTTTTTCAAACTGATGTTTGATTTCTTTGTCAGACCAAATTCTAATTAAACACTTTGTCTCCTCCTCGTCCCGTGTGCGACCTTTCACACCAACTCGTTTGGATCTTCAGACTTTTCAGTTTGGTTCTCAATCAAAATAGCAGGTGTGAAAGGTGCCTTTGACCATGATCTGGACCGACCAAAAGAGGCGGTCTCAGTCTGAACCATGTTTTTTTTTTTTTTTTTTTTTTTTTTTTCTGTGGACTTTTGGAGCAATTACTGGAAGTTGAGGAAAGCTGCTGTCACTTCTTAAACAACACAAGAAGAAGAAGAACCAGCAGAGAAGTATAAATCAACCATGGTAGCACACAAGACGAAATATCTAACTGTATTTTTTTTTTATTTCCTTTTTGTTATCTGTCGACTTGACAACATGCTGACGTCAGATGAACACTGTCCACAAAACAGTGTACAGCCTACGCTGGTGATGATGACAGGGAGCAAATGTGTTAAACAAACTTCTTGAGTGTGCTCGAAAAACCGAATGTTACTTCAGTCAGGTGTGAAAACGCACTCGACCCGAATTAACACTCCTGCTGCCTCCCAGATCAAGTGTCATTAGTAAGTTGTTGAACTTGCCAGACAACATTATGATGATCATTTTTCTTTGCTCAAACTTTGTCAGAAATACCATCAGAGTACTTAATCATGGATCCAGAATCATGAATCATATCATATCGTGGGCTGAGTATATCAGTACTGCTTTATGACTGTTACTGTAAAAGAAGCTCCAGAGAAGAGGAAGAACATTATAAAATCGTCTCCAAGAGGAAAGTCAACACAAGACAGGCCAGTAATCTAAAAATATGTTCATTTTAGCACATTTTATATCAGGTGGAGACTTTTCAGAGGCAGGTTTGTCTCCAGAGGAAGTCTAAAGGCCTACATTTGTTGAAAGGTTCCTCAAGCTTCAGCTGGATCTTGCCCAAGTGCGTAACCAGTTCAGTTCAGTTCTCTGGAAGAGCAGACCTTACTCACCTCCTGCGCGCAGAGCAGAGAGGAGGAGTTCAACACACGGAGACACGAAGCTGGAGACAGGAAGACGAGGAACAGCAACGCTTCCCAGCCCAGAAGAGTCATGGTCGTTTCATGGGGTAGCACAGAGACCCCTGAAGCCTGAAGAGTTCTTCACTTTCTCGTGCTGTGTTCGGGAGGCACGGATGTGGGACTCCGGTCGAGACAAAACGTGCTGAACTTCCTGGACTGTATGCAAATCAGGAGGCAGCACCTGCCTTTACTGGAAAGACCTGCCCACACTTTCGAAGAAGCGGGGGAGGATCAAAGAGCCTCTGACGTCTGGAGACGAAACAGGGCGCTAAATGGCCAAAAGTTTGTGGACACCTACTCATCGCTCTTCTGAAATCACAGTCTCTACTCTTCTGGGATAGTACAGGATTCAATATTCTTTATTTGTCACTTATACAAGTGCAACATGTAGTGAAATGAGCCCCTGTGTCGACCCGTAAGACAATAAAATTATCAAATGATTAAAATTAAGTTAAAGAGGAGTTTGAAGAGGCAAAAGTAAGGTACTAAAATATACAGAAAAACAAATAACATCACAAATAGAAGCAAGATATCTGTACAGTGTGCACAAATGTAATAAAAAAGAATATATGTGTTCTGTAAAGTGCAGTGTGTTAGTCTGCTGGCGGATGTATAGACTTATGTGACTGAGAGCGGGTGAGATACAGTGAGGTAGAGGGGTAGGTGAGATACAGTGAGGTAGAGGGGCAGGTGAGATACAGTGAGGTAAAGGGGTAGGTGAGATACAGTGAGGTAGAGAGGCAGGTGAGATACAGTGAGGTAGAGGGGCAGGTGAGATACAGTGAGGTAGAGAGGCAGGAGAGATACAGTGAGGTAGAGAGGCAGGAGAGATACAGTATGGTAGAGAGTCAGGTGAGATACAGTGAGGTAGAGAGGC
>JBBPCZ010000136.1:22634726-22651038 GCA_037974445.1 Brycinus macrolepidotus
AGATTGCGAGCCAGGCCTTCTCATCCAACATCAGTGCCTGACCTTATAAATGCTCTACAGAATGAATGGGCACAAATTCCTACAGAAACTCCAAAATCTTGCGGAAAGCCTTCCAAGAAGAGTGGAAGCTGTTGTAGCTGCAAAGGGGGACCAACTCCATATTAAAGTCTATATTAAAGTCTAGGTGTTTGAATGCAATGTCATTAAAGTCCCTGTTGGTGGAAGGGTCAGACGTCCCAATACTTTTGTCCATATAGTGTATTTTACATTCAAGAGAAGTGACACAAGGAAGTTTCTTTTGAACTAAAACAGCATTCACGTACCCTCTGAACTGGATGCCTACCCGTACGCAAGGCCAGCAATATAGGACTGTTGACACTGGGTAAAAATAATTGGAAGCAGCAGTATGAAACTGTTACTCAAATCACATTTCATCAGTCACATAAGATTAATGGCTTATTTCATGTAGACCACCATGCTCAAGCCCTTCATGCAGAACAGTTGCCACATTCTTTTGTCTCTGTACATCTGGACATGAAGTCAAGCCTGGATCAAGGATGAAATACCCAATGAATTGAAACAGTGCAGGCATCCCAAGAGTATAAGAGAACAGTAATAGTTCAGGGTCACTTATCTGTACAGATAACTACTGAAGCAAGCCCACAGTGCTCTCAGCACGGCCTATGAGGGCAAAGTCAGCACACGATTCCAGTATCAAAACCCTGAGATTAGCTGTGTGATCACTATAAGGGCTGCCCACACCCAGCCCAGGTGTTCGCTGTCATGTTTTTAGAGAGTAACTAGACATTAGAGGGATTAGTGGGGTGTTAAAGTGTTGCATCCTTGGTTTAAAGTGAATTGTTTGGACACTGTTCAAACAGTGTGGAGAGATGGACAAAGACTGATTTGCTGCAAAATGAAAGGTGTAATTCTTCTCTAGTGCAAAACGAGCCACCAGAAGCTACACAAAGCAGTTCAACGTTCTCAGACTCGCCTTACTGTAATAAAAACGGCTCCAGATATCCTAGATGTATTTTATTATCGCTTGTGCTGGGATTTGATGACATGCACTTCATCGTGTCATTTCTACCCGGATCGGGACTTATTTCAGACGACAGCCACTGGAGGAATAAACGTTCCTGCAGTGGAACAAAGCCTGAAGTGTTCAGTGAAACATACCTGGAAATCTCAGCTGAGCTCATGATTGCAGTGACCTGTGTCAAACATTACACTTCAAACTGAGGTTGGAAGTGATGACCTCACCTAGGTGAGACTGTGGCCCAGCAGAGTGGCAGGCAATGAATGGGCTGATTAGAAATGGCCCTCCACTGCCTCCACTGATGGGGCCTTTATTTCCTGCAGTGCCACCATATATCTAGCTGTATGGTCTACATGCCATGAGCAGTACCGGGTTCTACCAATTACATGTCAAACATTTCAATCTTGTCAGTGCAAAATAAGGTTAATGTGATTTTCTGTTGATTGTGGCTGGATTTTATAGGCAGTTTCCACTGAGAAATTGGGTTGTCACCAATGAACAGTCTAGCCAGAACAGAAGGCTGCCCTTTGAAAATGCCTGATGGGACAAGCCTGTGTTTGTAGGCCTACTGACTTGAAATCTTGAACAAACTGAATGGACTCTTTGGACAGTTTGTCTCGTTCCACATGAGGGATGGTGGTTCAAGCACAATTCAGTTAAGCATAATATGGATAATGTTTGTTAAATGAATAGCTCTAGTTATTCAGTCTGCCTCACTAATACACATTAAAAGCTGTAATATTCTTGAGATAAACACATTTCACTACACATATCAGCTACAATCTGTATTAATGGTCCAAGTTTTTTTATTCTTTTTTATTTTTTGTCATATCTTGTCAAAGTTTAATATTTTATTTTCCTGACACAATTTCAGTGGAATTTCCCCTTTCGCATTCTGCGTTGTATTAATATGTTGTTCGTACCATGGTTGGGGGAACTGACACAAAGCAGAGTGCTACTTCATGTCAAACCTTCCTATGGTAAAAACTCAGTGTAATGCAGGGTCTGCTGTGGCTTATTGCTTTAATAAAGCAGATGAAAGACATGTGGGATGCTTGGTCACTACAGTAGGTCAAAACCTGTAGCAGCTATGAACCCAGTGTTTTACGGTGTGTATCTGTGTGTAAAGGGAGTGTGGAGAGCCTGAACTTACTCTCTTCATAAATTCTCATCTTAATAGGGTACAATGTCAGACTTTAAACATTTAAAATCTTTTATATTGCTACAATAAATTAGAGGAGGACTCAGTGTGTCCTCTCTCAAATGTCTGTAACATATGGACAATTACGACATCCAGTAATGTCCCTGTACTTAGGAAAATAGCCGTTGACTCACTTCACGCACTTATAGAAGCTAAAGAACCCATTCACTTCCACTGCTAATGTGCCAGGTATTACATTTATTGTTGAATCTCTTCAGAAGCACCTGGTTGAATTTAGAAAAAACATATTTATTCTAATGTGGGTGTTTTTGTATGTTCACAGCCTAAATCAGGGGTCACCAACCTTTATGAGACTGAGAGCTACTTCACGGGCACTGAGCCATACGAAGGGCTACCAGTTTGATACACTAGAACAGAGTTTACCTAAACTTATCTAAACTTCATGTCTAATAAACATGTTTTAAATGCTTCTGTTAGATTTTGTCATTTTCAAATCACCATGTTGGTGACTCCCGGCCTAGATAAATACGATTTTCTCAGATGGCCTAATACTTTTGCATAGTGCTATACAAATATACTGCTAAACAATATACTGAGTTTAATCAGACATGTAGTAATATTCAGTCACATTAGTATCACAGTAATACTGGAAAACACCTGTTCTGAGCATACATGGCTATGAAGCCTATCTGGTCAAATTGGCTGATACAATGGGTATTCCACTCACATCACTCTGCCTGTTTCTGCTGACTTTCTGCTTTCTTGACTTGACTTGGCTTTCTAATACAACCAAACTTTATACTAATTATAATAATTCTAAAAGGTTCATTTATTGTCAATACAATCCAGATCAACAGTACATACACACAGTTCTCTAGCTGGTGGGGAGAAAACTCTGCCAGTCAAAATGTGTATTCAAACCTGCCAACCCAGTCAGTCTCTGCTAACACTGTGAAAAGTCTCTTGGCTCGTAGCTCAGTTAAACTCCGCAACCGCTGTGAAAAGTCGGCTGGCTCATGGCCCACTCAAACTCCGCTACTGCTGTGAAAAGTCTTCTGGCTTGTGGCCCAGTCAAACTGTACCACTGCGTTGAAAAGTCTCCCGACTTGTGGCACAGTCAAACTTGGCTACCATGGTGGAAAGTCTTTCAGCTCACAGCTCAGTTAAACTCCACAACCACTGCAGTGAAAAGTCTCCTGGCTGGTGGACCAGTCAAACTCTGCTCCTGTGGCCAGTTTTCAGCGGATGCTGGGAAACTCCTGGGCCAGAAGGAAAAGTTCAAAACACATCACAGACAACACAAAACTAACAAAAACGTGATGTAAAATGGCAGCCAAAATGCATAGAGCACTGGACATGACTGACCACACACACACACACACATGGGGTCACAGGAATACTCTGACCAATTTGACCAAATATACTTCTGACTTATAGTCTTATAATTGATTACTTATTATTATAAGCAAATAATAATATTTATTATTCAGTAACTACTGTGAAACTTCTCTGAAGTTTTGTAGTTATGAACTACAATGGAACTGCAGAGAGTGCCGCTATACATACAGCTCGGCCTTAAGGACATTAATGGATGCACATTAATTAATTTAAACCGTTTACTGTTGACATAAATGAAAGAAAAAAAAACTTAAAAAGGTGCCCACAATTGTGTATTGCTGCCATCACTGGGTAGGTGCCAGGGCCATATTGTCTTACACTAAACTCAAAGAACAGTTGAAAATGGAGACGTGTGACACTTAAACCTAAGCAAGTACGGGGGAGTGAGGGGGAGTAATCAGGCTCCCCCAGACAGTGATTCCTCACTACTGCCAGAAGCGCACTTAAGTCTGTGATGGAAAGGGAGTAAGTCATAGACATTCTACTCAGTAACACCAAAGACCGTCCATGATGCCAAAAAAATGCTTACGAATCGGAAAGATATAGAAGAACCATGAATAATGTTGGTGTAATAACTTTTTAATGTATATTCCGTCAGATCATTTATTTTGGTAAAGATAAGTCTAATTGTTATAATGTGCAATAAGTAAGATTCATTCTGAAATGGGCAGGATTACGAATTCTTCAACCTGACATTTTAATTCATTCTAATTCGCAAACTATTCATTAGGTAATTCCATATCCAAGAACATACAGACCTTTGTAGGACGATGTAATTGGTTTCCTAACAAAACCATGTATTTCCAAAATGGTAACTTTATAGGACAAGGCACTTTTAATATAAATGAATGTAAACAGATTTGATCTAAAAACCTCTTTGGACAGTACTACCAGTTCACTTAACAGTTACACAACGTAAAGAGCAGCTGCTGTGCTCAGATGAGGTAGAGTAATGTACTATAAGTTGTCGCTTTTATAACAAAATCTCAGAAATGGAAACTTTACAGTAGAAGGAAAATGGTCTTCAAAGTTTATGTATGTTAACACTGGAACATGTTATTGTAATTAATTTTGGATTGTTTTATTGGTCCATTTATTTTGAGATACTTAGCCGATGTGAAGCTGGCATCATAAAATGGTGTAAATAAAAGTTATCCCATTTGAGTACACAGCCATTCTATATGTAACTACATATAAAGACCACATTTGTGTCACATGTCTCTGCATGTGTCAGATACAGCATTGTATACCTTACCTTTTAAAGTGCCATTGGTGAGCACTTTCTGAAACTTTTTTTACTCTCTTTTCTTCGTACTTGACAACAGTGTTTGAAATATGGGCTATAATCCATGATAAATTGATGGTAATGTTCTGTCCTTCCTATCCACCAAAAACCAACTCAAAGCTGCATGTGGTTTATGTAACGACACTCATTTAGCAATAGGACAGTTAGATCTCCAGCAACCATCTCGGGTTTGAGGAGCCAAAGGTATTTGCCAGATTTCAATCAGTACACTATGCAGGCACTGGGATCATTATTGAGTAACTGCCTCACTGTACTGCCACACAACCAGGCAAACAGGTTCTCAGCAAGAGCAACTTTTCCAGATTTCCAAACATTTTTCATGTAAAAAAAATCCAAGCTCAGATGAAAATATCGAACCTCAGTTGCCTTTTAAGCTGGTTAAACCTTAAGGGCCTGTACATAAGACCACAATTCAGTTCCTCACCCTCACAATTACATAACCTACCTTTTAGTTTACAGTAGCTCCTGAATAATATTTTTTAATCATTTAGATTCATAAAAGCAGTAGTATTTGAATAATAAACCTAGAATTCAAGGATATAAGATTAATTATATAATATTAATCATGAAACTTTTTTTTAAATTATAAAACCTCCACCATTGCCCTAGTAGCCTCTTTCGGCAACTGGATCAGACCTTCCAGTCCCCTGTTGTTGTTTCCTCGCTCATTTTCTCCTGGAACGGGGGTGAATACTTTCCTGATGGGTATGAGTGGATTGCTGTAATCTGTGTGTGTTTCTCCCTCCCTCTCACTCTCCCCTCGGGCCCGGAGAAGAATAGATCCCCACAAGGTCTCCTGAAAGTAAACTTTGTCTTCTGGCGGAGAGTTGGCAGCATAGGCAGAATTGGATAGGACAGCTCACACTTTAGTTCAATAAGCTCTTTGCCCACTCATATACATACTTTCACACACAAACACTCACATACACACACTTGTATAACCATGGTATGACTATTGCTCCCACTTGCCATGGTACTGTACCTGAATCTCAGCGAGGATATAACTAAAGAAGTAGGTTAAGAGGTAAAGCCCACTGGATAAAACAGTGTGTATGAAAGTAGGTTAGCACAATAAATCAGAAGATCCTCCTTACTTTGACTGAATTGTTGAGCACGTCTACTGACATGCCTGCTTTTTTCAGGTCAAGTCAGTTCCCCAAAGGCACCATCCCCTGCAGAGACAGTACTATCTTCTAAACTTTCTCCCTTCTACTTCTTGGCATGGCCCCCAATCAACTTTCTAGGACACTACAGCAGAGATGACCAACTCTGGTCTTAGAGATCTCAGATCTTGCAGAAATGATTTAAGACTCTAATCGCATGTGGGATCAGTTAATGCAGGCCTTCAGGAACATCTGAAAATAGGCAGTGGCAAAAAGAGTACTGAAAAAAGTTAAAGTACTCCTACTGCAGTGATTAATAACTTAAATACAAAGACAAGCACAGAAAAGTAAAGGAAAGAGTAAAGAGTAAAGGGTAAATGAGATTGTTACTGCAAAATTACTTGACTATTTCTTTATAGTTACTTCACGTTACTTATGGAAACAAGGTCCAGAGATTTCAGTTAATGCATTAGTTTACCTTGAACATTAGGTTAGATTGCATTAGATGCATTAGATAGTTGAGGGGCATTGACAAACAACAGATTTAGGTTTAAACAGTAAAAGAAACAGTAGCTATTTAATTAGCTAGCTGATGAAAATGAATTGCTAAAAATGATTTTTTTAAAACCTCTGTAAAATTTACAAGTTACTGACATCTTATGTACCAGGAAAGTAAAAAAAAAGTGAACCATTTGTCACATGTGAACACACCACAGCACAGCACAGCACACAGTGTGAACAGTGTGAAATTATTCCTCTGCATTTAACCCATTCAGGGTTAAATGCAGGGGTAGCTGACAATGGCGCCCGGGGAGCAGTGTGTGGGGACGGTACCTTGTTCAAGGGTACCTCAGTGGCAGTCCTGGGATTCAAACCCACGACCTTCCAATCACTGGGGCAACTCCATAATCACCAGGCCACCAGCTGCCTGTACTCTAGATATTCCTTCTTGTACTGTACTGTTACAGTACGGAAAATGTAAAACAACAGTTAACTACACTGAAATAATAACAAATGGCAGGAATTGTGAAGGTCAGTTCAACTGTCAGTACTTTACCGGACACAACTTTAGGTTACTGGTGTGAACTACCACAGTGTGGGGAATGCTACTAAGAATGCAGGAACAAAACTACAAACACTAGCTTTATCTCTACCCTCAGTAACCCAGTGGTTCATTGACTCCATCCCTTATACAGTATGTTCACTATCAAAGCCATACTGATCTGCTTCAAAGTCAGTATTCCATTTTCATATTATCCATTTTTAATATATACTCATTTAATCATCTTTTAATGAGATCTTGTTTGTTGTGTTAATGTTGCAGAATTTGAAACTGAACCTCTGCAGAGATTGCAGGGAATTCTCTGAGAGGTACTTTTTACAGGAACTTATGGTAAATTATACAGTAAACTGGTAAGAATGGACATCAGTTCCCAGAATGAATGGAAAAATATAATCGTCAGAATGCACCATTATTTCTCCAGGATGATCTTCAGGACCACCACTGGGCATCCCTGCACTATAGTATATCAATCCATGGTCCCCATCCAGATGTCTAAGATCTACTGGCCGCCTTCCACAACTGTTCTGTGGCTCGGCTGTACATTCCGAGCATAGCAGCGGTGGGCTGTCCCGGAATGGCAGGGACAAACGGAGCGGAGCGGGAGCCCCTGTGCCTTATCTCATCGTGAATACCTGCACTCTCTCCGGTATGTTCCGCACCAGTTGAGACGCAGTGGGCTATCTGCACCATCTCTGTGCTCGGTTCCCGTCAGTAAGGCGGTTTGCAGTGCCAGGTGCTGGGCCCTGCTGATTCATTAAAGGTGTGCTGGGCTCACTCGCATACCTAGAGGAGCCACTGTAGGTGGTCTTCGTGTTTGTGATCACCAGACTGCTCAGTTTTTGTTCAATACGAACAACAGAGCACTAAAGCACAATACTTCTTCTTGATCACCCACAGTGGCACAGTGCAAATGAATACAGAATCTTTATATAAAATAAATTCAGTAAACCATGAACAATTGCTTAGGGAACAATTTGGTGCAATTTCCAAAAATCACCATGATTTGATTTGGTTATTTTGGTAAAATGAATGAAATCTCAAATATTGCTGATAGAATTATTTAGTGTATTAATTATGAACACATTAAAATAAATTAGACACAATATGGGGAATGGAAACTAGACATTTTTGTCATTATGTATGAAGGCTAATTATGTATGAGAGTTTTGTTTTGAGCAAGAAATCGATCTAGCATGTACAGTACAAAAGTCAATTTATTTATTTTCTAGTTAAAATGATCATTAAGTATAAGTTATTTATTCAAAAAGCAGGAAACATACATTTATTTGTAAATAACACAAAAGCCTCCAATGCTAAAATCTATCAGTATTAAATTTGGCCAATCTTTGTTTTTTTTGCCCCTATTACCACTTTAACTCTTCCAGCTTTCTTACTCAACCTGTTACAGCTTTGCTCTTCCAACAAAAGATGTTACCAAAGCTCTCGATGACATCACTTTCCCCTTCAAAAAGACACATATTCATACACGCAGCTACCCACACACACCTCAGCTGCCTCACATATTTCTCTCTTATGTGGATCTAAAATGACTAAAGAAGAGATTGGATAGAAGACCATACACTTACATAAGGACAAGGAAAACAACTGAAAATAAATAGGAGTATCTATAACTGGAGGTAAAAAATTACTAAAAGAAAGAGAGAAAAGGAGGGACTCCTAACATCCACACAAAACCTAGTAGACCACCCAAACTGGAAATCTGAGATGTGGTGCAAGGTTTTATGGACTGATGAGTCTAAATGTATAGTTGTCATTACTTTGATACTTCGATTATTTGGAATACTTCTAAAGGTTCTGTATAATTTTCTGTTAAATATATATTTTCTTGCTGAAAATGAATAACTTGGCCTTTTTGACTGTAAATTAAATAAATGAACGGACTGATTTCTGACCTTTGCATAGTACTAATATACAGAATAATAATGTTATAAATACATGTAAGTGATTCTAACATTTCAAAATCAAATCACTGCTGTCAGAGCAATTCATTGCAATGCACTGATGTAGTTTTACCTTCAGTATTACACAGTTTTAGTTTTGGCACATATGAAACTCTTCAGTGTAACAGACTGGATACTGTATCAGAAAAATAGAAAACATAGAAGAATGGATCCTTACTCAAGTTTAACGACATGTTTTACTCTGAAGTTAGAGGATATCACACAGGAAAGGAGGAGACCTTAACAGCTTTAGGTAGGGTCTAATGTTACTGAGTTTATATTCACAGTTTTGCCACAATCACACCCCTGAGGCAGTCGAAACACGCAAAGTGCCGCTATTTCCTGCGGTCATAAAGGAGTCCATTAGTGTGACGATAGCGGGCGCTGAGCCACAGTCAAACACATCATCTCTCAATATTGCGACGCAAGGGGAAACAACAGAGCTTGAGTTATCGGTGTACAGGGTCAAGCTAAGATGACATCAGCTCTTCGGTGTTAACCATAACTTGGTGTAATTACCCCCATTATCTACTATATTTTTGTGAGTCACTCGAAATTTACAGGAATCAGGATTTACTCAGGGTTCCTGAGCCACTGGTCTAGTCGACCCCAAAGTGAAAGTCTCTTGACTCATATGAAGGACAAACCCAGATTTACAAAATGAAAGAATTCACAAGCCGTATTACTGTCCTCCCCTTGGCTCTTGCACAAGCGCACGTATCCTCTTCCTTAATGGCTTTTCTCCGGAGGTTGTCTCACGTGTAAATTAGGATATATCACTTCCACTCCCTCAGATATCAGTCAGTCTATTAGAGCTGTGTCTCTCATGCCACCTCTAGCCTGAACAAAAAATATGGGTCATACAAAACTCAGGGAGTGTGCTTAACTTTCTTTGTTTTAGTTAGTAGTTCATTTCAATTAGCTGACAATTCTGACATTAGTTCTTTGTCACCCACTGTGTTTCAGCATTTGTTGAGCTTCAAAATGGACTATAACTTGTCCATGAGGCAAAACTTCTATTTTCTGTGAATCAACACCTTGTCAGCCCAAACTAACCAGACCCACATGTTAACAGCTCACTCTGATATGGCCCATGGAGGTGGTCTAGGCCCTACAGTCATTAGCATTAGCACCTATTTTTTTCAGTAGGATCTGCGGAGTGGTGCATAAACAGTACAGTGATATGTTAAAGTTTGGGCAACCCTGGTCAAAGTATACATTTTCTTGATTTCCTAAAAAATAACATATGACTGCACCCTTCAGTCATTTAGTACTTAGGCATTAACTGCAATCACATCACACTTTTCATTCTTCATATTTTCCCCATATTTACCTGGATCGGGTTTCCCCAAGTGCTGGCCAACATTCGCTGTCTTCTGTGACTGGTCTCAGCCGTCCTCATTAACGGCTGAGCAGCGCTTCGTTGCATTTTCATTTGCATCTCTGGCGGACACAGTTAATGAAGCATATTAGTTGCACGTCTCGGCATAGAGATGATTCAGTACATCATTAAACCCATCTGCATATGGGTTATGTTTCTGTTTCTGCCTTGCAAATCGAAGAAAATCTCACACAGAAAACACATTCATTTAAGGCAAATAGACTTTTAGAAATAACTGGCATAATGATAATGATCTGATTACTTATTCATTCATGCGCCTGTGTACAGGAAAAAATAAACATTAGAGTAAATAATATAAATCATGATGTCTGTCCTTCGAACCTCATCTCAGGACCCAGTATTTGTACTTTCCATTCTGTAACTAGTTTAGCTAATCAGTCCTTCATTACATGAAATTAGGTGCTGGTGATGGAATTTCATACATCCATGGACTGGGTGCACCATGAAGTCAGGAACCAAACCTGTGTTCCTCCAAGTAACTTCAGGTTTCTGAAGCCATTTCTTGATATTTTAACTGTATTCTTGTTTATTTGTACTGAACCTAATTTTTATACATTACACGGTGTGCAAAAATCCCAGCACTGCTAGGCCAGATACACTCATAACAGCGCAAAACACCATGTTACTGGTGCTGAGAACGGTCCACCTCCCAAATAGTACAGTGTGGAGAAACAAACATTCAGACACTTTTGCTTCTAATGGATATATCCACTCCAGTATATATCCTGTGTAATGTTTAAAATTAGATTCAAGTTCAATGGTTCTTTCATATGCAATACTTTTTGCGCAACATGTGCAGTTTTTCTGGTGCAATAGCACTGGGCATCATTCAGTGTCTGCTGCTACTGGGCATCTGAAGTTTCACACTGTGTACTGTTTCCCTCAGTAATATTGTGTGTACGTAAATATATACTTGTACGTACACACAAACCTATATATTGTACATTTTTTTTTCCATAGGCTATGTTGCTTCTACTTTCTTCTTTTGTTCTGTCCACTTTGTTGCTGTAACAATGCACATGTCCCACCCGGGGGACTAATAAAGGGTTATCTTATCTTATCTTATTTTATCTTATCAGATTTACAGATTTGTCTCTTTACTTTGTACTTTTTAAATGTTAATCTTCCTAAGCCTGAACAAAAATAGGTCTAAATTTGCTATGGAAAAAATATTCAGCTGCCACAAATGATAATAGCAGACTTCATTAGACTAGTCATTGTTGGCAATCACAGATTTGAGGTGTCTACAGTGTGAAATAATTAGCCCAATAGTGCCCCATTCCTCTTGGCAAACCGTTTTTGTTTCTGCAAGGTTATGAGGCTTCCTTTGTTGGACATGCGATTTTAAAATCCTCCATAATTTTTCAATGGCATGCAAGCCAGGAGCTTGCTATTGGTGTTCTGCTGGAACCCTTTCCATGGTCACTGAGATTCTACACTAACATCTTCAGGTACAATGTTCTATTAATGTTACTTTGATTCCATGTAATGCCCCAGTACAACTTGCAGAGAACCAGTCCTAAATCATGATGCTCCACTGTGCGAATGATGATCTTGGCATCATGTAAGCAACCGTTCTTTCTCCAAACATGATAAGCCTAATTGTTGCCAAAGACTTCTTTTTTGGTCCCATGGTGGTCCTTTCTTTTGATGGACATGGTAGAGAAGGGCTGCTAAATTGTGCAGCCACAGATGGGCCGCAGTCTGTCTAAGACTTTTGCACAGTGCTGTGAGTATATCCAGTCAGAATCAAAGAAAGACGTGTGAAGTGAATCTATGTCTGTCTGCTGCTTTCCTGATCAGTGTTGCATATACACACCTGTTCAATTCCCATAATCCCTTGTATGTGTGGAAAATGTGCACTTTCATCTTTAATGTAAACACGTCATGCTGCAGTCAGGTAGCTCTGTATGAGACTGTAAGGACAGACCGCTTTTGACACGTGTTGTGATTGGTGGGGAGCCAGCATTTGTCAGGCATAGGTGCAGCTCACAGCTGGAGCTCTACCCCATCCCTCTATTACCCCAGCACACTCTTCACAGAATAAAGGTGACAAAAAGGATTTGTTGGAACAATGCCACAGAAGAACTGCATTTGTTTCCTTTGAACTTTTCAATGGATGGTTCTTAGTACTTATTTTCTTAATGGAGAACTAAGAATTTAGAAATGAGACCCTTAAAGTGCAAAGTTACTCTTCATTATGTAAAGCATCTATAGATTTTTTTACTAGAGCTGCATGTCTAAGCCAGAAACCATTTAGAAAAGCTTATATATAGGAACCTGACATCTGAAGCCATACATTTCTTCAATGTCACAGAAAGTTATTACATGAAATGGTTTCTGTCTGTTGCCTGAGGCATTGTTTTATGATGGTTTTGTGATGCTTTTGGCTTAAAACACATTTTAAAAAAATTCAGTCATGGTGGAGAGGTACATTCAGAGTGTAAGGCAAAAGAGTATGAAAAGAAAACCTCTTTTTTTCAGATTTTACCATCATCTATATTAAATATAAAAACTCACAAGACATGTGTAGGCTGGTTGTTTTGGACAGTAAATAAAAAGGCTATGTTAGCTTTGTAGACATAATACTTTCACTGGTGAAATTTTGAAAAAATAGGTGGAATTCTCCTTTAGGTTTGTTTGTGAATATTTCTACTTTCCTTTCATTATTACTTTTCATGTAATTTTGAAAAGCAATTTGGATATTTTCACTGTAATGTATTTCCTCAGATCCTTGAAAACAGCAGAAAAAACAACACATTAGTCTGCATACTCACATAGACCCTACAGCAGGACTCACCAATCTCATGTGCAAAGAGCTGGTGTGGCTGCAGGTTTTCATCCCAACCAGGCAGGAGAACACCTCATATTACTGAAAATAGTGGAAAGAGCTGTTTTCATTATGTATGCCATTTGCCTGTCCTTGTGATGCTATACTGAAGTACATGTGATTTCAATTGAAAAGTTTTTTTTTAGACAATCATATCTTAATTTATATTCAGACGTGACTATCCATGACTTAACAGCACTGCTATTACCCACAACCTAAGCTTGTTTATGTCCTTCTTAAGTCCTCTCTCCTTAACAACAACAAAAACACTCACACTGCTTGCTCACACATGCCCACACATGCCTATACACACTTTTGACCACTTTTGAGAGTCTTCACACCTTGCCCCCCCCCCCCCCACACACACACACACACACTGGCCACAGTTTTCAACACATCTTCCCTGGGTGAGTGGGAGTAAAAGAGGAAGAGATAGAGAAAAGAAAAAAGAACGGTATGATAAACAATATTATTCATTCTGTCTCATACTCAGGGGCTTAAGGGAGGATGATGACCGTCAGCGCAGCCTTGTTTTTACCCCAGACACTCACACCTTGCAGCAACCACTATTGCCTAAGGAAAAATACAGCATTAAGATGGCTAACTATAGAGCTCTTCCTAATCCCCATAACTAACTATGACTATCTGACACAGGCCACCTGATTAGCAATGCAACATGGGGGCGAGTTGATGGCGCTTAAATCAATGCAGCTATTTTTATCAAGCTAATCCTCATATCATAGAGCAGCAAAAGCTGTGAAAACACACTGAGATTATTTTGGTGTGGCTGAGTGTACAGACATAGACAAATGTGGCTTCTCTCCCGCAGCAAAAACACAGCGTTGCTCCTCATCCATGCCCTGTTCATCTCAGCAAGAGGGGTACTAAATATGCTCTAGAAACACTATAAACACTAAGAGCTAAAAAAAAAACCCTTTACATGTGAATGTTCTTTATTTCTTTAAAAGGTTCTGTGCACACACATATTTCATTTACAGAAATGGTTCAAAAATATCCATCCATATCTGAGCCACTAACCAGGGTGGGGGGTCCTGTAGCCCCAGCAATAGATAAAAGGTGGAAAAACACCCTGGACAGGTCAAAAGTCCATCGCAGGACAGACTCATTCACACCTAGAGGAAATTTAGCATCTTCAGTTCACCTGAGATGCATCTTTGGACATGGTGAGAATACGCAAACTCCACACAGCCGGGAATCTAGCCCAGGACCTACTCACTGTGAGCCTGTAGCTCTAACAACTGTGCCACCCAGGAGCCGAAATAGTCAGTACAGAACCTTTCCATTAAACTTCCTAATGGTTCTTTACACTCATATCTCATTTACAAAAATTCTTTATAAAGAAACCCTAATCAGAACATTATTTAGAGAACCAAACGTGCTTCTTCTGTATCACTCTAAAAACTTATTTATAATCTTTAGGTTCTATAAAGAACCACGATTTCTTCATTTTGATGGTTCAAATTATTGTTGGACCACATATTTATGTCATGTTTATTATTAACTGCAACAACAATTGATTAACATATCTATTAAATGCGATAATGATCATAAATAATTCCGCAGACAATATTAGAAGTGATCATCAAAACCTTCCAGATGCACATGTAGTTTAATCCGAATGGCACACATAAAATGATCGGTTTCCTCAAGTAAAGAGAACCTCTGCACCCAGTTTGGTCCCTTGAATCATTGTGGTTGAATATGGAACTGCTGTTTTTACAGACCCCCAGAAGAACCCCTTTTAAGGGCTTCAACGCCTAATGGATTAAAAATGGAAAAAAGTGAAATGCAGGTTCAGCATGGCTTACAAAAGATAAAGCAATGCACAAACAAACACCAGATAATATTGAGAGTATGGCTCGAATAGCCTGAAGGTCTGAGTCTGTGTTGATCCTGGATAAGAGGAATGTTGACAAGACCCCTATAGGGACCGCCGATTTTTCATTCTTTTTTTGGTCTGTATCTCCCTCAGAATCAACAGCCATGTTTAAAATTCACACCCATACCCACACTCTTCACACCCATACCCTTTTTTTGAAAGATTGTCCCTCTTTCCCAGGCGTTCCTCTGCAGGTAGGAAAGCTGGAGAAGCTCTATCAGCCCGAACACTTCATATCCTCAGCACAGTGTGCTGTCACTGGGCTCTGAGATACTGGACACTGGCCAGAGAGCCAACAGGCCAGTGGGACTGTGATGGTCTATCTCTGCCTCCAGCCATTGCCAAAGGAATGAGAGGGCAAAAAGGAACAGCTTTGGCCCTGTCTGCAGGCCTCTGCATGAGCCAGCCTGGAAGATTAACAGCTGCAGACTAATCTTCCACATTTACATAATCAATATGCTTCGTCACTCTGTGTTTGGGTTGGTGATTTTGATGTTTTGGAGGCAATTACTGGTGGGTTGTGTGGTTATTCTTGCTAAATACACAATAACATGATAAAAGAGAGCATATCACCCTTGAAAATAAAGGCGCCTAAAATGAATTGGAGTGATATCATACAAGGACCACTCTGGGTTCTGCAAAGAGTCGTTCTCTAAAACGTTATTAAAGTTTTTTCTCCCTTTTCCATTATGTGAATAGTTCATGATGAACAAATCAACAGAAATGGTCCAAAATAACATTAATATACAGTTGTATGCAAAAGTTTTGGCAACCCTGGTCAATTTACATTAGTTCTTTTTTAGTGAAAATAAATGACACATCCTCTACAGAGAACTCACTTCAGTACATTTCACTGCACAATTATTGTTTATTTGCTGAATTTAATAATATAAGATAAGATAAGATAAACCTTTACAAGTGGGAAATTTGCATTGCTAGGGCAGAAACGACAGAACAATAGGAAAGAGCAGCAGGGAGTGGCAAAACAATAGATTAAAAGCTATACAACACAACAAGATAAAATAAAAAGTAGACTTTACAAGTAATACAAAAAATATAAATAGACATTTGTATGTGTAGGCTAATATATGTGTCTATATAAACCTATATATGTATGTGTATACGTACATAGTGGAAATATATATATA
>JBBPCZ010000136.1:22655259-22682439 GCA_037974445.1 Brycinus macrolepidotus
TGTTGATGTAGCACTTCTACTTTTACTTGAGTACATATTTTGCAGGATACTTGTACTTTTACTTAAGTACTAAGCTTTAGTACTTCCTCCACCACTGGTTCTATAATAATGTTCTACAGTGGTCTTGATTTTGTGTGGGGGGAAAAGGAACCATTTCAAACTCAGAGGTAGACCTTGGTTGGTAGATAAAGAAGGATATTCACTATTTAATATTTAAGCCTTTGGTATAATCTTTGGGCTTTCAAATCTCTGACCTGATCTGAAGTATGACTCCAGAAAGGTTGCTCAGATCAAGGTCACTTCACTGTTAGTGAACGCGCCATGTTTTTTCTCCCAGTTATCTTTCAGGCTGTCATCTTTGCTGAACGCATTCTTCACTGTTTATCATGGTCCATGTCAGCTCATTTTGGCTTAGTAAACTTTAGAGTAGAACTTTCTGGCCCAGCCTCACACAAAGGGCCAGTTTCACCCAGCTTACGTCTAACTCCAAAAATCATTTTTCTCTGGTGATTCACCATGATCAGTGCAATTTAGTCCACTGCCAGGCTTCACCCTTCTCTGGAAAATTGGCCCCAGGAGAGTGACTCCTGCGCTAAGAAGGAATTGGTAAATTCCTACTGGCAGTGCAGTAGAGGCCAAGATCAGGCTTTGTTTTTTGAAAATGTGCAGTCAGAGATAAGAGGAAAAGTGACCCATGCCATTTTGGAATCATTTTAAACATCCTGTGCTCTAATGGCTTTCTCTACACCAGTCTTACCCTCTCTCTTGCTGCAGAATTCTGAAAGGTTTAATTAATCTTCTGTTTAGAATTAGTTGCCAAGTCACCCTGCTCTACTTACCTCCAAAATTAGACGCACACGCTGAGACCAATCAAAGCCTCCAAAACATTGTGGACTGGTTCAAACATGCAGAAAGCAAATCGCTGCAGCATAGGGGGGTAGCTGAGAAAATCTGGGTTCATTTTATTCTGGGTAGGGGACAGTATTTCAAACAGAAATGCAAAAAGGCTTACAGACTGACGAACTGATTGATTTCCATTGTAAACCTATTGTACTGACAATATCAATTACTGGCCAAAACATGTCAGTTGAAAGAATTACAGAACACTACACAGAGTGCTGAAACGCTTCAGAGTGCAGCTTTAATCAGTCATTTCTGTAATCACACAACAGAATAACAATCTGTACAGTAAAGCTGCATAAACCAATTTATACTGTAAATACGGCACTTCTATCTAATCTTTACTCAACATGTTTAAAGTTTAAACTTGGCTTACATAAGTCTCTTGGACATTCCTCATTTATCAAAAGTAGCAAAGTTGCCTTTGTTGTAACATCCAACATTGTATATACGGTCAAATAAACATTTAGAGTCCACAGTTGAGATATTAATGGTAAAGACCAGACAAGTCTCAACCTTAGTACACTTCACAGAAACGCTCAAGCGACACACAGGTCATCTGAAACACAGTGCTGCTATGACTCGACTACGTCACTTTAAAGGAAATGGCATGCAGTAGCCAGATACATAACCATGCTGGTCTTTAGTCTTTATTGGGTGCCTCTTGCACCTCAGTGTGAAGCTCCTAAAAGGGTTTCTCATGATCATGGCACCATCAGTGTCCATGTTTCTTCGGCTTTGACTCTGCGGTCACACAGATTTCCGCCTCTTGCCGAAGACGTTGTTGATGAGTTTAGCCATAGACTTGGAGCCGCTGGGCCGGCGCCGGCGATCCTTGGCCTTGCCACCCAGGCTGGAGTTACGAACAATCTTGGAGAACATGAGCGCCACCTCTTGGTAATGCTCAGCAGCAGAGAGCTCGTAAAACTGGCAGCGACAATCTGTTGCCACTCTTTGGCCTTCTTCCCTGTCCACCTCACGCATGTGGCACAGATCCTGCTTATTGCCCACCAAGAACACCACTGACTCCGATTCCCTAAACAAGAGGCAAAGAAGTCATTCAGAAATAACGGAAGGCAGGTAGAATTTTCTCTGAATAATCAAAACACAGACTGGATAAAACAGAGATGCTGAATATCAGCAGTAGTATATAAGAGCCAAAAGGGTATAATACAAACTGAAAAACATCTTCACCAGCTTTCTTTATTTGTATAGTATTTTGTGTTTTTGGCCCTCAGACATTGCCCACAAATTATAAGTACCCCTGTTCGCTCAAAAAAGCCCTACTAGGCATCAGTTGTCTCTCTCGATTCTACCAGAGGCACCTCAGTGTTTACATTCTTTATTGGAAACCTTGTGCAATCCATCTACAAATTAAGTGCTCTAAATTGAGACCCAAACTCAGAGCTTAAAGGAATGTTTCCACTGGTTAAATTAAGGCAAATTTAATTTGATTGGGTGTTTACATTTCTGCTTCAGTTTGACCCTTTGGGACTATTCTTGGGTCAATTTCTGCTTCCAAACTAAATAGTTTCTACGGGAAGCAAGAGGAGGAACATGTTCCTAATCCATGCACGTGATGTGGAATCAGCTGATCAATTACAAGCAACCTGCCATTCAATATCTGACAATCACAGTCAGAGCTTTGTTGTCAGTGCTTGCAATTAATGCCAGACCATCTTCAAGGCCAAACAGCTCAATTAAAATAGGCTTTAGCCATTGAGGAAAATATGTGCGTAGGCTAAGTTGCCTTGCCTTAAGCTATCAGAGCACCCACTCCGCCTCCCAAGCAGCAATAGCCATTCTGCTATTCTCCACAACAAAAATATGATCCTGGTCATCCATTGACCACCTACACAGCAGAGGGAGTTTGTGGAGCTGTGAATGGTGGACAGAAATAGCTCCCTCCTCTGCTGCCTACTCTCGCTCTGGTGAAGAGCATTACCTTTTAGCTACTCCCAGGTTTAGCTCACGGATCAGATGCACTATGGCCGTGGCTGCGAGGAATGAAGATCGGTCGCTGATGTCATACACCACCACAAAGCCATCGGCCCAGTGGATCTGCTCGTTCAGAGTGGACTTCCCCTCGCAGCTCTGAGGAGACATACGTAGATTACAAAGTTTTAGCGAGATTCCATTAGGTATACCTACAATTTAGTGGGTATACTTTTTGGTATACAATTACTGATCTGTGGCTGTGCAATTTATTGATCCCCTTGTACTCTATCCATCAGTGGAAAGGGGCCACCAAAGGACCACCCATTTTCTGGGGGGTGGACCATTTTCAGCACAGCAGTGATGTTCAGGTGTGTAAAAACCCCAACACTACTACTGTGCCTGATACATTCATAGCTCTTAAAACATACCAACATGCTGTTACTATGTTAGTGTCACTACTGTGCTCAGAATGGTTGACCACCCCAAATAATATCTGGTGACTGGTGTTCCTTTGGTGCATCTTTTCTATTGATGGATGGGGTAGAGTTGGGTGAAAATTGCGCCGCAATAGATGAGCTTCTCGTAAACTACAAAGTGCACCAACATGACACTGAATGAACTGGTAAAACTGATGTGTTTGTACTTTGCACCTTTACATCAATATGATATGCCTTTTGTTTCTTTTTTTGCACCTTAAATGTTATTTGGTTTATGCACCTACACCATGACAAATTCTGATATGTCAGTGCATCCTGATTACATAAAGTACCGGCGCTTAAAGTATTTTCTCCTTCTGAATATGCGCAACTGGTGAATGTATAAAACAGTTCATTCTCAGACATCTGTTACACACATTACAGATTTACACCACACAGCCACACCCACTGCAATTTCTTCCATGCAGGTACGTCTGGTCATGATGAGAGTGGACTGATAACACAATTTATAGGAATACAAGGCAATTCACATACAAAAAAATATGTTTGGGTCTCAGGTTTAGAGGAGTCATTACATAAAGACTGTAAATTATGCAGGCCTTCAAGACTCGTTAATATAAGCATGACGGATGAGACTGGCCTCCAGACGGCATGAAATGATCAGTACAAAGCCAAATCTGATGTTTAGCACCGCCAAATTCAGTGGAAAGAAGCCTAAAACAACAAATGAAGGAAAAGCCAGTAAATGGAAAGGCCAGGAGGGCATGCCGTTCCACAATTATGCAACTACTGAGCAAGCAAAGCTCAGCATAAATATTCTGCAATCTGTCCTACACTGACACATCGTAAGTCCCCTTTGTGAAATGTGGTGGGTATAAAACTCAGCCTCCTCATGCAAGAACTGCATCAGATCTACTGCATGAGCTGTAATATTGCCTTCCATTGCAGCATTTTAAGCAGATATCATATTCACAACCCTGTTTTCCCTCATGCGTCTATTAATCTTTATGAAGGGAGGCCTGTGTGCAATTGTTTTTCAGACCAGTTTTTTTATTGTGACCATTATAGCGGCTTTCACTGCTGCTTTAAACACTTACCTGAGAGCATGGGTCGTAAAGTTCGAGATTCAGCTGCCTTCCATCAACAGACATACGTTTTCTGTATATGCATTCTGAGGGCAAGAACACGTTTCACAGTCAGGCAAACGAAATTTGCATCACTTTGCAATTTTCAGCTTTTTATTGCCACACTAAATAACTCAGTGTGAGTGCTTGGCAGAGCTCTTGTAGCCCAGCGTGTAAAATAAACAGGTGCCTTTTTTTTCCAGCCATCACGTTCTCATAAATTAGTATCATGCCATCAGTTTACATTAGTTTATTTCTGTATAACTGACAGATTTGAGATGTAATGCATTAGAACTGGGTACACCAACACTATATGGACAAAAGTATTGGGACACACCTCTTAATTATTGAATTCAGGCGACCCCTTACTTTCAGTGAGGCTCAATCTTAATGCTTCAGCATACCAAGACATTTTGGACAACAACATGCTTCCAACTTTGTGGACACAGTTTGGGGAAGAACCTTTTCTATTCCAGCATGACTGTGCCCCAGTGCACAAAGCAACGTCCATCAGTGCCTAATCTCATAAATGCTCTACCGAATGAATGGGCACAAATTCCCACAGAAAAACTCCAACATCTTGCGGAAAGCCTTCCAAAAAGAGTGGAAGCTGTTAGAGCTGCAAAGGGGGACCAACTTCATATTAAAGTATATGTATTTGAATGCAATGTCTTTAAAGTCCATGTTGGTGTAATGGTCAGGCCTCCCAATACTTTTGTCCATATAGTGGAGGTCCTACAGACTCCCCACAGTAATTTTCTGTATTATGACTCATTAAGCAAACTGAGTCATTTTTTAATCTTATCATTCCTAATTATGGGTCCTGTGAGTCAGAATCATTAGATTTAATCATTTGTAGCCAGGAACAGCAGTGGACTGTGAAGAAGAAAGATGTCTGCGTGCGTGTGTGTGTGTGAGATGTCAGGTACCTGAAGAAGAAGCGTACTCTCCTATAAACCTTCTGGTCAGGAACCGAACAATGAGAGCTGTCAAGAAGAAGAAGGTCGATAATTTAAAAAAACAATTACTTTATGACCAAATCAAGAGGAAAAAGAATGGACAGAAACAAAAAATCCAAAAACTCCACCAGCCCACCTGACTTCCCCACTCCTTCGCCTCCCAGAACAGCAACTTTGATGTCGTTCATTCTCTCAGTCTGTCTGTGAGAGCTGCTGAAACTCCTGCTCAGAGACACCACAGTCCTTCTTTAAAAATGCTGAGAAGAAGAAGAAACTTCCACTGACATGGTGTGTCTATGTGAACATCAGTGTTTCAGCTCAGACTCCAGACTGCCCACTGACTCGGGCTCCGTTGTTTTTCCATACCACACTAACCGCGCCGTGATTGGCTCACAGAATCCACCTCCTGCGCTGTGATTGGCTACAGGTTCTTTCTCGGAAGCGGCCACAAGCCAATCATAACACAAACAGATGACTACCTGCAAAGACGCGCAAGAGACGAGACACTAACCAATCCTAGCGAAGACGGTGTTCCACCAGCCAATCACTTCGCAGGAGACGAGGACAAAAATAACACATTCGAGATGCAGCGCACGTCACTATGACGACAAGCCTCAAGCTGGACTGTAAACAAGAACGGAGTGTTTAATATAATTGGATGATTTTTCAATTAAATAATTTTAAATTTAAACATTTAATTTTTTTTTTCAAGATTGAATCTATGACAGCAGTGGTCCCCAACCTTTTTTGCACCACGGACTATGGGGTGAGGGGCTGGGGGTGCATAACAAAACACAATAAAGTGCATAATATGCAATATAATTACTACATATATTACGTAAATGTAATTATGTGGGCAAGATGATGTTTTTCTGTTAGTTTTGACTTTTTATTCAATAAATTCATTTTTTAAAAGCGAAGTGGCCCCTTATAGCCACGTGTGAATACACCACCATACAGCACACAGTGTGAAGAATGTGAAATTCTTTCTCTGCATTTAACCCATTCACTAAGTGAAGCAGTGGGTAGCCAGCGATGCAGCATCCGGGGAGCAATGTGTGAGAACGGTACTTTGCTCAAGAGTACCTCAGTGGTGCCACTAGCAATCCTGGGATTCAAACCCACAGCCTTCTGATCACAGGGGAAACTCCCTAACCACTAGGCCACCAGGTGCTACAAAAATGTAAATGTAATGTAAGAGTAATGTAAATAAAATGAAAAATAATTTTTTAAAGTTTTTCTTCTTTCTTTTTATTCTTTCTGTGAGGCCCAGTACCAAATGATTCATGGCCCTGTACTGGTACTCGGCCCGGTGGTTGGGGACCCCTGTATGACAGCATGCGTTAACGTGTTAACTCATCGCACGAATGATAACTGCTTTACGAAATGTTTGAAAGAAAGAAAGAAAAAAGAAAGAAAGAAAAAGACTGCATAAATAAATAAATAAATAAATAAATGAATAAATAAATAAATAAATGAATAAATAAATAAATATTTATTTGCTGACATTGACATAAGTCTGTAATTGTGCTGAAAGTTAGAGCTGGGCTTTATAATATCATGTTAATTAGCATCCCTGCAAATGGCATGTGCAAATATCACAGTATTGTTTAAAGGGAAAAACAGAATGACCTTTCTTTTCTTCCTCCCATGATCTTCAGAAAATTCAGATAACTATATGTCTTCAGTATTTTGGCACCACTTTACAATAAGACTCTTATATAAATGTTTATGAATTGTTGAAAGTATGTATTTTTGTTATTGCTTGATAAAAACCTTAGTAAGCGGCTATAACACACAAATAAAGAGGCAGCAGTGACCTGTTACATCTGATGAATATCAGTACCTGATGAAGATGACGGGTATATTGCTGACTGATGAAGAAGACAAAGTAAGAAGTAACCAGCAAGATCTGAGGGTTAACAGTAGAACAGGTAAATGAGGGCCCACTATTTGACAGATAGAGGGACATTGTTGCCCTTTCCATTCCTATCCATTCCTATCCACATATGAGGATAATTTTATTGTGCTGTGGTACTGATGCTTCATAGAGCTGAAAGTATACAGTGAACAGAGTAAGGTGAATGAACAACTAAATGTAATTTTTTTTATAACCTATAAGGGATTAAAAGGGGTGTTTTAAGTGTGAGATCCTAAATAGATTCATGCATTAGTCTAAAAACAATATGACTTTTGATGTATTTTAATGATTATATTTCAAGTGAAGTCTTGTTATAGTGAGCTGACATTTATATTGCAGAATGGTGCTTTGGAGAGTATACATGCAGTGAAATAGTGGATGTTGTTTTGGTTCATTTTGAAATACATCAGTATCTGTTGCACGAGTGTGCACTGCCTTGTACATCAACACTCCAATCAGGTGTACTCAGTAGAAAACATACTGCAATTGAGACACTGTGCATGCTTTGTTAATCACTCACCAGTCCACGGACCACTAGGGTTCAAAGCAAACTTTTATTGATGAGGAGAAATCAATCATGATGTGTTTCCTTCACCATGTGTACGCTGATGAGTGCAGGGATGAAATGTAGGCCCAGATGTTGTTTGCTGGGTATTCAGAAGGGCCAAGCTGAGCCAAGAGGACCAAACGATTTTTATCTCGAGGCATTATACAGATTCTTTTAACGTGGTTCACAACAGCAGCCAAAAATACATTAGAGCGAGCTACACGTGCCCACGCTGGAGTGTGTTTATAAACCCTCTCTCAAACGCTGAGGGGCTACAAAACACTTGAAGAAAATTTCCATCAACAAAACGGTCCTGGTGCTTCAAACACTAACCTCTGGCACGGAAGGAGGCAGTTCGTTTGGTGTTAAAGCTATTTTCTGCATCAGCTAGACATCTAAAGGTAAGAAGGTCATGCTTATACTCCAGCAGTGAGCAGATTCAGTCAAAGGTGCCAAATGAAAATGAAGCGATCATTTCTGCCAGTTGCCTTATAGCCTCAAGACTGTGCCCTTTTTATTGCGTAACCCTTGAAGGCAGCCTTCTCCAAGAGTGCAATCAAGTTACTACATTACCATGGACAGCTGAGGTAGACTGATATATATTTAATTAATTAACCTACATTTTCTTTCTCCCATACCTGGCTTTAAATCTTACAGTTTTGCTATTCAGTTACTCTATTTTTCTCTTCTTTTCTTCATTTTCTTCCCCTTTGGGGCCACTCAAAGGGCTGTAAGACGTGTTCATGTTACTAGTGTTCTGCCCAGCAGGCATAGATCACAGTGGATTACCAACCTGTCGTACACTTGATTCCTTTCGGACACAAATATGTGAAACTGAATTATGATGAGATATGTAGATTTGGACGTATTTGAAAGCAATACTTGGCAGAAAGTCTTCTGGAGTGCATCTGTGCTACTGAAGGCCTTGTCATCAGTTGTAATATTGTAATTGCACTGGTCTCAAAACAGAGCGGCCTATTTTTTAACCCTGATGCTCATATTTCACATTATTTTAACAGGAATTTCTACAGTAAGCTTTGAGAATTAAACTCACATTCTAACAACCTGAAGAGTTTCTCATTAATAAACTAGAGGACACGAGATTCTTAACCAGTCTGGGTCTTCTGAAACTCAGCCAGCTGTGACTGTATAAGACCGTTATCATGATGTCCCTTGCAGAGACATTATTTTGAGACATTGTGTTTATTTGAGTCAAGAGGTGATATGAGTCAGTAGAATTACTGGAAGGTAATGTTTCAAGTGGTGGAAGACTACAGTATTTAAAATAAGGGTAATAAAAAGGGTTCTTTGGAGCGATGCCATAGAAGACACTATTTGGGTTCCCTAAAGAACCATTTATCAAAAGACCATTTAGATCTTCCCAACTACGGGAATGTGGAACTAGTTGCATAAGTACACACTTATTTGACATATTTCTAAATTTAGCAAAGGTTCATTAAGACCAAAAATGCACACTAACAAAAGAAGTACTAAACTGTCACTATGTTGGTTCCGTCAGGGACTGGCATGAGAATAAAAAAATGAGGCATCTGGAAACTATGGAGGAGCCGAAATCAGTGTAGCTGGATGTGCAAGTGTTAGTTTCACATAGTTTTTACCACCTGCCACTACAGACACATCCAAAATGGTGAGTTTAGTGGGGTATGCTGATTGGATTGTGAGACATTGCTGCACTCAAAGACCTCTTGATGCTGGGCCTGCTTTTTCAGTACCTTTAATCAGGAAACACAGTTGCACTATATTCTGTTGCCATCATATTTGTTAAGCTGCACTGACTCCATACACCCTATCCAGACTGTGGGGTTTTGTTTCTTTTAAAAAAAGATAAGTTAAAATAAATATGCCTCTCTTTCCTAGGAAGGTGAATGAAGTGTTAAACTCATTTAATGTACACAACAGGGTCTTAAGGCCATTGCTGTGGGTTACATTTACATTTGTTTATGCCTTGACATGTTCCTGTGCAGTACTCTTACACTCTGACAGTGTATATGTATTGTTATAAGACAAGTGGACATTCTCGCAATGTTAGGGCAGGTCTGGCTCCAGAGCTAAATTGTGAGTGAGGCATCTGAAAACCATGAAGGAGGAGAGGTACAGCCAGAGCCGCATTTACAGAAAATCACATCCCTAAAAGGAAGCCAATACAAAGTGATGTGTGCAAACCCTCCAGTGTTAAATGACGCAGCATTTGGTGCTGGGGTGTGTGGCCCATACAAAGATTAGTTTAACTTTGGTGCTTTTTTTGCTGGTTGATGGGATATTGCCACAGTAAATCAGCCCTGATGCTGGGCATGTTCTTCCTCAATATTTTCCAAACTGTACAAACGTCCCCAACAGGTTTCACTGTGGGATATATATATATATATATATATATATATATATATATATATATGTATAAATATATATTTAGCCCAGTCCTCATTCGATATGTTACTCTGTGTCTTGAATGGTAATGTGCTTTTCACATTAGAGAAAAGGAACACACTTGAACACTTATCTGAAAGGACATAAGTGTGCAAAACCGCATGTTTAAGCTTTGTGATGGGGGCCTAGGCTATTGACAAGAGCCCTCTATAGCATTACTGCACAGAGGTCTATTTTCCAGTTTTATTTTGCATTTAGGTTCGTCTGGAGGTGGAAAAAACATTCCATCAGCATACTCTCATAGCCAGTTGACTTTAATGCTGTTACATAATATCCTTGCTAGTGGCTCTGTCTGGTTCCACTTCAATTTGCCTTAAATTGATTGTCAGCGCTGACAGTGTTTTTACCAGTCAGTTGAAATGGTACATAAAATAGCAGGTCAAGATAAATGTGCTACGCGGGCCACATGTGTATCCTGTACATGAGCATACCTACAGAGGGAGTATTTTTAGATGAAAAGGTACTCCAGCGCAGTTTTTCTGGTGCCTTTGTTTGCCTTGGCTGGAGCTTTAAAGCGCACCTCCAAATTGGAAATAGCTGTGAGAGAAATGGCCATTCAAGGTGGCTGAGATTTTTACCCCGCACAATATTTCTCCCACTAATCCACACAGACAGTGAGGCTAAAGTTGCTGGGAACGCAGTGTGAGAGTAGGAAAGAGAGGAAAGATGAGGAATAGAGCTTTGCTCTCTATTCTGATATTTTCATTCGCTTTCGATCACCCTCTGTGCCTGTGAGAGGAGGTCAGGCTGATGTAGCACTCCGTCTCCAGCTCAGCGCCAGAGTTATTCTTTGCTCTAAAATCCATATCCCATTTGAACGAAAAGCTCCTATCTGTAATACGCTCCCAAGAACATTGTGACCTAGCCAAGGATTATTTTCATTAATCAGAGCGAACTGAGACGTCCTCTGGTTTCACTTTGGAGCTTGCGGTGATCAGGTCACACATAGAAAAACTGGGCTACTTTTATAGAACTCTCAAAACAAGCAAACCCAAAAGATTCCAGTTCCAGGAAGGAGGCGAAAGGGCTTCTGAACACATTTATAATTTGCCGCTAGATTATAACGTTCCAGACTAACAGAGTTGGACAAAGAATAATGTATGATGAAGAAGATAATGCCCTAATGGAAATGAAAGAAAAACATTAGCGTTAAGAGAGAGAGTTAGATATAGTTAACGGTCATTGTTATTGTTTAGACAGGCAACAAGCTCAAACTTGCTTCTCTGTCCAGCCATATCCAATTCATTCATTAAGGCTGAATGTTGCCCGTAGTACACACTAATGCTCCATAAATGGTCCTGTGCTTTCTTTACAGCCATATCTCTACACTGTCCAGTTGGCCTTGGCTCTGGCACTAAATGAAGTCTTAAAAGTGCTTTTCATCAAGATTGGCCAGTCTCATAAAATTAAATATTTATTGCAGAGTGCCATCTGTATTTTAGGTTTTACATTTATCACGGTGATGGAAAATGGTACAAATCTCTTTATGCAAAGGTTACGTCTATTTTTAATGGCTCGCCATTTTCATCTTCAGTATAAGGCAACTCCTGCGGAAACATTCTGATAGGAAGTCTGAAAACGAAGTTTAAAATAACCTGACTTCATACATTTTTATCCTCATCGAAGGGTCAGACCGATTAGGTTATTTACAATTGTAAAGCAAGCTTTGACTATTGCTGTCATTTCTAATTATATCCTTCAGCTCTCCTTCTTAGGAAGAGCAGATGTTTGTAAAACAAGTGGAACTGCTGGACTCTTCATTTCAGAAGAAACAAAATCAGCAAGTACTGCAGCCAAATGATGTGCACTCAGCAACCCAACACACTGCATTGGTGGGCCTGCCAGTCTGTATATTTCCATGAAGAAAGCATGTAAGAAAATCTAGCTATAGAAAGCAGCAATATTATAATAACATATTTAACATGTCCAAAAGCTTCCAGTTAGCCAATTATAATTATAAAATAAATACTGAATTCTAAAGATGATTGAATGCACGCTACTTCAACGTGCACCCTTTGCTGATACAGGTGTTCAGCTGCACACGTGCAGTTTACATAATCTCCACAGAAAAGCATTGCCCATGGAATGGGTGAGCCATACATGAATCTAAAGTCACCATGTAAATCTCCCCCCAGCCACCATTTCTGCATTGGTGGAACATTTGAGATGAGTTTGTGATCCAGAACTAGTCCTCCAACATCAGTACCTGACCTTGCTTATGCTCTTGTGGCTGAATGCAATCAAATCCATACAGCAATGTTCATCTACAGTCTTCCCAGAGGAGTAGAGGCTGGGGAGACAAACTCCCTATCAAAACCCTGGACTTTGTTTACAGTAGCAAGCGAGCTGGCTAACATTAAGAATCAGGTGAATGCAGTTAAAATAATCCACTAAGTAAAAACACATTTTACAGACTGTAATTGTAGCATCAACGTGCTTAAAATGACAGTTTTACCATATTTGGTTACTGTGGTGTTTACCCAGTTTCTGCAGCTTGGCGCTAACCCAGGCTCTCTGGCCTGCACCCATTTACTGAGAGGTCAAGCTCCTCCCCTTCCATCCAATTAAGACTTAAAACAAAAATGCCACTCTGAGTTAGACCACTTTTTTACTCTCCCAGATGGTGGTCATTTTTACTGGACAGGAGCCAATCTGAGGCTTCCTTGTGAACAGACCAAAGCACAATACGATGTAACATGAAGACGTGGGCCAAGAGATCAAAGGACATTGATGTTCACAGCTGCTTCTCTCTCTCTCTCTCTCCCTCTTTCCCTATCTCTCTTTCCCTATCTCTCTCTCTCTCTCTCTCTCTCTCTCTCTCCCTCAACCCCCCTATCCTCACAAACACACACACACACACACACACACACACACACACACACACAGGCATGCCTGCTTTGAGCAGAGTGCCTCTCTAAAACATGAAAATCCATTTGGCTGAAATGTCACAGCTCTATTTTCAACCTCCTCTCCAGCAGAGGTGTTTTAGCCTGGAGAAAGAAACAGAAAGCATGTCTGCAATCATGCTAAACAAGGATGACGTAAATCGTGGCACAGTAATTGGCATGCTTTTAACTATTGTTTGAGCTGCATTCTACCAGAGCTGAACTATTCTCAATACCAAGCATTTGTACATAAAGTGTTTACACCTTTTCTAGCAGCTCCACATACTAGCAGTGCATTTATTCAGCATGGCATTTTTGTAGTTTTGATGTTTAGATGCAGTCTGACCTTTTGCCAATATGCAGTCTCTACTCTCCAGCTGACAACGTCAAACAGCAATAGAAAGCAAAACAACTCAAAGCAAACCACCCAAAAATATCTGAGCAAAACAACAAAACCATTCAAGACAATAATGACTTCAACCCAGTGTTTTTCTTTTTTTTTTTTTTTACATGAGAACGGAAACTGCATAACCTCAGTCCATTGCAGCACACAAGAACATGAAAACAGATATAGGTGTTGCCCAGTGTACAATTATGTGGCAAATGCCACCACAAAACATTATTCACCTTTACAAAAATAGATTTTTCTGTGGGACAGAAACAGAAGGTCATTCTGTGTTGCCTTCAGTATTAATTTCCTTGGCGTAAATACTGGACCGCAGAAAACAGTTGCACATGACTGTAAATAATAGCCTGAAATGAGGGGGAAAGCAACTATTACATACATACTGTAAGCCACCTAAGGTGAAACCCAAACACGATACAGAAGTAATACTTACAGCTTTGACATGTAATTATGCAGGGGAGTAGACTGAATAGCTTAAAGGTTTACACTGGCATTGGGTGTTTGGGCTAAAGTGGAGATCTTCCAGACCAGCTGACTGGAGCACCCATTTAACTCATTACGTCTGTAATCACGAAGCTCCTGAGCAGCCAAATCATGACATCAGTTCCTTATAACAGGACGGAGGATTTGAGTATTCCACTCTCTTCATTAGCACAGAGCAGTAAAATGCAGAACACATTTCAGGTATCAAACAGCAACGCAAAGGAAAAGCTTGATAACAAGTCAAATTCACCGTAAAGAGCCAAAGTGTAAGAGCTCAAAATTAGAACCAGTGCCTAAAATGCATTAAACATTAAAACCACCTGTCCAGTGTTGTTTAGGTCATCCTCATGCTGCCAAAATATCTCTGTCCCATCAAAGCATGGACTTCACAACACCTCTGAAGGTGCACTGTGGTATCTGGCACCAATACATGAGCAGCAGATCCTTTAAGTCCAATATGTTGCGAGACTAGATCAGACTAGTTTGTCCAATGCGTTCCGTAGATGCTCGATCAGAATGAGATCTGTGGAATCTGGAGCCCGTGTCAATACCTTGAACTCTTTCTCATGCAACAATGGTTGCATTAGCAGTACGTCAAAGTAACATCCACATGAATGCCGGGATCTAAGGTTCTCCAACAGAACATTGTCCAAAATATCACACTGCCTCCGCTGGTTTACCTTCTTCCCATAGTGCATCCTGGTGCTACTTCTTCCCTAGGTGAGCGACACACAGACACACACACACACAGCCGTCCACATGATGTAAAAGAAAAGTGTTTCATCATAAACTTTTTCAGCAATTTGTGCTACAGTAGTTCTTCTGTGAGATCAGACCAAATGGACTAGTCTTTACTTTCCTTGTACATCAATGATCCCTGTTGCCAGCTCATCCATTGACCGTTTTTTCTGCTTCTAGCACAGCAAATTCAAGAACTGACTGTTTACTTACTGCCTAATATATCTCACCCCTTGACAAGTGCCACTGTAAAGAAATAATCAGTGCTCTTCACTTCACCTGTCAGTGGTTTTAATGTTGTTTGTGATTAGTGTGGAAACATTTTTCAAGCTCACTCTTATAAGTAAAAGTGCCAGAAGGGTTATTTGTGTAATGATTTAAATACATAGTGCTCGACATGCAGGGTTAACCAATCACTCTATTTCACACCAATTCCAGTGGCCAGTAGAAAAAAAACAAACATGCGCAGCTAAACTGACTCTGCTTGAACTTTACCTTAAAAGTAAATTGTAAAAAAGAGCTAACCAGTGTGACATTTTATACAGGTTATGGCTGCTACACATTTGACAGAAAATACAATCTAAACGCCCTGCATCTATGGCAGTAGTTTGGTATAGCTAAAGTGCTAAAGTGCTAAACAGTGTTTCCCCAGTTAACGTTACAATTTGATTTTTTATTTTTTTGGGGCGTTTTGGTTTCATAACCCCTCTTTTAATCTACTAAAATTGTTTTATTTTTGATTAGACTAAACTGTACAGCTGATCTATTAACTATATTTACCATTTCAGTCACAGTAAGACAGACTAAATTAATTAATCTAATAAACATAAGCTAATGTCCTACAATTAAAAAGACATTTTCATCAAAAGACTGAAGCGAAATGTCAAATGGTTTACTCTCTACAGAGTGCACAATGTAGGAATGAAAATACTGGCTCCGGCACCAAAACAGAGTATAATATGTCTGACAATGAGCCATTTGGGATTCAGCCACATGCGCACAGTTTCATTCTGCTCAAATAGTGCACTGTTGGGGCGACAGTATTACCCCAGTGTACATTACAGTACCCAAAAAAAGCAGAATTTAGTGTAGGCTATCATGCTGAAACCACTCAAAACACAGCTAACAGCATGTCACACAGTGTAAATGTGTGCTGTTTCAGAAATATTTCATTCTTATAGAATCAGATCAGATTTATTTCTAATCTACCACAAGCAGTGATGTGGATGTTCATTGCTCCTTCACATGAAGACCAGCTCTGACATGGGTGTTCTTTCGTGTGAATCCCTCTTTAAGACTACACCAGCATTAAGAAGCTGAAGAGGTTGTTATTCTATCCTGGTGCTAAACATTAGAGCTTGTTTACTGAGACTGAGCGAGAACCCAAGCTATCATAATATATCTCACAAAAGGAAGGCATGCTGCCAGAAGGACCTACGCTTAAGCTCCATTCATCAGACGCATCTCCAAACAGGACTCTAGCCTCCCTTGTCTAGGGTCTAAGTTGTCCTCCCTCTCAAAGCACACAGTTCATTTTAAACACGGTAACAAGTTTTTTCTAGAAAATGTAATTCCAAGTACCTCAAACAGAAAAGAAAAAAAGAGACAAAATGTTCAGATGTGCCGGTACGTGGAGAGGAATAACTGTGCTGAATGGAAAAATATGGTTTATAAAACACAGTCATGTGCAAAATTTTGAACACCCCACATCTAATTACATGTTCTTTTGATTTGTTGAAGAGAAAATAAGTACACATACAAACAACCTTAGTGCATAATCTAGGTATTTGATTTTTTTTTTATAGAATATAAAATGTGTAATAACTTTTGCACAGTTCTGTTTTATGTCTGCTTTCCAGTAAGTTCAGTTCAGCAAATGAACTGCAAATGTGTAATCAAACAAAACATATAATCTTAATTTAGGGGTGGGGGGTTGGATTAGGGAGGGAACTTACATACAACTGTAGCTCTGGTTCTGAAATATGATTGGCTGAGTCACTTTCAAAACCATTGCCATAGACATAGTATACACACGTATGCCCCCATATATCAACATTAATGCACTAAACTTTTACAAACCATTATGTTACTTGACAGCCATAGAGTACTGTTAAGAATACAAATTATTTTTAAGTAATAATGGACTACATTATCAATTGAACATTGGTCTATTTTATGTATTTTGTCACTGTTTGACATTTACCCTAACATGTCTTAACCATCGTATATCATCGTAATACAGCCTTTCATTACTTGTTTCTTTAATACACTGAATGATCTGGTACTAAACAAGAAACAGGAGAAACAGAGCAACACTTTTATATATCACGGACAGGCACAGTACTGTGCAAAAGTTAGAGGCCAGTGTCAGAAAAAAGCAGGAAATTTCAACAGAAATTTACCCTGAATCCTTTTCAACTTACATCTATCAGTATTCAGTTTGTCTACTTGTCACTATTGTACAATCTGCTGGCACTTTAATTCTTCCATACTTCATATTTTAAAACCAGCCCATTACAGCTCTCCCAACAAAAACTGCTACCAAAGTTCTCGCTGACCTTGTGTTACCCATTTGTTTCTCTAAAAATCTAAAATGACTAACAGAGAGATTTCTGAGGAATATTTATGACAACATGGGACTCCTAACAACCGTGCAAGGCCTGTATGAAGATGACCTGGAGAGGGGCGGATGCATACTGGCTAGGAAGATGAACATGAACACAGAAACACACACAGAACACAGCATCAGTGCCAGACAGAGATTTTATTCATAAATCCGTGAAAACAAAACAAAATAAAACAGAAATACACTCTACTCTGGCTGAACTCACACTTTCAAAGTTTCAGTTTGTCTAGCCAATGTCCCCTTTAGCCAAAATTCTCCTCTTGGATGACTGGAGAACCTCAGTTTTTAAAGTGTTTAAAGCAGCTCTGACAGTGGTTCCACCTCTCCACCACCACACCTGGTAGACCACCAAAACTGTTGGCATCAGATAAACTGGAGACAAGAGAAAATCAAGCGCCATTCTCGTTTCAGATGTGGGGTGGTCTCTGACTTTTGGACAACACTGTATATGCCAAGCTATCTGTTTTGTATAAATTCAACCAGTAGGTAGAAGAAATATAGCCCAGGTAGGGTGGACTTGTGTGTAACTTTACTATAAATAAACCATGTTTAGAAAGTAGGTCAGATAAAAGTATTGTATTTATATAAATATTGTGAAAGCTGCTCAAGTCATATTTTCATCAAAAGCAAAGGATGCTACTCTTAACTTCTAACATCAGCCTCCCTATTTCACAAAGAGAAAAGAAACATGTTGAAAAATGGTATAATATCACTGGAGGTTACATGTATTAGTTGGCATGTTTTTTTTTTTTTTAAATTAGTTCACAGAAATGTCACATAGGCTTAAACCTGTAATGACCCCAGTGCAGTTGGGCCTGCTCAGGCCATCTCACGGGCAGCTGAGTGCAGTACTGCCCTGGCACACTGTTGATGGTGCGAACCCCTGTCTTGGCTCCACTGTTTGATCTGTTTCCCTTATGCTTGAAGGCAGCGGGGGGCCATGGCGTTGGTCTTCTACTGACCCACGTCATCACAAGCGCCAGATAAAGGTCACTGAGTATGAGACTCAACAGGGGGCCTGGCCACTGTTTTCGGGCTGTCAGCTGATAGAAGTAACCAAATGCAGGAGAGATGCTACTTAAAGCACTTTTCCACAGGTATACAGGAATCGTGCTGCACCTAAATGTTGGGGAGGTGCATAAAGCACTCAAATCTCTTGACACTAAAAAAACACATGCTCCAGATCTTATTGATCCATATTTTTTGAAAATTGCTGCTGATTTCATTGCAGAGCCACATGGATGTCTTTTTAATCAAACATTGGTGAATAAGGAAATCCCTAAGATTTGGAAGACCACTTTTGTTTTTCCCTTGTTTAAAGGTGGTGACCCTACTATTTTAAATAATTATAGACCAATTTCAAAATTACCTGTTTTTTCTAAAATTTTAGACCTTTTAATATATGAACAGTTAAAAGAATATTTAGACTCAAATAGTATTTTATCCATTTACCAATCAGGTTTCACTTGTGAAAGCTGTTAAATATCTACCAAGTGCTTTCAACAATGTCCAAAATAAATTTTCTGATTTGAAACTCTCCCTTCATGCAAACAAAACCAAAATCATGCTGTTTTCTAAAGTAAGAGTAAATCAGAAATCCTTCCTTCGGTGATCACTCAAGATGGAACAGTTTTTGAAGTCGTTAAATGTTTAAATACTTGGGTGTTTTAATCGATGATTCTCTCACTTTCGAAACACATGTTGATTCTCTGGTGAAAAAATTGCGCCTTAAATTAAGCTTTTATTCTAGAAACAAGTTGTGTTTCTCGTCCAGTGCTAGAAAGAGACTTGTGGCTGCCACATTTTTGCCAGTACTGGACTATGAGGATCTTTTATATATGCATGCCCCGTTACAAACACTGAGTATGTTTGACTCAGTTTATCATGCTTCCCTCCGTTTTATTCCCTAGTCATCGCTGTGAGCTATATTCCTGGGTTTGATGGTCCTCACTGGAAAAGCGACGGAAAATGCAGTGGTATAGATTTGTAGATAAAGGTCTTCTAGGCCGGCTTCCTCCCTGTCTCTGTGCATATCTTCAGCAGAAGTCAGATGGACCTTATGGTTTACAGTCACATGACTTTTATATTCTGAATGTCCCCAGTGTTGGCACAAAGAGTGGGAAAATGGCGTTCCAGCATTGTGCTCCTTCTGATTGGAATAATTTGCAAGGCACTTTAAAACTTACAAATCTCGTCTCTTTGGATCAGTTCAAATTTATTCTGAAGGACCTGGAGACAAAGTTGCTAACTTGTAATTGTTTTAAATGGTTATTTCATTTTGTTTATTCAATTGCTTTGTATTTTCGTAGTCGTTTTTAAGGCCTTTATTCTATTTGGGTTGTGATGTTGCCATTTGGCCAGGACTCCCTTGTAAAAGAGATCTGCGATCTCAATGGGACTTTTTCTTGGTTAAACAATGGTAAAATAAATAAAATAAAAATAAACCGTACTGCGATGGCACCAATCTTGCAACACACTTTGATTTTCCAGTGTTTTTCTCAGCCCGGTAACAGAGTTTCTGACAGCGCAGTTCTCTCCCGACAGTTTATGGCAGGTTGTTGTCCCGAAAGAAAGGCCATGGAGTTGTACCAGCGGAAAGTTTTTCTGTCAGAGCTGCTTTTGTTATTGTGCTCTTTTATTATTTATTGTCTTGTTTGAGTTTTTTATTTTCTCAGCATTCTTTTGTGCGAAGAATATCTAACCCAGTTAACACGTTAGCGATGTCCTGGTTCACCTTCGCATTTCTCACAGTGTTAAAGATTAATTTGTTAATGCCATAGAAAACTCCCACTGAAATTTATCCTCAGCCCAAACAGATAGTAGTGCTTGTACTTCACTGACTTCCCACTTGTTAGTTTGAATCTCTATTGATGTTTTTTTGTGTGAACAGTAAATAAACAATGACCTCTTTCCACATTGTGATGAAATGACATTTCAACCAATCAAAAAGCAGTGATGCAGTCGGGTCGGCTGCGGCCCACCTAAGGCCCTTCTGTCGAGCAGCGCCATGACAACACTGGTGTGGCTCGGGTTCGGGTCACTTCATTTGTAATGGAAAAACATTTGTTCGTGGTACGGCACAGTTCCAGTGCCAGTGGAAAAGCGCCATTAGTGTGTTATCCTTGTCAGTGTAAAAGTGGTTTCAGAGAGTTTTTCATGTGAAACTAAGGAGTGTTTCAGCCCTGCAGTGAACTCTGCTCTTTATCTACTACATACTTTGAGAGCTTGGCGGAAAGGGTTCAGGATCAATGGTCTGCAAAGGTCTCTATGTCATCATTTTGTCATAAGAATATCACATTTTTATTATGCTTATTTAGAGTGTGTGGAGAGTAAGATACATCACATTAGTTTTGTGAACCATTTTCATTCCTATGGCCAAAACTCTCTGCAAACCATCTTCTAGCAGACCACAGTGAAGCTGCCTACTCTTGAGATCAACAACATGCTTAACATTTGACTAAAGCTGCTCTTATCCTTGTACAAAATCACAAATCACTACATGCCTCCGAATGGAGCTCATAACTCCTGCACGTGAGACATGATGGAAAGTGTTTCTGTTTCAGAAGAACATTGCTATGCCAAGATGCCCTCTCATGTGAGGAAGGGGAGCATAGCCTAGCTCCTTGGAAGACGAATGTGGGCGCCAAGGGACACAGATGCAGATCATCCCTGACTAGTTGTTATTGAAGGACATGTTCTGGGATTTCTCACTACTGCAAGAACAAAACGTTCCTCCAACGTGAGCAAAAAACGTCAACATGAGCAAAAGACAAAGTGGTGAAAAAAGGCTCTTCCAAACCGATTATGTAACTGACACGATTTAACACATGATACAGAGCTGAAAATATCCACCAGGAACAGCCACACATCTGGACAAACAGTGTTGGAGCTATAATTAACTGTGAAGTCAGAGTGGCAGTATCTCAGTAGGTAAAGGCTCCAAGATCTGAGTCCTGGGCAGGTTAACAAAGCATGCTATCCGCTGGTTCTAACGGCCCTTGAGATAGACACTCAAACCTGAGTTACTCCAGAAATGCTGCAACATGTCGCCACATGTCTCAATGCATCTCTCGTGATCAAATACAGGAAAAAGAGTACAATTTGTGATAACATATTATGAGTCAGGTATTACTCCTCAACAAGATAGGCATCGTCTTCAGGCATGTCTTCAGGGTGTGGGAGCACAAACAGGTAAACAAACATGTGGTGTTCCAGAGGAAGTGTCTACACTCTTAAAATATGAAAATAAGGCTGCCAGAAAGGGTTCTTTGTATCATGCCATAGAATCTTTCAGTGGATGGTTCTTTAAAGAACCATTTTCGTAACTGAGCTGTGTGAGTGTGAAGAACTCTCTTAAACCTCCAAATAATATAAATGGTTCTTACAAGAACCCTTAATTTGGTAAAGATCTTTTACATTACAATGGAGTGCAAAGTTTGTGAATCATAATTACATGTTTTTGTTGATTTACTAAGTGAAAATGAGTGTGCATTCTCTCCAGAGAGCAATCGTCTGCACATTTAAAGCATAATGACAGTTTATTTGCTAAATTTGACATACTGGTAAAGAAACAAAACATTAAAAGTGGTGTGTACAAATGTTATGGCATTTGTAATGTTATTTTATCCTTTTTTTTAACATATTAAATTAGATATGTAGTATAAATATTAAATAGGTTTGTATGATACACTGGCTTTTGACCATTTGTCGACGCAAAAGGCATCAGATCATGTCCACTGTCAAAAACTAAAACCCTCCATGCCTTGAAAAGATTGACATGAAATTGTCAACAGTCTCTTCACCTGTGCTTCAAAGGAAAAAAGAATTGCAAGTATGTTAGCAGTTAATTCAGCAGTCCTTACGTTTCATATGCTGCACATACTGATGGATTCTCTGACTCAACACTCTGTGTTGTCCTACCTGAGCCCTGTGTTTGCATGCTGAAACACTAGGATTGAATGAACGTGGATCCCTTTCAAAGGCATGACACAGGATGTGGACCAAGATTTCTTCTGAGCTACGCCTTAGGGAGCTTTCAAATCGCATATCCAATCTCTTGAGGTGAAGCGGAACACAGCAAGGGTAGAGGTGAGGATTTAGGAGCTTAACCTGAGTGGTGTGGGCTTCCAACCAAACAGTGTCATGCACAGTCTATGGGGTCCCACCCTTTCAGTTGGACTGAGTATTCTAAAGGAATGAACTGGAATGCAGAGCCAGAGACTAAAGACTTCAGGATGTTTTGGAAAATGCTCCTACTCAAGAATACTTGTTTGACACATGTATCACAGTTGCATTTAGACTCTAAAAGTTCCTCAGTGTCTGGGCAATTGTTGTGACATGAAATTTTCTATTCTCCAAAATTGTAAATATTTGTTTCTTTAGCTTGCTGAAGTCTCTTCTAGTACATCATTATTACCAGGTCCTATCCACCATTTGATACTTGGCTTAGGTTTGACACCAGCTAAATCTGGATGAGTAAAGGTAAGCTTGTGATTCTTCCAAGACGCACACAGCCAATCAGAGCATCTTGTCAAGCAGCAACTCCCTCAGTGTTGTCACCTGAACATGCTTGGAGGAGAGCAATCACTGTACAGTTTAATTCATATATGCTGTGCAAATCATCAGAAGGGTAATGTTTTTGTTTCATATCTGAATCTGAAAAAGACTGGTCTCACTCATAGTTCCAAAAGCTAACTACTAACTCAGTCACCTAACTGATTAGCTTTTCTTTATTTAGCTGCTGACAGTCTGATACATCAGTCAAATTAAGCAGGACTGCACAGAACTCACATTTGCTATTAAAACTGTGTGTGAAGATTAGCCTTGACACACACGTCATTTTTGCATAGTTTTTTTTGTTTGCTGAAATACAGCAAGGTTTCTTCAGCATCTAATGTTACTTTGAGCTCCAATGTTAGCTTTAGCATTAGCTCACCGGAAAGAGTGGCTTCTGTCACTAAAACCTCCTCCTTTTTAGAAATGAAAAAGACTGAGGGTCTAAATGATTTTGGTAGTTTGATTCCCATAAACATACTTTCCAGAATCTGTTTTGTTTGCTTTAAATTGACATTTGTACATTTTCAGTTCTTAAACATGTATGTGATGTAGTACTTCTAAAAACTGCATTTTTCTGTAGAGTCTTTGTCTTTTACTTTACCTGGTATCCTAAGCTAAACATTTGATAACAACAACAACAACAACAACAACAACAACAATAATAATAATAATAATAATACCACAGTTTTGCAAACAATCACTTATGTGAACAGATGCCCACAAATGGCCAGCACTGCCATCTAAAAAACAGAAAGGGACTGAGTCATTCTTTCTAAGACGACAGGGCTGACTGTGGTCTCTTGAACATCTGACTGTGGAAATAGGACAATTGGATGCAAGAGAACCAAATGCATCACTCGGGAGCCTCAAAGTATGACATACCAAGATGTGTGTATGCCCAGTACAAGGCCTTGGTACCAGCAACTGATTTAGGCTAACACCAGTGTAAGCTAGACTATGGACAGAATGCTTCCATAATCTCAATGTCACCTTTGTACAAAAGTGTGGTTTAGTTACTGCAGGGTTCTCTATACTTCTTGGAAACAATTAGTTGTACAGAACACAAAATAGGTCCAGATCATGGCAAGGGAGGCTGGCTTTCTAAGAAGCTGAAAGAAGGCCTCTTGTGAAGAGATGTCTATTCCATACATTTCACATTCACTTACGTCTAAAAAAGACTGTAATATTCAAACCCCTTAGTCCTTGTTACTAATTTCACAGAGGCAAGAGGTTGTGCCACTGCTATCAGGATCTGAAAAGAGAGCTCTGTTGAACTTGGCTTTATTCCAGCTTGAAAAGTAAAGCCCTACCTCCCTCACCTAGCTGCTTCCATTTGGAAGAATCTGTACAACAGTCATTTCTGCTAATTCCAGCTAATTTAGCAACTGGTATCTAGGTCTCCAGGAGTAAATCTTGGGGAAAAAAATAGAAGACAGAAGATATACACTCAAAAATAGAAAGTTATTTATCCCTGCAAAAAGGGAGTAGGGGAAATGAGTAGGACCTTCATTTCCTTTGGATCAGAATTGAGGCCCTGACAAACAAAGCTCCAGTCGAGGCCCAGAACTGAAAGGAATGCAACGTTTAGCCACTTAACTAAACCACACTAATGTATGCAAGGAAATAAACCTTTTAATGTGGTAAATCATATTTTTCTGCAAATATGAACTTTCTTTAGGCTTTTTTAGATGAAAACATAAATGGGCATATGGATCTCTCTACACTCATCTCGAAGCATCTCTTTTGACTGTCGGGTGTGCTTTTGTATCTTAAAGCACGACTGTTTGGGAGAGCAATGAGCCATGACGCTGGCTAACATTCATGCAGTACAATCACTCATGGATTGTGGATATGTAAAATATGTTCCATGTGGAGGAGTTGTTTGTATTGAATAAGAACACAGGGGCTGCCCATAAAGTAACAAGCTCTTTGTCTCCATAATCACTCCCACTGAACCCTGACTGTTATGCAACCGACATTTTTTGACTCGTACACGTTCAGCAGCACACAGAGAGATCAGCCTGAAGAATATGCAAATGAGATACTACTTCTGAATACTACACTGATGTTTTTCAGCTTTGCATCAGCACAATCTAATGCAATCTAATCTAATCACTCACTTGTGTCATCAGCACTTGGTGTAATTTAATGAAGTATTGATTAGCTGAAGCAGATATTGGATGGTAACTGGGCCTCCGTGAGGAGAGGTTTGGAAATGGCAAACACACGCTAATCAAATCACACGTATCAAATCTATGTATTGTTTATTGCTAATTTGTATTAATTCTAATGTGTACTGCCCTGATAAATTTTCACTGGAAAGGAGCTCCATTATACACAAATGAGCGTCATGAAAAGGAAACACATGAAAGAGTAGAGAATCATGATGAGTGCTGGTGTTCCTACACAAGTTATTTAGAGCCAGTTAAGCAGTTAACATCTTTCCATACTCTGAAGCAGCAGACCTTGATTTTGGATCGACAGGTAAAGATCTAAGCGATAAACACTGTTATCACCATCATAATCTAAACACCAGCAGAGGAACATCTTTCGGTGTTTCAGACACTCTTCTATGCCAAGAATCCATGCCAAGGCACACTGGAGTTGTTATATATATATATATGGCAACAGTCTGTAGGTGAGCAAAACTTCTGATCTTCTTCAGTTCCATAGCTACGTAAAGAACATCGAGTTCTTACAGAATATGTCTTAAATAACGCTGAATAAATGATCATAGTGGTTCCCTGCATATAGCTTGTTCTTTGACCCAGTGGCACGTGTCTCATGCCTTATTGTTCATGATCATGAAGTCAAGATATTCAAAAGCATCAGTCACAGTTTGAACCAGACTTTTAAACATATTGCAAACTCAACACACCTTTAATGCAATCGTATATTTTTGCTGTGTTTAAAGTTCTGTTTAAAGCATCAGTAGGCCATGTCAGATACTGCACTGCATCCAATATAAATCTCTCCACCACAGCGCAGAGCAGAGCTGCTGATACAGGAACAGAGACGAGACCAGGTTAAAGGACAAACTAAACACATGGTCCCACTATGACCATGAATGGTCCTCTGTGTAATATACTGAACCTCAGTGACTGAAGAGAGAGAGAGTGAGAGAGAGAACTCTTTCAGTAAAGGGGTTGCTGCCCCCTCTTGGCCAGTGTTCAGCACCACTCAGGAATTTGATGAGAAGGCCTGTGGACGGCGGGTTCACCTCAGTGGGAAATTGAAAGGGCTTTTTCACTAAACAGCGCACACTCAAACACGGGTGCCTTGAGGCGCTTTCTGATTAATATTTGCAGACGTTTGCAAACAAAAGCAACCTCTTTTTCTTCTGTAGGCTTTATGTTTACCACAAGCATCTGCAAACAGAAGCAGAGCGGTTCAAGGATACAGTACAGTGAGAAAAAAAACAAACAACATGTTTGTTCAAAGGAGATGAATCGAACAGGATATTGCTGTCAAATAAACACCACACACTTTTCACAAATTGATTACAGAGGGCAACTTCAGAAGAAAGCGCCTGCAGCAGGTTCAGGAGAAATGCCTCATTCCGGAACAGGAGGAACCTTCAGGCCAACACCAGACCCCTAATCTGTTTATCAACAGACAAGTTCTCCTCTACCATTATATGACCTCCTTTTAATAACAAAACAGAGGAAACAGTTGAATTAAATGGCCTGCAAATGATTTCCACTGACAACTTTTAATTAATCAGCAGTGTAAATTTAGTGTGCAGTCCAGTGCAAATTACATGATTAAGAGCCATTTATCTGGATGATAGGAATTCAAGCAATAAAACAAAATACAAATACATAAATAAATAAACACATTGTGATTTTGACTGACCTTCCATACCTCTCCTCTAAGGAAGCCCAGTTATCAGCCAGTGTCTGTTTCAGGTCATCAGTCCTCCATCCAGTCAGGTGCTGCGGACTGTATAGAACAAATCCTTGTGAAGACTGAGCAGCAGAGACATGTCAAGAAGCAACCCTGTGTTCTTTTAACCAAAACATCAGTCAAGATATTCTTATGTTTTACAGTATTTGTTTGTATAGTTGAATATTATATGGTGTTGGCACTGGAAAAGACACTCACCACTGAGATAAATACAGCTCTGGAAAAAAACAAGTGTTCAGTTTCTCAGGTTTTATCTTTTATAGGTGCAAGTATTGAACTGAACAGCTTTGCCTTAGTTTTTAAGAACTG
>JBBPCZ010000136.1:22682539-22696040 GCA_037974445.1 Brycinus macrolepidotus
ACACACACACACACACACACACACACACACACACACACACACACACACACATATATATATATATATATATATAAAAATCAAACCTTCAGATCTAAACAAAATTATTGAGATTAGTTTGGCGTGAAATGCTTACTGAGTGAGCACTGCTCAAAGAGGTGGTGATAGGAACCTGAGGTCTGAAGTGTTTAATGCCACTAAAAGCTACATCACAGACAGCTATTACATCAAATGGTTATGAATACCCTGACAGGTGTCTGGAACATTGTTTTATGACAGCCTTGAGATAAGTGTTTGGCCTAAAATGCAGGGTGCTATAAGGCACAATAGATTTCAAAAAGGCACTATTTTTTCAAATTCACAACTGTTTTCATGTCATCAGCATTATACACAAAACACAGAAGATACATGTAGGTTCACTGGTTGTTTTAGAAATAAGTTATAATTGTATTGTAGACATTTTGACCCCTGGTTTCTATCAGCACCGCTGTGAAGAAAGTCAGTAAGTTTCCATACAATTATCCATTTCATATGAAATAACTGAATAACTTTGTTAACATTTTATGGGGACGTTTTGAAAAGCTGGTAGAATTCAGCAGCCTGTCTATGTACATGGTTTGATTATAACATTGACCAGGAGAGAGCACTCTTGTACATGTAATGCATGAAGAAATGAAAGCCAGCAGTTGGTGAGACTGTTAAACAGAACAAGTTTAACAAATTGCTTTAATATGTTAATATGAGTCTCAGATTCTGTAGTTCAAAACACTAAACCAATAATTTGACCAATTGGCCAATAATTTCCATTTATAAACATACAGTCAACACACAAACGGCAGGTCTGAACTCTCACTAGAGATTTTATTGATTCATAAAGAAAATGAATCTAATATTGACCAGTGTAAGAGCTTTCAATAGCAATAATGCTCCCATGGCAGTAGGGAGTGGGTGTGATAAGTATATTAAAACAGCAGCACTAGAGACAACACATTACAATCAGTAGCATAATAAAACACACAGAACAAAAATCAGTTTGGTTAAAAACAGACAAGGGTATCACCATTAAAAACAGAGACATAGTTCATCAACAATCAGTAGCAAACTCAGAGACCACCCTCACCGTTCCAGAAGTAAAATAAAGAGTATTATGATCTTGCATCCAGCATCATAGATATTGGACTGTATATCCCACACTTACACTGCAAATGCATGATATACTGTCTGGTGTTAAAAAGCAATTCAGTACTGGAGTGTATGTAGTTAGTCATCATAAAAAGAAGTTAACTGAAAATACATGATAGAGATTAATGTTATGTTGGAAAATGAATATGCAATTTTGAAATAAGTAATTTGGTTTGATGAATTTGGCACTATAAGTGAGCGCATTTTAGTCAACAATATTAGGCATGATTGACCACACAGCAGAAACAAGAAAATAAAAAATATTCCATATGAAAACAGAAGTGTAAATTTTACTCTGGTTTAATGAACCCTTAGGATATTCTTGTTCTTTGGCATAGAGAAATACACCTAACATTTCAGAGACAATCTCTCTTAAAAGGTTAGAGTGTGAGCTACCAATTCTGTACTTTCAGGTGAAATTAAGGGCAGCTCTAATGTCATATTGGATTAAATAAGCCCTCTTTGTCCTGCCTCAGCAGTTCCACCAGCTCTTGAGCCTCGTGTGGTAAATGATGAAGCAGCATCTGAATCCCTTCACAGAATGACACAGCTCGAGCCTGAAGACTCCTGGGATCTGTTACAAAAGTGAAAGATTCATGACAGATGAAACCTTACATCAGACATGCTGTGGAAGAGCAAGATGAAAGAAATACTAAAATTAAGACAGTACTTGTTCTTTCTTCATCACGCTAGGAATGCCACAGTCACAGCAGGGATGCCATGATTAACTGAATAACTTCAGCTACTCCTTAAAATATGTATTTTACATAAATATATACTACAAATTAAAATTTACATTCCAGATTTATCTGCAGGAAATAGTTTGTAGTTTGTACAAATATTACATTCTCCTACTGGTCTCTCTCAAGCTAAGAAATAGAGTCTAATAGACTGACTTTAATTTGCATGTATTTAGTACTGTATAATGTATACAATTACAGTATTTTGGAAAGGCTGTCCATAGGTTGCCATTAGTCAGTTAAACACATTTTTACTGTTTGGCTTTTTTTATAAAAACACTACTTGATAAATCAAAGTAATAAGTAGATTAAGACAACACTACCCAGTAGAAATGCAACTGGACTCATTTGTGAAGCCAAGGTTAGGCTTTGGTAAACTGAAAGCTCACCTTTCAGGAGGATCCTCAGAGAGCTTCATCTTTTTGGATGCACTGGCTGCACTGTCTCCAGCTCGGGGTCTGGAGCTGCTGCTGCTGCTGCTGCAGGGCCTCTCACTGCTGTTTGGACCTTCTTCCAACGTCTGCATCATCAACACATACCAACACACACAGACACACACAAACTTTCAACTGCAATAACAGGAAATGAATTGAATAAATGATCTCTTCAGTTTGTCCCTTTGAAAGCAGCATAGATTTGAGAGCTCTGTATCTCATGCTCTGGTAAAGGGATGTGTGAAGGTGTGAGACACTGACCATCACCCTCTTGCGCCCGTGGGCTTGTGAGGAGGCTGCTGGACTCTCCTGGCTGTCTGTGGCTGAGCGGAGTGGCTGCCGGAGGAGTTCCTCTCTCCTGTGCACCACCGTGTTCTTTGACTTCAACTGACTGCCAGGAAAGATGAACAAAGCCAGGCATTGAGTGTTCAAAGTGCCATAATAATATGAAACAGTTCAATACTCCGTACCAATTCCGTTTTAAACAGGCTAATACATTGTTAGCATGTGAATTTGACTTTAGTGGGAAATGGGAATGTACAGTTTGCTAACAGGCAAAAAAATAACATGTAATATTATGCTCCAGAGGGAGTTTATTTTAAACAGCGTGTTGAATCTCAGCTATATTCCGTGTCTTTGAATATAGTTACTGCCATAGTATCATTTTGGTATCAAGTTTTCTCACTCCACTCAATCAAACAAATCAAAGTCAAATTTCTGGTATCATGAAAAACCTGCATATCATTCCATTTCGTAAAAAGATGAACTAATGATAAGAAAGTTCATATCATATGAAAACCTCAGCATGTAATCCTCTTCTAGTTCTATTAATATAGTAATAAATTAGCAGGCCGACAGACTTACTGACCCAGGATCTACACATAGTCTGTGTTGAGGGGTAACACTGTTTGGAATGTGGAGGAGTGTGTGGAAGTGTTTGACCCTAAAGTCTCTCTGGCTCCCCTTCCTGAGCTGGATCAGTCTCCCGGAAAGACGTTCTGTTTTCTCCTAAGGCTCCACCTTACGTCACTGAGTTAATCGATCTGTCAACGGACTGCGTCAGTGAGTATCTGCGTTTGTATGTATGAATCTGAATTGGGCTTAAGTGCAGTTCTAACATCAACTATTTTTCAGAATAATTACACATATACAAAAGGACACCCTAGATAGTTTTATTGCTGTGAAAAGCTACCATGGCCTTTGCTTCCCTGAGCTTGCTTTGAGTCAATAATCAGTGACATTCAGATTACTGGTATGCAATAACCAGAATTAAGCAGAAGGATTGGATTTCCAAACCGCTAGCAATAACAACATTTTCCTATATTAATAGTAGGAATCCGATAGTTGAGGATGAAAAGAAATGATTTTATTTGCATTACTGATAATCACCGAGAGTATGGATTCTGAAAGGCAATAGCCTGCAACATGATATGGATCAGAGGCACAGCTCTTCAACAGAAAACTGAGTAAATGACAATAGGAAACAACGACAGATTACGCAGTCATATTTCCCGGAGCAGATCTGCCACATAAGGATTGTAGATAAACTTTACAAATGGCCATGCAGCTGAATCCCTGGATTGAGTGCAAAGTGCTTTTCTTGTGGGCTGAATAATAACTGGTGCTTCTTCAATAGATCTCAAAGAGCAGCTGAATCATCCAAAAGGATTTCCGCTAATGGTAACATACCGGAAGACTCACTTGACTACACCTCAACAGGTCATTACTTAAGTGTCTCTCACTCTCTCTCTCTGACATGTACACACACACACACACACACACACACACCTCCTCCAGGTCGCCTCTGACCTCGGCCACCACAACCTGTCCGGCTCAGTGGCTAATTGCGTTCCCCTGGGCATGTGGGTTGGGCAGAGGGCCAGCAGTGAGGAGGCTCCCCGCTGTGAGGGCTGCGTTACACTGACAGCCTCTCTTTCCCCATCATTCTGACAGGCCTATAAACTAATTAGCCTAGCCATGAGAGCTGGGCCTTTTCCCCTGTGAGGAGCTGGCCCTGCTAACCTCCCCGTGCCCTGCGTCCTTTGGAAAAAGGAGATGGGGATGACGCTGAGCTACCCATGACCCGACTCTTCCATAGGCTGCTGCCACTGGGGAAGGAGGCAGCTCTGAGTCTAACAATTAAACTAGATGGAGTGAAGGAATGGACGCAGCAGGCACGTACCCGATGGCCAGGCAAAGACTCCGGTACCAATCATTAATGTCCTCCTGATCGCTGGACATGAGAAGGAGCTTGGCTCTAGCGAAGGTCAACTGGAAGACATAAAGAAAGTGAAGAGAGAAACATGAGAAATAGATGGTGGTGGCAAAAGAGTGGGAGAGAGATGGGGAGGGAGTGCTGAGATGGAGACAGTGTCATTTTAAGCTGTCTATAGAGCAATCGTCTATCGCTGAGGCATGTGCCGGTCATTGACCTGCTCATCTTTCTGCTCATCTGTCTGTCAGGGCAGAATGTGACTTTGTCAAAACCATGTTCATGATGCCACTTTGTCCACTAGAGGGCAGCCCTGAACCAGTAACACAAAGAAAGTAAGAAGCCTACACTACTTTTCATAATAGTGGTGGTAAACATATGATTGTGTACACATCTATACTGACAGTGGACTAGGAATGTGAACAGACATTGAGAGACAGTAAGTAACAAACTCTTAATTCACTAATGAAAGTAGCAAAAGTGGGCTTTAATGGAAGTTTGGGACATGCCTCTCCCTATTAAAGAGGAATTCCATTTTTCAAATGTTCTACATAAATAAATGGTTAGGATGTAAACAAAGTTGTTCAGTGATGATTTATGTGAAACGCACCATTCTAGAGAGACATCCTGGGTCAATATTGTTCACAGCAGTGGTAACAGGAACCAGGCGTCCACCTCTAAAACTCCCTCAAAGTTTGCATGAAATAGTTATGATTGATGCCTCAGACGCTGTTTAGTTTTGAGACTAGGTTTTGGGCTAAAATGTAATTTTGAAGTCTACTAATGCAGGGCGAGGTAAGGAAAAACAGCACTCAAAGAAAACTTTGTTTTTCCCCCCACTGTTTTACCTTGATCATAATTACATATTGTTTATACCTCATTGACTGAATTATGCAAAAATTTTGTAAAATCTGTGGAAATCGCCTTTAAGAAGTTCTGGACTGTAATAACCAAGCAAAACTACCCATATGAGTCAGGGTTAGATGTCAGCTAAGTAATAAAGTAGGTCATCAAATGGAGGATGGAACAGCTGGAGAGGGAGAAAGAGAAAGAAACAGAAAGACCTCTAGACTAAGAGACACATCTGTGCCATTTCATACTCTCAGATGCTAATTTGGCAATGCCCTGCACTTGAGAAAGTTGTTCTCCAGTTCCACTGTTCTTTCTCTCTCTCCCTCTCTCGTCGTCCTCCTGCTATCAGCTGGCTCATCCTTAGAGTCAACAGTAATTACCATCACTCATCCATGCTGAGGAGACTTTACAGAGAGATTACGCATGTCAAACAACACAATGGGCACCGTCCAAGCCCAAACAAAAAGGCATGGGCTTTATCCCTGAATAATTACAATCGGAACCCATTAGAGAGGATTATAATTGGGGGGCCTGGAAAATATTAAATGACCTTTCACATTTACCTGAGGCCATCAGAATAGAGGAAACAGCGGTGGTTACCGGCGGCATATCAATAATCAGCTCTAATCTTTATTACGGCCGAGAACAGAATCCTAACGACCAGAAGAGCAAGGAAGCGAGAGAGAGAGAGGAGACTAGGAAGCGGAGCACTAATGGATACCTGGTAAAAATAATGGGGCCCTCGTTAGAATTTAGGGGGAGGTTGGGTGGGGGTGTTTCTTATTATATATTAAATGGATTAAGATTTCAAATGCGCCATCATCAAAAGTATTATCTAATTACAGAGTTCAGTGAGCGAGGCCTGAGTCGGTGTGGAGCGCGATATTAGGGGCCCGCCACTTGGGGGACGGTTGGCTTGATTTATGCACAAATAGATCCCACTTCTATTGCCACGCGGTAATTAGGGATTTGTCAGGAAATCTGACCCTCTTAGGTAGAAATTATTTTGTATAATATGAACGGCAGGGCATGGAGCCTTCTCGACGCACATAATTTCACTTGATTATTTATACATCAAAGGGAATCTGTCATGGATGCAGAATAATATTCAAGGGGAAAAGGGAAGAGGGAGGGGGCAAAACTGAGAGGGAAAGAAGGGAGAGGATGGAAAGAACGGCACTGAGGGAAAGAGAAAGGGGGGAACGAAATTCTCCAAATGCAAACATTCTCTCATCTAAACACATGGAAAAGGGCAAAAAATTGTGTGCAGCGGAAATTTTCATAGTGCTTTTTTTCCCCCCTCCATAATGCCCAGCGCCTCTTTCTCCTCCTACTTCTTCTTTCAAACTTTGCATATAGATTGCCATGGCATTTCCAGCTGTCAAATTTAATTTGGCTTTAATTCTTCATGGCATGGATGAGGAGGGGCCAGAGAGTGCTGACAGTCTTTTTCCTCTCTGGTCCAGGTAGGAGGGGGGGGTGCACCAAGGATCAATAATGTGTCCTTATGAGAAATTACGCCTAATGCTATTGAGTATGCATTTGAGCCCTCTGTGGGATAACAAGCTAATGAAATGCCATTTCTTGCCATTAGATAACGTGCAGCAGCAGTGGCTGTACTGGCAGAGACACAGGCAGCAGGAACAGAGGAGAGGAGAGGAGAGAGAGCGGTGACAGTGCTTGAGGAAGATGTATTTGCTGGTAGGTAGGAAGAGATGGCTCTCTGGTCTAATCTGATGGAGTGGTGCAAGAGCATTCTTTCTCCTTCAGAATGAGTGGTTAAGCCGTCCATCAGCAAGCTTTAAGTGATGCCCAAACCATACAGCACAGGGCTAGGCTTGCCACCTGATCCCAGTGGATCTCTGAGACCACCATAAAAGAGGCCCACCACAATAAAAGCCAAATCTTCACACAATGTAAAATGTAAAAAGTTGTGGGAAAGAAATGATACAGAAAAATGTAGAACTTTGTGGTTTCAGTATAAAACTGAAAAAATAAAAATGAAACCAAATTAGTACATAATAGTATGTAATACTAATGATAATCCACATTCTTTATGAGAATATTAAGCTAGTTTACAAAATGGCCTAATTAAAAAGGGAGCAGAGCACACATAAGAAACACCCATCCCTGTATGAATATTGATAGGCCCAACTGTTGACTAACACGGCTGCATAAGCTGTTTTGGTTGGGAGCGTAGTGGTGTGCAACACACTCAGCTGAATGTTTCATGACAGCGCAGAGACCATTTAGATGTAATTTGTCACTCAGCGGCAACAGAGGCCTGGAAAGAGATCAAGCAGTGAGGAGACGCATTAAAGCTTGAACCCTTATGTGGAACCAGTGCAATTAGCGGGAGAAGAAAATGACACATGGCAAATTTTTGCTAACTTGAGGAACAAATCTGTCTAAAAAAGAGTAATCTTTTAACTCTAATCGTGTTAAAATATTTAAGTTAAAGGCCAGGATTTAGAAAGAATGAAGGCAAATGAGTGGAATAGAGCCTGAATGGACAAAAATTTGATCTTCTTGATTTCTGTATACCTGCTACTCCTAAAGAAAAAACACCTCAGGTAAATTACCTTACAAAGCACCTACTGACTGCAGCAATAGCACTTTATCTTAGTGCAGCAGGGCTGCAATTAATAGCTATTTCTATATTCAAATAACTAACTGTTATTTTATTAATTAACTAATCAAACTAGTATTCTTCTGCTGTTTGCCACACCACAGCACCACATGTTCAAGTTTCATCAACAAGCTATATCTCCCAGGGTAATGAAAGAATAGAAGCTACATTGCCACCTGGGTTTCTGTAGCGTACCGAAATCTGTCGTGACCCCATGTGCGTAAGGAATATTACAAAGCATTATACAGCCATTTTATTTTTAGATGCAAAGCAACTCATGGAACTGTGTCGTAACTCACTCAGTCACATTTAGAAGACTAAATATTCTCCACAAGGGGGTGACATTAACAGTAAAACTGCTTCTGAGCTCTGTATCAACGCAACTATGTGTCCTTGTTGAATAAATTATTTAAAATAAGTGATTTTCATAATCGTCATCATTTTTGTTGACTAATTGCCCCATCAAACTACATTGCATGGTTTTATACTCACACTGATGAGACCCCCCTGGCTCTTAGTATGGCCAAACACTTTGTCAACAGTGCACTCCTTGAGGGGGTAGACCCGCTGGCATGCAAACTTGTCCCCATTGGTAGGGTGCATGGGGCTGCACGGCTTAGCCTGGATCAAGATATCTGAGAAGAGGAAGAACATCTTGGGTTTGGCCTCTGTGCCTTTAGGTGGCACTGTCTTTAGCCAGCCTTCACGAATATACCAACGACCTGAGAAAGAGAAAAAAAGAGATAGAGGTGAGATTACCTAAGCTGCTGGAATCATTCCCCCGAAAATGTTTGAATTAAATGACAGTAATGTCATTTAATGTATCTACTTGTATATTGAGAAAAAAATCTAAATATAGTCCTTTGTGGCCTTACAGTGAAGATTTACCAAACTCTAATAGGGTAATACTAGTATTGATTAAACTTATATCAACCAAAATGTAATGAATGCAATGACAGGTGTTTATAAAGCCAAAAGAGAAAACACTAGAGGTACTTGTAGAATCTGTGCACTCACTGACTGGCAGGTATATGATGTCTACTAAATTAGGTGCTGACATTTGGAAAGATAAGATGAATTTTCAGCCTTCCCACTGATTCCTTAATTGCCCTGGTGCACTTTGTGATTGCCAGTCCAGCGACAGCTGCAGCGCAAGGTTCAAAATGGACACTCTGAGCAAAAGACACGCTTTCTATGATTAGCAGTGGGGCCAAGCAGAGGTCAAATTGCTTTTAAAATGCCACAGGTTTAATATGTGACAACAATGAGGACACAGCACGCGATACTCCCAGGTGGTGCGTGCAGATTGGGTTTGATGGCTTCTGAAAATTGGTTAAATCCATTTAAACTGGGCAAACTCTACTTGCTCCATAAAAAGCCTTTTGCTTCAACCCTTAAAAGTCATAGTTATTGTCAGAAATATAGACATGGTGTAATTTGTAGGGGTGTAACAATGCATCAAAACATTGTGAACAAGTCTGCTATTAAAACTGATTACTAAATAAATGTACAATGTAGAACTGTCAAAACCCTCAATGCAAAAAACATGACAATGTGCTCCACCTAAATGTGGTAAATCTGCATGGGGGAGAAAGGATTTCTTATTAAACATGATCACTAATGTACTTTGCATTAAAACAACATACTGCAAATGACAAATCAACAACCCAGTCCAGCATGTTCATGTCATATGCCTGACTCCTCCACCCTTCATCCCCACTCTAGTATCTTTAGAAGATTATGCAACAACAAATACATTTAACTTTAAATTTTGTTCAAAATATTAAGAAGTAATCATGAACCCAGTATCATTCATAGAAATAAACTGTGGGTTGAGTGTACTGCTACATACCAAAGAATTTGATGGAATTTATTCTTCACAGATCATTGAAAGAGACAGAGAAATTCTGTTGAAAGTGCGTGTTGTAAACTATCAAAAAATACTACATTTGCATTAGAAGGGGAAACAGTTTACGATGATTTTGTGAAAAGTTAATGCTGTTTTGCAGGAAAAAAAATAATATTTTGGCATGATTTCTTGACATAAATTAAAAAATAAAGTTAGAACCTGCTGATACAGAATACTTTATCAAAAAAGGTGCTACAAAGAGCAATGCCATAGAAGAACCAATTTTAGTTTCGCAAAGAACTATGAAGAAGGCGTGAGTGTGAAGAAGTTTTAAAGTTTTAGAGGAACATGAAGTAAAGGTTCCATATCAACTCAAAGGTTCTTCCTAGAACCCTTATAATATGTGGAGGTTTCTGATAAAAAAAAATAAAAAAAAAGACCCTCCAGGAAGCAGCCAGTGAAAAGTTTTAAGAGATCCAAAATTGGTTCTTATGTGGCATCTCACAAAGAATTCATTTTGGCAGGTAAATAAAAAGTAATAGAACAGCAATAATAACTCTATTCTGTGGATTAGAGTAGGAGGTTATCCCCACCACAGACTCAATGCTATCCATCAACAAGGAGGGAATTCCAATAGGAAAGAATGTGGTGAATAATAAACGCATACGGTTGCAGGGGTCTGTTCTTTTTTCCGTATACACTAAAGCAGGATGCACTAAATAAAGCAAACACACTCTTCTCTGACATTCATGCACTTTTCTGTCCCTGTCCCGCCCCTTTTGTCCATGCTTTGGACTGACACGTTCAAGGAGGCTCTGTCTGCTCCATCAAGAGTGCACGGTTCAAAGAGTAGGAACTTGGAGCTCCCCTCTCCGTGTCGTACGCTTTCAACTCCCCCTGTCAAAGAGCACCTCTGCCCAGCTACAAAGGCCCAGCAGTTTTCTAGGTGCTAAAGGTTGCACTACAAAGGCGCAGGGGTGCTCCTGATGTGACCAGGCCAAAGACCAGGAGACACATGAAAGCCTGTCTCCGTACGAGGGGGACGGGATGACACCGAGCATGATCATTGTTAATTTGAAGAGAGGACTTTGTTTGATAGGTTATACTTTCATGTCAGGAATCTACAAAGCCTTCAGTGGAAAAGCTTTTCAAAGCCCTCAAGCACGCTATTAAGTTGCACTGAAATTCTTCCCACTAAAACATATACTTAAAGTTACATGGTGCATTTGGGGCCTTATGGAGGTAAGGAAGATTGTCACGAGGTATTTTGATGCACAGTTGTATGCAAAAATGGCCAAATTACACATAGTTGATTTGCTAATGGAACCTTTTTTCTGCAGTTTAGAACACAATTCTTATTTGTTTGCTGAGCTTAAGATTTTGACAAAATATAACTTTTGCACTGCTCACATTTTAATTTTTTGCCCAATGGGTTAAGTAAATGAGGAATAAAATGTGCAGAAGTGTGCCACTTATTTTCATGTAGAAAATCAAAACACAAAACACAAAAGTTGACCAGGGCGCCTAAACTCTTAAATACGTCTGTATTGGAAAGGCAAAACTGCAGATGGGAACCATTTAATCAATTCTTTGTTTTCTTCCCACCAGTAAGAGTGAGAAAATATAACATGATACCTAAAGACGTTTTACTGACGCGGAATATTTCGTTTTACAATATTTTGCTTTTCTGAGGTTTGTGAACAAGTTGGGACAGATCAAATCAGCAAAAGAGAGTCCCATAGTTTTAAAAGACCATGAGAAAGCAATGAGTATGATGAATTTTGTAATTCTATAAACTATTTAAGAAGAATCAGGAGGGAAAAAAATGAGTAAAAAATGAATTAAATAAGATAATAAACTAATGGGCTGAATTTAAATCAGCTACCTGTTTCTACTCATGCACAACTGTACATCAGCTGTTCACTTGCTTTCTATAATTAATCCGTCTTTTATGACACATGCACTTTATTGAATGCAGAAAAGCATACAGTAATATCTATAGTATGTCATAAAAGCATTTTGGTGACAATGCATCAAAATAATAACAAATCATTGCATTGATGTCATCAGTTTAATAACCTATAAATACAAAAAGAGATGAAAATGAAGTACTGCAGACAACAAACCAATGAATAAATAACTACTTTTTTAAAAAAGTTATTTTTAAAACCATCTGAAAATGCCAGATTCACTTCATATTGTGCAAAAATTACATTACAAATGGACTCAACAGAAATGATATATTAGACCAATAAAATCTCTATTAAAATTAAAGAATATTTTTTACTTCTTCTGAAAAGCTATGTGGAGACTAATCAAGTTTCCGATGGCATTGTCAGCTTTTTCACCAGAATTTAGTTTAACAGTTAAAATTACAGTCATCCAGATTGTGTAATTGACAATTGTCATTTTTTAAAAAACATTTAATTATAATATTCTTTACTAACTTCAATCTTTCAAAGAAAACTGTAGGAGGAAAACTGCTATGTTCAGTCTTCTGCTGACATTACAGAGGTATGACATGGTTTTTCAACTTATCGCATATACTGTGGAATAATATTGTGGAAGATTGTTGTTGTCGTCAGCTCAAACCATACACCTATTTATTATTTCTAGGAATTGTTTTCTTGGTTGATGTTTTTCCAATATTATAAAGAACAATACGTGTACTGATTGGAGGTTTTCCCATCACTTCTGGGATATTCTGATTACTAACTTTGATTCTCCTAGATTTGTGTTTATATTAAAATTAAAGGTGGCACTCATCTGTCAGGTGAAATCAACTTGAAATTACCTATTTTATGATCAAATGATCTGTTTAAAACAGTGATAAGTCTCTAACACTGAAAACTGTCAGTGCATTTTGGAGATACAAGGTGTTATGACAGTGAGGATATACATTACTGTCAATGCAAACTGTAAACTCCACCTGTAGGAGCAGGCAAGGTTGTCAAAAGTATAGGTAACACGTGGGACAAAAAGAAATGAGTGTGTATATTAAGTGAAATGAGTTGTAACGTATATCTCTCCCTCTGTCATTCTCTGTTTTCTATGTGGAAAGAGGGGAAGTGAGCCGGGGCCTGTGGACAGCAGCGGTGGCGGCAAAGGCCCCACTCAGGAGTCCCAGGAAACAGACAGACTGTCTGGCGTATCGATGTCCCATTGATTCGGGCTTTGCGTCTGAGAATCACTCTCGCCCTTATCTCCATGCTCGCCACTTAATATTGTTGAGGGGCTCCGATGCCTCTCACCAAGCATCAGTCTCTCTTAGCCACTTCAGAGCAAATGATGGGAAAAGTGCATACACTGGGGTAGGTTCAGTTGCCTGAAGGAAGAAGAAAGAGTGGGCAAAGAGGCGGAAATAGAGAAACCGTATCGGACAAGAGCATGGAGCTCAGCAGAAATCCATGGGTCTGAAAATCCTGCATAAGAGGGAGGGCCTTTTTAAACTTCCTACATCCGGCTCAGCGTGAAATGAGACCATCACTCGTTGGGTATTCATCACCAGCCTCGAACCACCTTTGTGCATGCACACGTACACACACACACACACACACACACACACACACACACACACACACACACACACACACACACACACACACA
>JBBPCZ010000136.1:22698729-22725067 GCA_037974445.1 Brycinus macrolepidotus
TTAAACTTGCATATTGTCTTTAAATTATTTGCATTGTACAATTTTATCCTGCTTTTTTCTTTTTAATGCTTGTTTTTTTTTCTGCTTTTTATTCTTTGTTATTGTTCATCTTTTTCACTTCTTGTACGGTGTCCTTGGGTGCTAGAAAGGCGCCTATAAATAAAATGTATTATTATTATTATTATTACAAAGGAATTACTGCCCAAAACCTAAACTTATTTTGTCCAATTACTTTTGCTCTCCTTATCTGTAATCTAAATGCATGCTTTATTACAAAGAGAGCAAAATCAGGCCAGTTTAATTGTATTCATTGCAGTGCAGTGAGCAAAATATTAAATAAATCCAATTCATATCCTCAGAATGTTTGTTTGTGTCTGTTCCAACTTATCAAATCTAAATAAACAAACAAAAAAAACATCTCTTAATAAAGATCTCCTAATTAATTACTGTAATCATAATACTGTGTGTTTTGTAATATTATATTTTTGATTTTTGATAAACAGTACAGCACATGACAATTACAAACTATACAGGCCCAAAATTACTGGATATGGGAAAAAGCTATCACATAAATGCTAAACTAAACTTTAAGCAACATGCTGTTAAAGTAGATAAACAGATGAGCAGTATGGTTGTGTCCAAAATGGCTCCCTACTCCCTAAATAGTGCACTATGTAGGAATTCAAATACAGACACCTGCACCCAGACAGTGTGTATGTCTAAGAAAGAGCCATTAGCGATTCAGCCGCTTGCGCAAAATCCTATACAGTCGACCCTTGTTAATTGCGGTTAATCAGTTCCAGACTTTACCGCGATAAGTGAATTTCCGCGAAGTAGGATTCTTTATTTATAAATCAAATATTTTCGTAGTTAGAGCATAGAAAACCTGTTTACGATCTTCTAAATACGGTTTTTAACATTATTAGAGCCCTCTAGACATGAAATAACACCCTTTAGTCACCATAGTTACACTCGTATTACCCAATACATTAGACAAATGCTCCATTTTAGAGCTTTGCGTGACCGTCGCTCCGGTTCCCTGGTGAGGAGAGCTTCGTGACTGGCCTTGTTCAAAAGGTCTTGGGGAGTTTGAGCGCGATCGTTTTTTCCCCAGCCGAGCTACGGGGCAAAATGCTCCGTTTCAGCCAGCTCGCGGCGCAAGATGCTCCGTTTAAGGTAAACGGTGGGAATAACTATGACTCTCCTAAGGTAGAAAAAGCTGGAGCGCTTTCTAAGTCTGAAGCTCTTGGTACAAGCGTGCAGCGCATAAGGGCAGTAGGTTTGTCCCCAGCCGAGCTATGGGGCAAAATGCTCCATTTTAGCCGGCTCGCGGCTCCCCCCCTTTTTTTTTCGTGCCTCTATCAGAAAGCCATAGGGAGCTTTGGGGCTTAAAAAGTCAGGTTCCCCGGGGGCTAGCGGGGCAAACGAGGACTCATTGGAAAGGTCTCGGAGAGATCTATGGGCATGTAAAGTTTGAAGAGGCTGGGTGCTTGGCCGGCCGAGCCACACGGTATAACTGATTCAGACACCCGAGCGCGCCCTGTATCATTTTCACTGTCTCAATCAACTTTTTAATGAATATATTTGAAAAAAACGCGATAGAGTGAAGCCGCGAAAGTCGAAGCGCGAAGTGGCAAGGGACGTCTGTATATGGATATAGAAACTCCCAGTTTTATTAACTTATATAGCACACTACAGAGGAAGTAGGGAGACATTTTGGATTCAAAGAGTACCTAGACAAAAGTATTATTGTTTTGTTGTTTAAAAGAGGGGAGAAGGACATTACTGGATTGATCTCGGTATCGACAGATATTCAAGGTTGTGAGATCAGCATCAGTATAGAACATGAAAAAGTGGTATGGTGCCACCTCTATTAGAAACTCTGAACTTAATATGTTGCTATGAAAAATTAAAGTAGTACAAAGGATTTAAACTAAGTCCCTAACTGCACATTTGTCATCTACCTGCATATTTTGTGCGGACCATATAATTGGGCATAACCCTTGCAGGTTTGTTTGAGAAACCCATCAACCCATCATGTTTGATTTTACCATCAACCCCCTAGAGACAGATGACCCAGAGAGAGTGAATTAACACATTCAGACTCTACTGATTGAGCTGGATCTGCCACGGTGGGGTGTATACATATTTTTGTGCCTCCTTTAATTAGACGTAGTGCACAAATCCTGCTACAGACTGTTACTCTAGCCTTCAAAGTAAAAGGCTATGGACGGAACAACGAACGCTCTGCTAACTGATAATACCAGAAACAATACATTTCACTAAGATTGCAGAACATATACTACACTATACCACCAGTTGTTGTATTGTGTTAATATCGTTTATGAAAAGGGGAAGTCTGCTCATTTTTCAGAATTCATGATTCAGTAGTTGAGGTGTAAACAAAGTAATTCATAGTATTTAGAGGCAAAATGGTTTGGTGTAGAGAAACTTACTAATTTGGATTTCTTTACAGTGGTGGTGATGAAAACTATGGGCCATTTTATGCATTCAAAATGACCAGAGAACCCATATGTGACTTCTGAGTTTTTCTATGTATGTTCACTGTGGTAAAATAGAAGTAAATCTGATTTAAAAAGGGTAAAATCTGGACCAATGCCTTGTATGTACATCACTACCACCAATGGATTTAAAAAATGTGCTTTAGGCCAAAATCTTCATAATTTTACATCAAAATAATGTAAAACAAGGTCTCAGTAATCCAGCCAGGTGATCAACTTTAAGTGGCCTTAAACACTTTTATGTCTAGTTCCCATCACCACCACAGTGAGCTATTCTGACTTGTTTCTCTAGAACACAGCATTTCACAACAAACCACTCTGAATGACTGTGTTTACATCTTAATGATTTAATTCAGTTTAATTATGCAGAAATTTGGAAAATCAGTTGTATTTTGAAACTGAGCAAGACAGTAGAAAACAACAACAAATAGATGGATACAGACTTTAAACTCCATTCTTTGGTCTGCTCGTAGAGACAGTCACAGCTCCGAATATGTTGCCTGGGGTGGCTTCTCCATAATAAAATATCACTGCCTAATTGGGCCACTTATCTTCAGAAGAATTACACCAGAAACCAAAGACGACGTCTGTTTGTGGCCTTCGGAACACCTCCTCAGCCCCCTCGCTTTTAAGAAAACCCGCTCTGTAATTGTGTTTCAACAGAGCCTTGCCTGACGCATTAATAATACAAACCATCTCATTTCACATTCCACAGACACATTCACCCAATCTTTTTTCTCTTAATATTATCCATCGAGTTTGTTTAAATAGAACTTGGTTGTAGCAGCTCGAGTGTTAACTTTTTTTTAATTAACCTTTGACAGCACTGGAATGGTTGGAGGTGGGGGGTGGGGGTGGTGTTGGCTAGAAAGGCAGTTGGCTGAGAGGCACGCTCTGAAAAAGTGCTTCAAATACATGATAGACGGAGAGTGTGAAGTGTAGCAATTACCACAATTAAAGCCAAGCCATTCCATGCTGAACACTGAGAGGGAGGGGATGAAAAAAAAAACAACAACAAAAAAAAGAAATAAAAACCTCCACAACAAGGAGAACTGGAAAACAACAAAGCCTACTGTGAATCTCACAGCTAGTTTGCTTAATCAGATACAGTATGATTTGTCTGGGGTTGTTTTTAAATAATTCCCTTTACAATGTGCTCAGGATGGGGCGTAGAAACTTAAGGAAGGCGAGGGAGCTGAAAAAAGCGGCTCTAATGAGAAGAGGAAGAGTTGGTGGAGGAGCAAATTTAGATATGTACCTTCATCTTAGAATCAGGGGCTGTTTTAATTTGTAAGCAAAAGCAGCATGCAACCAATGAGATTTTAATTGATACACATAAATAATTCCTTGTGTACACTGCTGCTTAAGTTGGATTTGCTGTTTATTTGACGATAGAAATTAGTCATTATCGGGGCTTCTGTTGATGTTGGAGATGTTATTTATTTATATTTCCACACGCTTGATATCCTCTGATCTGGTCCCAATTAATTATGTCAAAATCCACACAGGGAATTTAGACTCACGTTAAGCTTTCCCGTACTTTCATCCTCGGCGAGCGGAGCAGTGCTGTGACAATAATCACAAATGAACGATGAAAGGAAAGCCCAAAGTTGCTCTGTTTGTCACCCTAACAAAGACAAGGGGAGCTCTTTTCCGTTGCCAGCTCAAAAAAACTTCTTCAGAGGCAGATTTGTTTTGCCACCACACGTACCACTTTTGGCACCTTTTTTTTTCCTCAGACGGGCCAAGGTATCCTTGCTTACCGGCGCAAAAGCACCCCGAGATCACACAAACACTGAGTGATCTTTTGAGGTTTCAATAAATCTGACAAACTAGAATGGAAGGCAAAATTTGACATGCATAACAAGTGTGGCTTTGGGTGAGTGTGAATCTGCTGCTTGATACAGATCTCGACAATAAATAGAGAATAAAAAAAATATTTTAGAAATCTAGCCCGGCTGAACCCATCAACAATTTTGTCACCGAGCGCTAACAGGATAAAGGAGCGTTTGTTGAGCTGTGAGACAGCAGAAGCTCTTACTTGAAAGCTGTTGGAACTCTGGGTTGTCTGGACTGGTGTTCTCTGTCAAGTCCCTCAAGAAATGCTTGTACCTGGGGGAAAAAATCCACAAATAAACAAGCTAAAACATTAGCTTATTGCAACATGTCTAAAAATACATCCTTAAAAAAAGAACAAAGAAGCAAAGTCAGGGTGAAGAGATCGGACAGGCACCATCAGCTCATGATGAGATTATTCCCACTAAGAGGTCGCTGGGTCACAAACAGATAGTTTTCTTTTTTTGGTGAAGAATAAAGAGCTATTCAATTAAGGCTTGCTAGTCAACACACAGCACAGAAACACTGCTATGCTCATCCACAGAACAGAGACCTATTTTATGCCGTCGTATGGCTACAGTTGACAGAGAGAAAAACAATAGGAAAGGACTAAGAGAAAAGTCAAAAAGAGAGAGCACAAAAGGAAGGCAATATATTTCCTGTCGTCCACTGCACATAAACAAGAGAATGAATGTGATGGGGTCAAGCTCCACAGATTCAGGATAAAAATTAAATATTGATTATTGTGCTGTCCAACAGAAAAAGAAAGGTTATTAATGGCCGTCCAAATCAGGGGCCCTATTAAGGAAATGACCCCTATCACAAGGTGAGGCTAAATTGAGAGGGAGAGAAATTTGGGGGCTATTCATTTCACTGTTCCAAAGCCATAGATAAAGACGGAGTGAACCTTAATGCCGGAGATTACTGCTCACTTAAACAGAACTCCAACATCTGAAGACATCAAAGGCCTCTCTCGATTGAGACGGCACTCAGAAAAGTTAGGCGCTGTGCTAATGTCAGTGCTGACTGTTTGATTCTCCATTGGCTTTGGATCTTTGATTTTCAAGAGATTTCAACTTAATAGAAATGGATCTTCAGCGATGCAAATGTGCATTCTTCTACAGAAGGCTTGTAGAAGTCGGACAGAATAAAACCTTTCAGAACATTCAAGTAATTAACCCAAAGACGCATTTATTTTTTATCCAAAAAAAAAAAAAAAAAAAAAAAAAGGATGTGCCATTGACTTGGTACCAGCAAACAATGTATGTGCTTAAATGCACTCTCACCTCTGGAACTTCACTCTTTTGGTGATTCTCACTGCTTAATTCCCTCAGGGCTTAAAAGTTAAGCTTAAATTCTCTGGTTCAGCGAAAGAGATGTTGCAAAACAGCTTCTTTTCTAATTGGAAGAGGGTGATGAGAGAGGAACAACGTAGCCCACTGCTCCCTGCGGCCATGTCGAAGTAATGTAAACAACGGTGGCAGCCGCCACGACGCTGTCACCCGTCAACCCATGATGAGCGAGGGGGGTTGAAATGGAAAGGAGGGAGAGAGCAGCACACTTTAAACTTTGCTTCTGAGGAGCGGTTTTAGGGGGCTGAGACTTCAAGGCCTCAAAAAGAGAGAGAGGAGAGAGAGAGAGACAGAGCAAGCTAGAGAGAGATTGTACAATAAGCCCTTCAAAACTCTCTCTCCTTCGCAAGGAATGAAGTTGATATAGCCTGAGTGTATACAGTTTCCTGCTCAAGTGAAGGGTGCATGTGTATTTATTCACAACAGTGACTGAAGGATATCAGTGCAAAGCTTTCCACTTAAAAAGTCAGAGAAGCAAAATCCCAGACTGTGCACTCATTTATTGGGGTATTAATTCATGATTACGCACTCTGAACATTTGCTTCCCACAGACAGATCTGCCGAACCCCACCTGAATTCCTGAGAACCGTTTCTAGAACCTGAAAAACAGATTTCGTTTATGACTTAAAAAAAAAACAAAAAAAAAAAAACAAATGCGAGTGACATCTGTTAAGAAGTAGTAAACTCAAAAATGAGATGAACCAGAGTAACTACCTGCAGAGAAATCTCCAATCAGTAACACATTCTGGCTGCTGGGATGAGAGATACCCAAGTTAACCATCTAAATCTTTTCTGGGGCAGATATATTAAGTTGGCCAAAGGTGGATGGGAACCACTTTAAGTCTTGGTTCCTCTCCAGGTTTTTTCCTCCAGCTCTGAGGGAGATTTTCCTTATCATTGTTGGCTCTGGTTTGGTCACAGGGGGTTTGGACTCTGTAAAGTTGTTCTCTGACAATGTCTGTTGTGAAAAGCACTATACATATAAATTTGATTAAAATCCTATTTTACTGTAAATCTGGGGGCGGGGGGATTGACTGCTCCATTGTAATTGGCTGCTCCACCAGAACGCACATCGCAATGATTTGTTGTTGTGCACACTGCTGTTCTGAGGAACACTGGAGAAGGAAAGATCATGTAAGAAAAGGCATGTGTGGTCTGGGATCTGTGTCAATTGATTCTCACGCTTAATGCATGAGAATTGTCTTCTGATAGATCTGATAAACTTTGGGCAATAAAATGACAAAATGAACACCGACAGAGTACCAGAGTAAACAGAAATTATAAACAGCTAAAGTCAGATCCATCCTTGTGATTGCGAGTGTGTGAAGCTTCACTTAATTATAATGTGCCGTAGGCTTGCTAACAAGGGTGAATCTGAGAGGATTTACAGGCATTTTCAGTGGTTAGCTAATGTCAAGTATAAAACATACTGACAGACCTAGCTAAGAAATTTGAACAGGACTAAAATGTTGCCTGAAAAACTCTAGTTTCATAGCTTTACCGTAGATGGACATACGAGATGCAATAATGGGCTAAAGTGAGTCTAAACTAGGGACGCATCTATCTACTTGAGGCAAGTTAGCACTGAACAACTCATTTAAGAGATAATCCTAGTATAAAAATGAACCAGACATAGCAACAAAGTTTTAAAACTGTCTTACCTCAGTTCATTGATCAGATCTGTCCTTTGATGAAGTTATAGCGGAAAACAATGATTCCCCCCCAGTCATTTTTCAGAGCGCAGTGAGGCACGTTAGACTTTTCTTTCTGCAATATTTCATTAAAATCTAAAAAAAAAAATCCTGCCCCAAACCTTTTAACTAGTTATATCAAACAATAGCTTTGGTTTTCAGCTTCAGGGACTTTTGTTAGACAGGACACAATCATAAAACTGTATCTGTTCCAACAGACAGGCAACTAACTTAGACTTGGCCTTAAGAAGTTTTGCCATGCTTTTGATACTGACACCAATTGTAGTTTCACCATGTTCCATAACAAACAATACTATGGCAAAAAGTTAAAAAACACTTATCACTGTATGTACCAATGTTTATCAAAATTTGTATCTTGCATAATGCTTACACCTTAACAGTTGTTTTTCCTTTTTATCAAAATAAAACGATAATAAATAATGAAGGTAAATGACATGAATCTAGCTATAAGCTAGCTTTTAAAATTAAGTATTGAAAATAATGAAACTTGGAGTACTGAACTGTTTGTCAAATTTTAGTACTGAAGTGTACTAACTTTCAATACTTGGTACAACTCTAACATGATCAGCTACAGTCTACAGCTACAGTGGTAACTTCAAAGACAATATTAGCTATGGCCATATCAATGCCCATTTTGTCCCCTCACATACATACATGCATCTGCCGCCTAGCGAGAAAGAAAAGAGTCGAGTGTGAAGATTCCAGGTATATTCTAAACACACACATAAAAGTTAATAGGGCTTTGACGTGTGACCTTAGGTAGACCCATACAAGCAGTGATAGGAATTTATGGCCAAGGCAAAGACTTCCTTTTCCTCATATTGCTGAAAAGCCAATATGGGATCTGACATACAGTGACAGTGAACTGTGGTCCAGTAGAGAGGAGGACAGGGGGTCACCCGCCAGGAGAAGACCTCTGCTGCCACCTGAAAAGTAGTTTTGCTAAGCGGTCACTATCTTAATCTATCCATTCAGGGGGGGGGCGCTGTGACCTTGGAGTGCATTGACAACTGACATTGATTTCCGCTGCAAGTGTCTGTCTCTTTCTCTTCTCTCTCCCTTTCTCTCCCTCCATCAGATGGAGACAGGGGCAGTCCTCCATTTGCAGTCTGAGATGGCCTCAGCAGACACACAGGTGCCAGGGTGGCTTTTAAAGAGACATGCAAAAACGCCACAGCCTGCGGACCTTACACCGACTATGGCAGCAGATCTGGAATGGAAAGAGTGACGCTGTCTGCTAAATCGACAAGTATAAGCTTGATAAAAGTAGGTACATGTCATCAGATGCCTTTTTCTTGGCTCTCCAAGCCCACTGTGAGTCATGGAACATTCTTCATGCCATGATCCCTTTACAGTAGATTATTAAGATGACAGAACACAGAACAAAGCCTTCTGCAGGCCTACAAACAGTCTAAATGAACCTTAACAGAACAGGCAAGTCTTACTGAATGCAACAGGGGAGGGAAGGGGTGAAGAGGGAGAAATGCTGTATTACTCATTAGGAATCAAAGGAAAACCAAACAAGACCCAATTAAGCCTCCGTCTATTAAGAGGCACTTAAAAAAGAGAAATAATCTCACTTCTTTTTCTTCTTGTCTCATGTTGTAGTAACAAACACATTACAGGCATTATCAGCCACGAATGCCCTTATTAGGGTTTGGTGGGGGGAAGCAGAGGAAATCTAATTAAAGAAGCAGCGTAACAAAAAAGAGAGCGGCCTAATGAGCATTATTAAAGCACATTCCAAATAATGTAGATGGAACTTGCTCGTTTAGCCACCCTGTCCCACTCATTACCACCAAAGCAAAGAGAAGATAACGAGACAATAACATAATCTGAGCCATATTTATAACAGTTCAGATATTCTAATGAAGAAGCACGCCGTGTTAGAAAGCACGGCTGGCCTAGTTACCACCGCAGACGCCCCGCCACACTAATGCCTTTGTAATATGCAGATGAAATGAGCTTCATGTTTTTATTCCCCCTCATCTTCATCTCTCTCCCCCGCCTGCCCCCAGCAGACGTGGGTCATTCTGTACTTACACACACGTCAGTGCAGAAGAAGAGAGAGGAAATATCTGTCTAATTATTTTCCTTTAAATACGTGCATTAAGGATTAAAATTCCTAATTAAGAGACAACAGAAACTGTCAGGCTCCTGCATGGGTTATTGAGCACGGCATAGGCAGTTGCATAATTACTCCATTTTAATAGCTTGCCGAGTATGAGCAATACTCTTTGAGGCAGTGAAAGACAGTGCAAGCTTTGCGACTGCACTTGCCGAACTACAGCAATTAAATGGGAATCAGAACAGAAAACAGAATACGCATTGTCTGACTTAAAATGGACAGTTTGTATGTTCTTTGGGATGGGAAGCATGTGGCCTAGTTTGGCTGTTTCAGTTCACTATGGCTGGCCTCTGTAACCTTTTATAAAAAAAAAAAAAAAAAAGAATTTTGTAAAGAAGGCACTTGTAGAAGAAAGTTCTTCGGGTATATACAAGTGATGTAGGATGATGATACTGCAATCAAATTATTGGCAGGGATGATCGGCATCAGACAGGTTTACATTTGACAGATATTCTAAATCAATAGCTGATAAGGCACTTATGTACTTCTGAAGAGGTATTAATGTCCTACAGAAGAGGAGAGTGTTTCAGTGCCACATCATTTTAAGGCAATTTGTAATCTTCAATGCATAAAAGTCATATATCACTATTACGCTAATCCACATGGATTTAGTATCTGCTTCTAAATTTTAGAAGTGTATGTGCTTTCATTAACTCAACCTACTTACAACCAATAACAAAAACAATAGAAAACAGAATGCTTTTATTAAAATCCCATGCCTTTGGCTGAGCAATATGAAGTCAAATAAAAATAAAAAAAACCCCACTGTTGATTGCGATTTAAAAGTACAAAAGTTGCCTTTATTGTCAAAGTACTAACCTGCAGTCTAGTTCCCTTTAATGGAAGGAGTTAGATAATTATTCGCTCTGTCCTACAACTTCTTCATCCCCAGTTCTATACTATTCGGTTGTAATAATGAATGTTTGCTGCATTGCTTGCTTAATTAAGTTTACTCCATCAGGTTTGCCCCCTGCACGTTGGATTGTTTTATGAGATGATTCACCCTTTCTTGTGTTGCTCAACAGGTTATGTTTTGCTCAACAGAGTGCAACAAAAGAGTAAAAGTGTAAGTCATTACTAAGTAATCCTCTGCAACACCACAAAGCAAAATTAAATGTCTTCGCGATGCTTCATGTGTATGCTTATGGGCAAACCTGCCAATATAATATGAAATGAATATGATATGGACATTGCAAAATCCATATCATTAGACCGCTGGTCATACTGATTTTCATTTTTATACCTGCATATCTCTCACCCTTACCCACAACACTTTGTCTCTTTCTTATGTGTTTTCAAGGAAATTGAAAGAGAAAGCAAAAAAATAAGCTAAGTGGATTGCTTGGCCGCTTCTAAGAATGTTAATAAATCCTCTCTAGCTCAAGAAGCCATCATTATGAAAACCTATCACTACCTGAGGTCAGCATATCAAGGTTGATGATATGAAGGTAATGTTATATTTAGAGAATCAATAGCAGTGGTGAGAGCGAATGTATGAAATATAAAGCTCTTTAATGAGCCTGAAGATACCAGAACAGTTCACTGTACTGGCACTCCTCTTTGTCTCAAGCTTAATCAGTGGGGAAGAACTCCCTGATTCACAGACATCAAAGGGAGAGGGTAGGCAAGGTCATACTAGGACTCACTAGGTAACATATCTGAGGACGTTTCAGGCTGTCATCTGTCAACAGTGGCAGTCGTGCATCAAAGTGTAAATGCCATACAGGGTCTAAACGGCACCATCTCAATAGCATTGCAATCATGATTAATAGAAGGGAACTGAACAGATGCTTTCAAATAAGTTCAAATAATTGCCGTTCTTTCAAATAGTCTTTAAATGGAGATAAACTAGGAGAAAACCTTGTGACCTCCAGACATTATATTCCACATGAAGCTCAGACTGCAATGAACTCAACAGTAGTCTATGCACAGGCCCACATAACAGGCTCAACTCAACGTCTACATAATGGTGTTCAGCTCCATTAGCACAAGACGTTTTCTGCTCTTTTCATGTAAAAAAAAAAAAAAAAAAAAAAAAGAGACTCAGCCTTGACCCCATGACCTGCGCAGTTACAAGCCTCAATGCAAAATTGTGGGTCAGGTTCTTCATGGGCCTTTGCATGCATCCATGTAGGAGTAGAACAATTCTGTAATACAGCACCAAACTAATATAGTCACATCTGTTCTTTTCTCAATGGTGTAAATATCATACAATGGCAATAGACCTCGCTTCTGTAAAGGGGTCATGGTCAATAATGTCCTGAGGAGGCTTGGTGGCTTTCAAGGGCCTTGGAAGAAGGTTGGGGGACGGCACGAGGAGAGAAAAAGACAGTGAGTCACATTGGTATCCATTAGGGCTGCCATGACTGTGTGATTAAAGTAGTGATTAGTTATATATTATTAGGTGTTAAATACAAGGAATTTTGCTTGTTAATGCACAATTTAAATTATTCAAGTGGTCTTGCTTACAGTAGGAAACATCTTAATGGATACATTCATTTATATGCATTTTTCCCCCACATGGAATTTTATAAGGGTGGGTGATATGCCAAAATGATATGCCCAAAAATATAATAATATAGTATATTAGGGATGCACCGAGTGTCTGCCAACTGCTTCTTTGGGCACAGCAAAAACAGAGCTAAATGTAGTTTCACGTCAAAAATTCTCAAGTCATTTCTCTCATATGAGCAGCACACTTGTGCTTTTTATCCTCACCCATCAGATCCTGCTGGAATTTGGTACCTGCAGACCGTGGCGCTATCTGATGCAACTGACTGAGGTGGCATCGCAGTGGTCCAAGATAGAACAGAAGTATGGATAGCAGCCTGCTAGGCTAAAGGCTATCATCACCCAAAGCAAAACAAAACAATAAAAAAATGTTTCTTTTATATATCTCTATAATGTTCCATCCTTCAATAACAGCCTAAACTAATTTTACCCCACACAGTAGCTGACCTTACAGCTGGCGATGAGGACTGATGAAAGATGCCTAACTGAGCCGTTTAACTCTTATCGTTGGTATGCTTTCTGCTGTGTGTACCTTGAACAGCAGCTCTTATTTGTATCATACAGAAATAGGCTTTGAATAGTTTCAATAGTTTCAATATATTACAGTACAACATTTAAATGCTGCACTGTACTATTAAACAGGACCACATAGCACTCAGACTGTGAAATGAGTGCGACAGTTTAGCACGATAATGATAAATATTGTGATATTGTTCATGCCTAGGCTAGTATATCTATGTATATATATCTGTGTGTGTGTGTGTGTGTGTGTGTGTGTGTGTGAGTGTATGTATGTATGTATTTAATCAATACAGTAGCCTGAAATTTTACAGTTTTGTTAAGTGTATTCATAGTTTGTTATTATGAATAATGACAGCTCTAATATAGATAAAGGAAGAGAAAGACAGAGTGAAAAACAGCATTCCCTTTTGCACCAACGGATGCCAATTAATATAAGTAATGATTTTACTTCCTCCCCGACATCCTGTGCCACGTCTTAAGTAGCCACAGCGCTCCAGATGTGCCCGGCGTGGCTCTCCATCATCCAGTGAGCCGATAAGTGACAACAATTTCCTTCCGAGTCGCTGCTGGAGGTGAGACTACTGATTATCTGCACTCACCAAGAGTGAAGCCCTTCTGCTATACCACTTAAGATCATCATACAATTATGAGTCCCACATGTGTCCTCAGACTGTGTGTGGAGTGAAGTAGAATCAATGGGGGACAATGGGAAACACAGTGATCTGGGCCTGAGAGGAGGCGGCCAGATCAAGAAGTGCCTTTGAATGTGCTGATCAAGGGGCTGGGGCACTGCAGTTCTGGAAGAAATTAGAGGATATCTGCATGTGCGTGGGATGGGGGGATAATTATATGGATCCTAAAGAAGATGACAGCGTAATTCTGCTGTAGATAGCTTTAAAACAAGCCAAAAACTATATCAGATATGTCAGAACTCCAAACTCTGTGAATCAGAAGGACATCTACTTCTCAGATCAGAAGAATTTCACAGTTTTCTATATACGTGCCATTCAGCACAACAGATGGAAGTGTCCATATAGCACTATGTAAGACAGAAAAGACATACTGTTCCACAAGTCGAAGAAATTTAAGGATATAATTATCTCTGTTGCAACACTGACATCATGTCTGCTACTTTCATGTTCGAAACTACATTTTACAAATGTAGGAGTGACATGAAAGCCTAATTAAGATCGACTTGAGCAGCTTGATAAAGCAATGTCACATCATTTTCACTGGTTCTTAAGCATGTTTCAGCCCATTTTGCACCCTGTTACACTAATTAACGGCTGAGACCACGACCGCATGAAATTACAGCCAACAAAATCGGCTGCTTAATAAAGGGGATTCTGACAGTTCTTGGACAGTCTAGAGGCTGGCGTGAGCATGACATCAAACAATAATTACGTCTGTCATCAAAAAAGCCTTTCTCCTTACGTGGCGCTGGGGCAACTTCGCCAAAGCAACCAAACAGAAAAAGAGAACTCAAGCATGGAAAGCGTAACCCGGTGGTGACAGCTTTCTGCACTGCTACAAGTGAGTCCTGATGATTCCCAAAATTTCCCTCCAAACACACATAGTCAGATGAGGGAAAGAGAGCGTTGCAGAGTGATTTGACAGCAAACAAGAAGACTTTTGTCACATCAAAGGAAGCAGACTGGCCAGTGTCAGAAGACACTGATGCATAACCAAAATGTATTACGTTCGCTTCAGAAAATGACTACATATCAGTGGAGCCATCTTGTAGGAGCTGTCGAACGGACGTAATCTCTCTGCTAAAGCAGATGGTTTAAATGCACTAAAACTATGCTGGCGAACAATCCATTTCATTTGCACGTAATATGGAATTCAATGCCTGAGTTACTCTGACAACTGATGAGTTGAAACTTTCAGAGCCAGCTTTAGTCAATAGTTGAAGAGCTCATAAAACAGAACCACAGCATTTCTCACTAGTGGGAGGATTGGGAAGCTTTGAAGTTAAGGCACTTCCCTGTGTGTGCGGAAATTCAAACTTACTGTTGGATGCGATGTAGAGGAAGTGGAAGCAGGTCTTCAAGTTTCATCTGATGGAACTCGGGCCTGGACTCCTGAAGCTTCTTAAATCTTCTGAAAGCTTTGTTTTTCTTCAACTGCAGCTGAAAAAATATTGTATGTATTATTTTTTTTAACTGACCTGCTTCAAACACTGTTAGCATTATTGTTAACAGATTGAGTATTTGGGTGTAACATCTATTAAACATTTCCAACAAACACTTCAGTTTTTGAAGTGTGAGGAACAAAAACCCTTGGCACAAGAACTAAGCAAGCCTTCTTCAATGATTAAATATGTGTGTATGTTCATCTATAAACATGAGAATGTATCTGCATCAGTAGGCAGGGCATCATCACCTTCCCATTTGACAAAGTTCAAATCGGTGTCTGTGGTCTGTAGTTTGATTTAGGCCCGGCTTTTGTTTGTTTATATCTTCTGCCGAAATACATACAGCATACTAAATGAGTCATCATCCGCAAATGGCATACATCCTGCGTGGTGTAATAGGCACAGAGTTGACCATGTGCACCTGCTCGGCTGGTTTTTATGGATGTAGCAGCTGGGGTCTCCCTCTGAGAGGTCGACAGGCACTAAATCACAGCCATGCTGGTCATGCTACGAGAGGAATCTTTGATATGACCAGGAAAAATATATAGAAATTTCACACCACGCTTATACTTTTATTAAGTCGTGTGATTAGGTCAAGATTGCCTCTCAAGACATGCAATTTTACAGTAACACATTAGTATATTGTTATTAGTTGTATAATAGTATATAACATGCAAATAGTCAGTGTTTGCAGAGCTTCACTGACATTCAACCAAATCCATGTCTACCTCATTTGATCCAATTTGCTATTTTTAACTGGAAAACCTGTAATGTTGTTAATTGCATTTCATGTTTAAGCAACTGCAGCTATCAAAATAATGATTTTGACTAATCCAGAACAAATTTGGCTGCTTCATTGTGGACTACTGACTTGGCCAAACTGTCCCTAAAATGCGTCACTGGACTAAACAGGAACTTGAGGGTATTCAGGACCTAAACATACTGACAGGAAGTATAAACAAGTCATTAGAAACACAGGAATGGAAAGCTGCTATTTTAATCTTCTGCTTATCAGTTGACAGAAAGACTATACAATAGCAACTATCAGGCTTCTGAACATATAAATTAATAACTAAGGAAACTGATACTGAAACTAATAGGCCTTTCAGTAATAAACACTAATAGGGCCTTGCTATTTAACTACAAATAACCACTGCTCCTTCTCTCTGCAAGAGAGCCTTTATTTCCTCACCACGCACATGCCAGGCAGGCGGTGACACAGTGGAGATCCAGAGGGACAGATTGCCTGTGTCTGAGTCACGCGTCAGGGCAAACATGCCGCTCTGTGTTCCTGCAATTACTGCCATGTAGGCCTGGCGGGAGAATCAATGCTAACTTACACAGCTCTGTCCCAAATCAATGGGAATCAGTCAATTTGGCGCAGACGTATCCCTCCTCTTAATTAAGACATTAATATCTGCGAGGCTCCAGGCTTTCCACAGATAAATAAGAGCAGATGTTAGCAGTGCCTCGGCTCTATGGCAGGGCGCACTGCGGAGAAGCTTATAGCCGATGAGAACACTGCGAACATCCTTCTTCCTAATATACATTCAGTCTAAAACATCCACCCACCCAGAGTATAACATGTTTAATTTGATTTTGGGCCTGTTTGGAACGGTGCTCACCCATTCATGCTGAATGTTGAAGTTAGCATTAGCATAGCATGGTGATAATTCTTTAACCACTACCTGATTTGGTCTAACAAGGAATCAGTCATCCATACACGGGGGTACAGGTGCCTTGCTGAAGGAGGAGCTAATTAGCACAGAGAGAGGGAGAGACAGAGATTCCCTATTGCACTTTTTTTTGGGCCAATTGACGGAGGCTGCCCACTTAAGTCAGGCCTAATGAGACGGGAGTGCTGGACTTAATGGTACCGCTGGGCTTTGCCTGAGAGAGATCTGTTTGCACAGGGTGTCATCCACTAGCCTTAATCAGGTAGGTGACTCCATTTTTTTAACTGCTTTAAACGTCAATCATTTTGAGTGGCGATCTTTGAGTTACTGACCCAACAATGACTTCTCTTTTCTTCACCCCCAAAAGCTGAACACAACAATATTGTACAATAGGAGCAAGGGGAAAAAGGTGTCATACAACACAATGGCTTAATAGGTTTAGACTAATTAGAGCAGGAGCATGATACACTGTCAATCCTGCACATTACCATAGATCTATAATGAATACATATTCATGAATTCTTACTGACAGGCATGACCGCAAGGAGATGACCTCTGTACAGATTTCTAATCAAAGACAAAAATGCATGCTAACTCAGAGTGGATACTGTTGAGGGACAGAATTTGGCTTCAATACTGCATGTGGAAATATCACACAGTAGTGCTTGAAAGTTTGAGAGTGAACGCTTTAGAACGGTCTATATTTACGCATAAATTAGACCTAAAACATCATCAGATATGCACACAACTGTTAAAAGTAAATAAATAGACCCCCATTAACGAAATGAGACATGAATATTATACTTGGTCATTTATTTATTGAAAAAAATGATCCAATATTAAATATCTGTGAGTGGCGATAGTATGTGAACCTTTGCTTTCAGTATTGCGGTGAACGGAGAACGATACCTTCTTTTGTTCTTGAAATAAAATGCCCACTCACACGGTCTTCCCATTGACTGAAAACACTCAACTCTAATTTCAACTTTGAATTAATTGTTAATTCTGGAGGTACTTTTGACCCTGTAATAGCGGATCTCTTGGATCTACTGGATTTTTCTCAATAAATAAATTATCAAGTATAATATTTTTGACTCATTTGTTCACTAGGGTTTCTTTATTAACTTTTAGGACTTGGAAAATTTAATGTTTTAGGTTATATTTATGCAGAAACATAGAAAATTCTAAAGGCTTCAAGCTTCACTTAGTTTAAAGAAACTATTTTGATGTAGGACTGAGTATATTAACCAAGCAGTAGCAGTAGCAGTAGTAGTAGTAGTAGTAGTAATAATATTTAAGGCTTAGTGTCCATCTTTTTTCATGACTAATTTCACCAGCTAGGTCGGGCTCCCCTGTCACATAATATTACCAACACTGGGAGGATGAGGGCCAGTATGCGATTCCTCTGAGCCACACAAAGCCAGACGCTGCATCTTTTTTTAACGTAAAATCAGTGAATAACCCAACAGGCTTGGAGAAGGCTAACTTCCAATTCTGATACGTCAGTGAATGGGGGAGAGGGAGGGTCATCGTACCCTCCCAGAGACAGCAAGGCCAATTATGCTCTCTGGGAATCCCAGCCACAGATGGCACTGAATTTTTCAATTATCTGTAGAACTGAAATAATTCATTTCAGACTATAAAGGTACTGAATTTAGATACCAATTCATAATCACTTAATGGTTGCACCTCACTTACCATCAAAACCTTCTTTGCAGTTTGGAAGTTGTCGACATAGGTAGTGTAGAAATGAAGATGAGGAATAAACTGCTCAAATCCATAACCAAAGTTTCCCTCCTCCAGATGAGCCAGTAGTGTCCTGGTTGGAGCACAAAAGTCCTTCATTTTAGTACACATAGAAAGATTTAACTTGGACATTATCAAAGCATTAATTAACTTTGAATGCATATGCTGCATAGAAGTGAGAAATATATTTCACATTTAACACAGGGGTCCATCAATGCTGTTGAGAAGCATAGCTTCACCATGGCAGCTTCTGCTGCATTGCAGCCACACCTCGGGAACAACAATAAAGCAGTGAGTGTGGCACTATTTTGGGAATTGAGGCACTTTGTGAAAATAATGAGAGGGTTAAGTTCAGAGGTAGAGCTGTTCTGCAAACGTAAGTGTTTGCCATTTGCTCTGTGTGGTGTAATCCAAGGCCTTTTTCCCTGTGGGGTGACAGTTGTTCTGAGACCAAGGCAGTGGGGCTAGCGCCCAAGGGCAACACCGTGGCACTTTCTACAGTGAGCGAGCTCACTGCAAATCCAGGAACAAAACGTGCTCAAGTGGAATGCAGGCACAGACGCCCCGGCTGTCACACACATTACAGCAACACGGACGGAATTCAAGGGTGAGGGTGTTGACACTTGTGAGGTAGCTTATTATCCAAACTTGGAGGAAGGTAGCACACACTCTAATGATGTTCCCTGAGACTTAGCGTTCTTACATGCTGGAAGAAGAAGCACTTTGCAGTTGAAGTTGATTTAAATAGATTTTAATGAAGTTGCAAGCCAAGGTAGCCTCTGTTCGTAATCAGGAGAAGCTGGAGCAGCCGAGAGAGTTCTAGCAAGGGCAAAGGGCGGGAAAAACAGTGTTTCCGATACCCCCTCCCCCCACAGCCACAGGCTATTATAATAAATATGAAATTACGAATTACATTTTTTATGCTCTTTTTTAGGGCAATTCAATTCTCTGGCCGTCAGGAAGACGACAAAGATAATATTAGCATTCCTCCTGCGTCACTTTAATCCACATTAATTCTTAGCAATTGCGACATCTGGGGTGGGCACAGGCTCCACTAAACAATGGGGGCCTATGTGGCTTCATTTGTGGAGAGCTGGAACAGAGGAATACTAATTATTGTTGCTGGGTAGTTAGCACAATGCAAACACACGCAAAGAGAAAACCACAGAGGAGAAAACAGCACATTTTAGAAGCCCAATCAGTGCAGAGAGCAGCACTCAGTCGGCACAGCATGCCTTTCCTCCCCTCCACTGGTGACAAGGACTGACTTCCTTCTTATGGGATATTATTTGATCTATTTCCACACCACATTTACTCTCATTAAAAGGAAAAAAAAAACAGGCGCACTCGCTCTGAATATTTATCTTTCAGATGTGTTTTTGATTTTGTGCTACTTATTCAACAAAGTGACAGCATTTTCAAGTTGGTTATCATGGTTTGTTAGAGTGCAGGCTGGCATAATTGGAATGCTCCTACCATCGCCTGATCCCCTCATTGGATAAACAGCTATAACAATGATGAATGGCACCAGTGGATCAGTATATCATGTTTTTTTTTACCTTTTGTTTATTTTGTTCAGCAACGTTTAGCGAATTGGGAATTTATTAAATCTTCGCCAGCCCAGGAGTATCAAAAGTGTACAAACAAGCACAAACAAAATTCCTGAAACATCAAAACCTGGAATCTCGTTATTTGAACTGAAGCTCTTTCAGTTCAACACAAATGACAGATCGCACATTTTTTGCATTTGTTATGATCGTATATCTTTTTCCCTAAGAGAACAGTGGTTAGAATGGCATTGCAGACATTATTTCTATCAACAGCAAAACATTACATTGAGTCAAAGATGAAGCTAAATCCATATTTGGGAAACCAGCACTAAATGTAGTTAAACTGTTAGGTCCACCTAACAATTAAATAACATTTAGTGCTTTGTCCATTGACAATGTCTATTGACAATTTAAGTGTCAATGGACTACTCTTAGGTCAAATATGGGTTTGGGAAACCATCCCTCAAGACTTCTGTTTATTCCAACATTTTGTTTAATCACTAAGTATGTTAATCTCACTAGGCAAATAACTGGCACACTTAATTAGCTGATACAGGTACTCTCTCAAATGTCATTCAAAATGCATACAAAGATACATAATTACTGGCATTCTTGACAAAGATAGATAAAAAAGGTCATGACAAAATGTATTTTATTGTTAAATATCTCACTGTAAATATGGGAGTAATCCAGATTTTAATTGGAGCAAATTTAGTCTAAGTAAACAAAAACAAATACTCAGAGTCTTGAATATGGTCTAGCTCACACTGAAAATATGAGTGAAATCTAAACTTTAGTCAAAGTAATTTTTGCAATATACTTGCTGTTTACCATAACATGTGTGTGTATACACACCAGGGTCGGTCAGAACCAAACACCACTGTCAGTGCAACAGTATCTACTTTGGCTACCAATCCAGATTTAGCACAATGGACAGGACAACAGATGAGGAGACCACATTATTATTTAAGGTAGTAGAAACAAACAACAGAAGTGCTTATTGTTGTGCTTTGTTCAGTCTGCTGCTCAATCACTACACTGCCTCCACTGGTTATCGGTATAGCATCTTGAAGGCACACGCAACCTGCTCTTCAAACCAGTGCAGGATACCCGGATTGTCTTGTGCATGCAAACGTGTGGTTAAAAATGAAAAGTATTTGTACTCAAGGTAGCTTGGGTAAAAAAGGAATGAGAAAAAGCATGTGGTTAACCATCTCAGTCTCACTGAAAATATGACTGAAATCTAACCTTTAACCAGAATCAATTTCACCTAAGAAAAGAAAAACACATACTTTAATTCATTGTGGTTCACTGCATATAAGAATCACAGTCATTCAAAACGAACACAAGTATCATTCAAAGTGACTACTACTGCCCTGAACGTGTTGTTACACCTTCAATATAAAACTGGACCACATTCCATTTTTTGCTGTAATTCAAGAAATGATTTCTTGAAAAACCAAACCTTCAATACGAAGCATAAGTAAGCACATCAAAAAAGACTACCCAATAACTGAGGGTTAGGAGTATTGGAGCACTCTATTCATTTTAATCAGTCAACCACTACTATCTGTTCAGGGATCTAAATTAAGAGGCTGCCATTATGGCTCACCCGCCGATTCAATAACTGATTCTAATGATGATATATGGTAACTGAGTACCAATTTATCCAATACATCAGGCTCTGAAATTCAGCCCTCCATCTTCATTCAGCCTCTGCAGCCTGAGCGGCCCGTCAGTCTGGCACTGATGGGAGCCTCAGGGACCCCCAGTGATTCATTATTCAGACTGTAAATATAATTCTCAATCAACAAGGCCAGGATGAAGCCCTCACAGGCTGTCATTCCCTCCTCTCTGCCTGTTGTTTGGAAGGCTGGAAATGTACACAGTCAGTACGCAGCGCCGCACCGTCCAATCACGTTAGATCTCGGGCCAATTTGGGCTGGGGGATGATGAAATCCTGTTACTGGGTTGCTGCTGTTAAAAAAACGCCTGTCCAAACATGTAACACAAATGCACAGACATTGATCATATTGTTAAATATCAAATGCCGGTCAGGCCTCCAGCAGTGGTAATCTCACTGTTGCAGCCCCAAAGGTCTTAATAAAGTTTCTCTTTTATTTAAATAAATAAACAAATAAAAAACGAAAAATAACCCACAAAAAAAACAAACACAACCTGGAGGCTTGTTTGCTCTCCGGCTATTGGACTTTAGGAGAGGGATTTAGTTGCTTGTGCGTTGCTTTCAGATGTGCTAAACCTTCAGTAAGTCAAAACACAAGATGTTCCAAGAGAGCTCCACGGCATGAATAGCCTGTACCGCACGCTCAGAGAAAATCCACCCTTAACGGGAGTGGGCTTCTCGACACTTGTTGAGTTAATTTGCCGTTCGTTTGTTCTACCCACACTGGAAGATCAATGCTGAGACTGGACTTCAAGCTTTTCTTCCGCTGTTATTTCATCTTTGCCTGTTCATTTCTCTCTAACCTTGCCTATTCGTTTGTGTCGGCTGTCATGAAGCAAAGCTCTCACGAGCAGGAAATCCAGAAGGCCTGCAAGAGTCACAACTGGGCTTCATAAATTAGTACTGAGAGCTCCCCATCCCATTAAAACAGCAAGCCTTGTACCAAACAAACTGTTTTCTGAAGCCTTTCTGAAACCTGCAACAGGAGGTATTAAATAAAAAAAAGAACAGGAAAGGATCAGCACATCTATTATAATTGCATGGGCTTCTGTTCAAGACATCAGCAATTATACAAACTTTCTCTAATCAGTGTGCGAAGCTCAGTAGAGACGAGTGCCCATTATTACGAGGGAGAAAGGTGGCGATAGCGGGAATGGTAGATCAGAGCAGTCCTCTTAGGAGAAAGTGCAGCCATAAGCCTAAATGCAGGACCCTCATTGATTCCTGATCCCACTTGAGAGAATAACAAGATAAGAACCACCAGGCAGTCACCAAGTTCTCAAAGTTCATTCTTATGTCAGACCCCAATTAATACCCCCAACCCGCTCGTCCTCTTTAAGCGGTATCATATACACCACCCTGCCCTCCCCAGAGCAGCAATATCCAGTTAATTATTGAAAGGATACTTACTGGTTTACTAAATGAATGGATTTAATTGAACTGAAGATGCTCTCTCTAATGTCCTGCCTCAGGGTTCCTTTGGCCTTCAGAATCTCCACAAAGTACTAGAGAAGAGAGAGGGGGATGGAAGGAGGAGAAAATTAAATCTTTCCACTCGTTCATAACTCTTCATCTTGCTGAGTGTCACCTTACACACAACACGCCCCTGAGACACGGAGGAAGGCATTTTTACATCAGTGGCATCTCAATTACTTTTAACAGGTTAGGCGCACAGCTAATTCAACACGACCTGAGGGCAGAAGAAAACATGAAGGAGAATATGCAGATTCTTGTGGAAAAAAAGCGTGTGGATTTTAATAATCAGCCACTTAACTAACATAGCACATTTCAGAACAATACGAATAAAAGCGGTGGTTCACAGTGTAGGCTCTCGGAGTTCAAACGCTGATCATTATGAAGCATGCTGTTTCTATGTGCGTGGGTGAGTCTCAGCCAGACAGCGGCAGCATGCAGTGTTAGGCCACACAATGTGACTCCATATAGAGAAACAGCTGCAGTGCACTTAGGTCATTTAGTAATAAAATGAGCTGAGCAAATTGAATGCGCTTAAGGCCTTCAGTGAGTTATAAAGCACAGAATGGAAATGTGTGACGCTGGCAAGGACTGTTCGATAATAAAATGGAAACTTTCAGTTTGAGACAAAAGCATCCCTCATATGGCCCAATTAGAAGGGCAAGTAAGCACCATGAAAGATTTCATGGTGAAGACACAGAAGAACACAGAATCTTTACACTTTACAGCCTGACTGAAATGTAACACTAATAAGCAATGATATCTATTGAAATGATTTTATATATGGATGCAGAGATTATTTTAATTTTTACAGCCGATGATATTTTTGTGACTTCATTTCAACCAAACTGGATCATTTTTGGGTTGAACACATGAAACACAAACACTAGTACTTTCTAAGTCACAAAACAGCTCACATTATTTGCTCTTTGATAAGTCAAACTGGCATTTTAAATTAATTAACTTGAATAACACGAATCAAATAAAGTGCTACAGTATGAAGCAGCTGGCTAATAAGCATAATGAGTCATGCATAATTATGCTACGACATTTTGGTACAGGTGTAGCAAATGTACACAAATACAGTGCAAGTGCATTGACCTGCCTTATGTTATGTATGTCACAGGGAAAATCAAAAAAATAAAATGGTCAATTTTCAATCAAAAACCAGCAGCCTTCGTTCTTGGAAAACACTGACTTGTATCCCCAACAGACTGCTGTAAGATTCAAATGTCAGATTTCAAATACAATTAGTTCACAAAGTCTTAAATAATACAGTCATTGAGCTGTGAGCAGACTGTGATTACTGAAATTGGTTTCTTTTCACATAAAGGCATGTGTTATAACATTGTCCTCAGGTTTGGATGTTCAAGGTCACTGTTTCAGTCTGTCTGCTTAAATAAAAGTGAGTTACAGTCTCTTAGCTAAGCTGTCACTGTTAAGGCTCACATAAGAGGATGAAACTATTAAAACAGAAACAAGCAACTGTACTCATATTATAACTCTACTCATTATAAAAAGTCACATATAAATTGTCGATGTCGTATCTCTGAAAAAGTCGCGTTATAGAGGAAGGAAAAAAGTTAATGGAATACAATTTTATTTAAATTTTATTTTGGATCATTTTCATTGGTCCACTTGTAATAAAATTTTGACACAGTGAAAACACTTCAATATATTTGTTCTACAGAGACAAAATACTGGTGTTTCATACTCGGCATTCTCATTGGTTCAGATAAATCGGTTCAACCTTAAATTGGCCCATTTTATCAGTCAAATTATCAAATTGTCAGTCAAAAAGCAAAGTTCTGTAATCTGTGCTGCTCTAAACACAGTGGAAAAATAAGAAGCAGAACTAATTCTGTGTACTTGGTGAAGTATGAGTGGCAGAACCACGCTGAAACTCACTGTAGTGATCAGATCCAGCTGTTCGCAGTACTTCTGTTCACTCTGGACCAGTTCACGGCCTGTGCGCTTCCTCTTTCTCTCCCAGCGTTCCCACTGGTCCTGGACATTGTGTGCGCCTACTGGCATGCACGGGCTTGGGGCAAAACTCATGACTGACCTGGTGAAGGTGCCGTCTCTGAAATGGGTGGTCACCTTATAAAAAAACACAAAAAAAAAAAAAAACACAAAACAATAGTTATAATTCAGTTCATGAAAAATTTTAGCAACACCAATATCAGATGTGTGAAAAACGTTCTTGCAACAACTGTGGTCAAATGCTTCCTATAACTGGAGATCAATCCTTCACAGCCCTGTGGAGGAATTTTGACCTACTGTTAATTTAACCACACTGGCCGGCTTTTGAGCAGGTACTCGCCTTAAAGATTCTACTCCAGCATCTCAGTAGGGTTCAATTCAGGACTTTGACTAGGCCATTTGAAGTTTCATTATAAATGGGAAGTTGCCCAGGCCCTATTGCAGCAAAGCATCCCCACGGCATCACACTACCACCACCATGTTTGACGGCTGGTATTATGTTCTTATTATGGAATACTATGTTAGCTTCATGCCAGATATGACTTCCAAGAAGTTTCACTTTTAACTCAACAGTCCACAGAAAATTCATCCAAAAGGCTTAGGGGTCACAAAGGTGTTTTTTGGCTAATGTGAGGCTTTATGTTCCTGTTAGCTGTAGTTTTGTCCAGTGTTTTTCTGCTGCAGACCTTATCTAAGGTGAGCAAGGCCTGCAGCTCCTTAGATGTTCTTTTGTGACTTCATGGACGAATCCTCACTATCCTTAAAACTCTTACAACACTTGAATGGTTCTATTAAAGTGATGATCTAGCCTGAGTGTGTCTAGTCTAAGTGTCCCTAAATTTTGTTCATTGGTTGATGTTAAGCAATTTCCTCTGGGATCAATAAAGTTTTCTGATTCGGATTCTGATTGAATGTAAGGTGTTTTTGGTTATGCTCTAACACCTACTTGTATTTAAAAGACTAAGGGACAGAAACTGTTTACACTGAGGTGAGAGAGCATTAAAAGTCTGTGTAATGCTATACTTTCAAGCACTGTTTAGAATTTTAAGCTGCCATGCTGTGCTGTTTAGTAAGAGAGAGAGAAAGAGAGAGAGAAAAACAGAGAGAGAGAAAAAAAAAAGATCAGGGCTCCTTCCTCTGTCTGCCCCCATCCATCTCTTCTCCTCTTCTGACCCAAACTCAGACTTCCTTCCCCCTTTATCTATCTATACTGTTACTGTTTAAACCAAGAGCTCTCCGCTCTGAACAATTAAAAGTGATTACCTGTTAGGAACATCCCCCAAACTGAAACGCTACTAACAGTACAGAGCACTGTGGTCTGAACTCCTGTATAACGTGTTTACCTTATGCATGTATGTGTGTACATCTCTCTCTCTCTCTCTCTCTCTCTCTCTCATATATATATATATATATATATATACACACACACAATAATAATAATACATTTTATTTATAGGCGCCTTTCTAGCACCCAAGGACACCGTACAAAAGTGCAAGTAGATAAAC
>JBBPCZ010000136.1:22732461-22759401 GCA_037974445.1 Brycinus macrolepidotus
TATAAAACTATATCATTTGATCTGATTCAGTGGATATAACATAATATATGCATCATATTTGTCAAATTTTCAGTGTTTTCTTGATAGTGGATAGAATGGCTAAACATATCAACCCTTTTACAGGGCTGCCAACTATCACGCAATGAGCGTGAGACACACGCATCTGGCTGTCTTCTCACGCTCCCACGCCATACCTCCGATTTCTCACGCTGAAAATCTATTTTACCACCACTTGCGATCGTTTAATTATGCCTTACGCATGGCAAACTATTAAGTTAGCATCATACAGAATAACAAAATATATAATGTCCAATTGTACATGGGCACAATGTGGTCTAATAGCTTTCAGCAGAAGTAGAATAATGAGCAAATCTAAACCCTGTTACTGTCAGCCCTGTTACCAAATTATGGATAACAAGCTAAAAGGGGGAATAATTGGGGACACAAATTGTCCTCTTTTCATACAATGATCCAAAAACAAACATAAAAGCCCTCAATGACAGAACCATACTCATTCACTGACTTTTTAGGAGAGTGAAAATGGAAATTATACTCAAGATGATGCATTTTAGTAGATGAGATGAAGAGGGATAAATAATATCTCAGCAATTTTTTGTAATAATTTCTATAATGTGAGCACAATGAAAGTGATACCCATGATCGTCATCATGATCAGGCCCAACCCCTCTAAGACAGCCCCTTGTAGTGAAAGTAGTTCAGTGGGGGGAGCTGGAATACTAAAGTGCAAGGGTTGAAGTTTCTCTTCCGTCAACGTCCCCCCCCCCCCCCCCCCCCCCCCCCCCCCCCAAAAAAAAAAAAGAAAAAAAAAAAAAAAAAGACAACCTCTCCAAACACAGTAAAACAGCCTACAGTCCACATTAGCGAGAACACTGACATCTAGTGTTGTCTGTAGGGGACTCTGAAGGTGATCAGTCTAAATAGTGTTCTTTAGAGAAGTAACCTCTTTTCTGATCAATAGACGTTTCTTTTACATTCTTCTCAATAAAATGTCCACTAGAAGTTAGGGCTTCAGCCTAAGTGCCTAAGGTACATATTGATGTTTTCTACATTTGTCTTTTACAGCTTGAAGTAGGCTATATATACTGTGTTTGAAATCTAATGCACAGGTCTGTAGTGCGCTTGCTATATGATGTTTTCTATGAAGCCAGCGAGGTACAGACACAGTAACTGAAGTGCTAAATGAGACTGTGTCCTTGAGAGATGGTCGCTTTGAAAAACCGCAAGCACTGAACGAATCCCAGACCGTATTAGAGATGTCAGTGTCAGGAGCAATAACACCATCATCCACAGATGTGAGCTTTATATCTCTTTACTGGGCCTATAATTTGTAGGATAAAACACACAAAGGGTAAATTCTACCAGTGACTATTTTCAAGCACCTTCAGTGAATGCAAGCCTTAACGGAGGTTGACGAGAGGTTTCAGCTGCGTTAAAAAAATGTTCACAATGATTATACAGACTGTACATCCCAAAAACTAACCTTGCGATCAGAGGTAAGGTCTAATGTTAAGCACTGCAAAGAGAGCAGTATTATGAATAGGCAGACTGATAAAATGCATGTTTAATGAGAGATTCATTAAAATGTATGATGATATCGGTAAGCCTACTATTTATTCCTTTATTTATTTATTTATTTAATTGTGTTTCCAGAACATTTGGTATTATAATAATTGGCCCCCAAACAGACCTGTGCAAATTAGGACCACTTTGCCTTGGGGCTATTGAGGCGGGAGCAGTCGGAGACACCACAGACAAGGGTCCTTTTTTCACCTGAGGAGAGGTAAGAGGGGAAAGTAGGATGAGCGTCAATAATCTACACAAGTAAAGCAACTCTCCCAAGGTTTTCCAGCCCCTTGGTGCATTATTCATCCTCACCGTTGCCAGAGGACTCTTAAATGACCCCTGCTCCTTGCAAAAACTTTATGAGATGAAAGAATGCAATGTTTTGTGATTCAACTTTATTTCTTTTTTTATTTTTTTAAAGTCCCCTCAGTCCAGGCCAGTAGTATTGAATTTCAGCATATGAATCATTCAAATATGTAAGCAAAAGGTAAGCTTGAAGATGTCATAAGCAACAAGGCTGTAGCTCCAGAACATGGTGAATAAACTCGGTCAAAAACAAACACAGGTTTAGCCCACCACTGTCTATGCCCTTGCCGTGTGGAAGCCTTTTGAGGCGTCAATATTTTTCTTCTGAAGTGTTAAATAATCTTCTGGAAGTAACAGCATGATGCCTTATTAAAAGCCTGATTGCCAGCACTTTCTCTATAAGAGTGTGTAATTGTCCTTGTTAGTCTTGATTACAGGGAATTACAACACATTGTAGGTGTCTTTCTCCTGCACATAACACACACACACACTGTTCACTTACACAATTCCCCGATAAACAAATTACACTCAAACTGACCCCCCACCTCCCCCTGCACTGTACTGCTTTGTTTATATATCCTTATAATTTTATCCTGTTGCTGCTATTTCATTGCCAATCTCTGCACAATTTTTATTATTATTTCCTTCCTCATAAATCTTTGCACATTTGCCTATTTGCTAGACACAATACTGTATTCACTCTCACAGATTCTGTTTTTTGATGGCTGTATTGTTTGATCTGATGTTTTAAAGTTTTGCACCATTTTTCTTTTTGCACTCTGTGTAGTCCTACCCGCACTTGTGTAGTTCATTTCACTGTGTACTGTGAAGATGGTCAATGGCAATGAACACCAACTTGACTTGACTTGTACTGGGAGTTACTTGAGTGACCAGGGTTTCCTGGCATACATAAAGACTTTTCCTCATCCTGAAATTTTACAATCGTAAATATAGCTCAGACAGTAATGCCCATTAGCATTATTTAAATATGGTGCTAACTGATGACTACTAGCTTCCAGTGTTCCAGCAAATGACAGAAGTAGTGGATGGAGTTGAATGGACGAATAACCAGACATTTATGAAGATTCTGGTGGTAGTGGTGGTGGTGAGGAGAGTTAGTGGGCACAATGCAAATGGATGGAAAAAGTCTGCAGAGGATTTTCAAAAGCAATTTACTGGAATTGCCTATTGTCTACCTTTGGTGGCCTTGATTAAAGCTCTCAATCAGCCTCTGCAACCTGCCTCTCCATACTTGTCGCTGTTTTGGCACGTTTGAAAACGGTGTGCTCATTAAAGTAAAATGACTGTTTGGCCCTGGGAAAAAAAAATAATCACATGGAAACAAATAGACACGCACAGAAAAAAAAGAGAGAGAGAGGAAAAAATGGAGTGACTCTTCAGTTGAGAAGGGCCATTGAAAAAAGCGTGGTGCTTGCAAAACCCAGTGGTTTTCATGGATAATGATAAACTGTCATGGCTGCAATTACCACAACCGCAGGATGGCTGGGTTTTATGCGTGTCAATGAGGTTTGCTCCTAATTGACGATGGGGGACACTAACTCTCTTGAAAGCTGTCATTCAGCCATCAGGCATTAGAATGAGAGGGTATTGAATTTGTGTGTGTGTGTGTGTGTGTGTGTGTATGTGTGCGCGCACATCTATGTGCATTCATTTGTGTGTGCGTGTGCACATAGCATTTGGGAATTGTCTGGTGCTGTGCTTGTGATACGTAGCCGTCCATCACAGTTGCATTTGTCAGAGACGTCTACTTTTGGGAATGGAAATCAGAGAATAAAACTTTTTTTTTTTTTTTTTTTTTATGAAATCAGCATTCCATGCTGGGAGGGCCACCTGTCACGTTCTCGCTGGAGACCATTCTAAAGGTAAACTCTCATTGTGACATTAAATGTCCATGCTCCTTGTTACCTGTGGGAGAAAGACCAAATGCGAGTGTTGCAAAGTTATGCTTGGCTTGTCCCTGTGTGTGTTAACTAGAGCCTCTCGGATGCCACTTAAAGTGTTCATACCTAGTAAATCATGTTTCAAACCTCTCTTTATCTCTTAAAATTGAACACCCTGTTTTTGCTAGGTAGCCTTTATGACTGATTTGGGTAAATTACTTCTGTTCTGATGGGCTGCTTTTTATTTTGCCTCATTCAAAAAGCACTCTGGATTGAAACACTTCTTGTAACTTTATCATGTGCCTATGTGTGCGTACATCTGAAGATGTACTGTGGTATCTGGCACCAAGACATTAGCAGCAGATCCTTTAAGTCTTGTAAGTTGTGAGGTTAGGCCTTCATGGATCGAATAGTTTGTCCAGCGCATCCCACAGATGCTCTATTGGATTGAGATCTGAGGAATTTGGAGGCCAGGTCAACACCTTGTCATGTTCCTCAAACCATGCTTGATCAATTTTTGCAGAGCAGCAAGGTACATTATCCTGCTGAAAGAGGTTCCTAGCATTAGGGAACACTGTTGCCATGAAATTCTGCTTCTGATGCTCACATGCGCATTGTAGACACTTTTGGCAGTGGACAGGGGTCAGCATGGGCACTCTGGTCTGCAGCTATACAGCCTCATGTTCTGTGATGCACTGTTTGTTCTGACACCTTTCTATCATAACCAGCATTTACTTTTTCAGCAATTTGTGCTACAGTAGCTCTACTATCAGATTCAACCAGATGGGTTAGCCTTTGCTCCCCATGTGCATCACTGAGTCTTGGGTCCATATGACCTTGTCACTAGTTCACCAGTTGTCTATTTTTGGACAACATTTGAACCACATCCCACAAGACCTGCACTTTTTGAGATGCTCTGATTAGCCATCACAAGTTATTCCTTGTCAAAGACTGTTCACTTGCTGCCTAATATGTCCCAAACCTTTACAGGTATCATTGTAATAAGATAATCACTTTTAATGTCTTGGCTGATTGTATATACACATATAATTTAAAAAATCAAAGTGTCCGTTTGTCATATGTGAACACACCACAGCACACTGTGTGAACAGAATGAAATTTTTCTCTGTATTTAACCCATTCACCAAGTAAATCAGTGGGCAGCCAGCAACGCAGCGCCCAAGGAACAGTGTGTGGGAACAGTACCTTACTCAAGGGGACCTCAGTAAGGTACCTGGGATTTGAACCCATGACCTTCTGATCACAGGGGCAACTCCCTAACCACCAGAACACCAGATGCCCTGCAGTATATTTCATAAAAGCAAGGTTTACCATATCCTGGCCCCTTTAAGTTGAAGTCAGAATGTTCCAACACTGTTAGTCCAAGCAAACACACAACAATCAGGAAATTCATTTTGCTGCAACCTTATTTTTAGCTTTCTTTTATCTCATTCTAATGGGTTTATTCTCATGAGATCTTTTGTCTTTTATTTCAAAGTGATTCTATGCAAAGAAGGTCCGTGTGTGCTCTTGTTTCATTTGAACGTATTATTAGCACTCTCCTGCTCCTGATACGTCTGTTTCAATTAGCATGATTTGGCTCCTTCAAATGTGACTTAACTATGCAAACGCACTGCTATAGTCTGAAGAAACCCATCACATATCTCAAATATGTGAAAAGCAACCACGGGTCTTTCTGAAGTGAGCTTTAATTTTTTTTTTTTTTTTTTTTTTTTGACAAATGTCATGTGGAGCGCTGCATAAAAGCAAATTTTTTTATCAACTTAAAAGTTTACCAAACTGCTCCTGTTTTTTTGTGCATTAGGAGTGTGTGCTTTAGTGTTTGCACAGCCATTAATGTTAAAGTTCCTGTATGTTTGAAAAGATAACATGTAGTTTGTGTTCTGGTTAATTAACTGAGGGATCCCAAAAGACCGTCCCATGGGATCTGAATTGCACATGGTTGCCATGTATCAAAAGGCTTTGACTTCAGGAGAGTTTACAGCGCCTGCAGTTGTATGTGAACCTTTTGCTTGTGATAGGACACTTTGTTTTAATAATTCCTTATGAAACAATAAACTCACTGACATTAATATTAAAACTGTTTGTGCATTCTTAATGAAACCTTATAAGCCGCAGGGTTGATGCAGAATTATTCTTAACCTCTGTTGAGAAAATATTTAATGTAGACCGTTTACCTTTAGGTCTTTTTTGCTCACATTTTCCTTTGTGTGTCTGTGTGCATGCCTGCGTATTTGGGTCTTGAGAAAATCTTGCATCTGTGTGGGTTTGATGTCATAAAAAACAAATCTTCCACCATTTTATAAAAATAAAACAGCTTGGTATAGTATGTGTCCTGTGATGGACTAACAACTTGCCCAAGACATTTCTTTGCTTTTCACCCCATGACCACTGGGATAGGCTCTAAACAAAACCCTGGTATCAGGATAAGCGGTGCAGATAATGAATTGATCTAAGGATGTTTAGCATTTAAACAGTGCTATATCATTCACTCCTTCAGTCCATATATGCAGAATAAGCTGCAAAAACAACCTGTTTTGAATTCATTGTTTTTGTGATGTCACAAAAGCCAGTGCATTTACAATGGTTACAATGGTTTTTATTGAAACAATAATAAATTGTAAGGTGATAAATAATTTTGGTGTTATTATCCATTTATCCATTTAGTTCACCTGTCTCACCTTTACTATAACTTCATTCTTGATGTTTATCAGTCTACATTCAAAAAATGTCAAACTGGTCCTTATACATTTCAAGGAAAACAAATCAGGTTGATATTAATGTAATTATCTCATTTTGAAATGCACTTTATCCCAAGTGTCAAGTAATTCAGGTCAATTAAAGTGGAATGAATAACATTTTTCCCAGTCTCATGGGGTTTCCACTTTGTATCCTGAGACACATACTAAAACTCATTAAGTCTTTTGTACTTTGTATCCAATGTATCCTATTACTCAACTGCTTTTAGCTAGTGGAACTTTGATGATTTCAACCTTCCTGAGTCCTGGCCCCACCTAACTGCATACTGGGCATGTCTTTCTTCTTGTTTTACTTCCCATCACCTGTGTTGTTTTCCCCCGTAGGCTACCTTCCCTTCAGCGGGTGCTTTAAGTTATATTATATATTCTGGTTAGGTGCTGAGCCCCTTTATGGCTGGCTGTGAGACTGAGCTACTCTATTCACTATTGAGTGTGGTTCTAAACTGACTGGACACCACAGTGACCACTTTCAAACCAACTTTAGGAGGATAATATCCTTCAGCAACAGTAAATCAAGTTCAATGAACCTTCATAAGGTGAGTCTGAATTGGTAGTAGGCAAACAAAATTGACTTATTTTGCCATTTTTTAGTGTACTGCTCTATTCGTCACTCTGGGCACATTTAACAATGATTTTCTTTTCTCCTACCATTCATCCCTTCATGCATAATTTGAACATCTTATCCTTAACCAGGGTTGCAGGGGGTGCCGGAGCTTATTCCAGCAGTCACAGGGCGAAAAGCGGAGAAACACCATGGACAGGTCACCAATCCATTTCAGTCGCCTTCTGATCATTAAAGGCTCACTGCACTAGCATATTAGAATAATTTTATACAGTTATTTACAACCAAATGACCAAACCAAGCAAATTTTATTGAGGTAAATTGATTCCTACCTTTGGAATGTGAATCTATTTTCTACCTAATCCGCTAAAATAAGGTTGACAACATTAGCAGTGTCAGCCGTTTCAACAAGCTGCTAAATTATGTATTTAAATTATTTAAAGCTACTGCTAAATTACACAAAAGCTACTAAATGCTTTAATGTTAACAGTTTACTTGCCAAATAAGGAAGGAGCTTGGAACTCTACATTTGTGATTTATTGTGATTTCCAAATAGCAATAGAATAAGAACATAAAAACCCATAAGTGTTATTGAGACACACTATTTTCAGTTTAGGATGATGTCAGTCATGCAGATACAGTGTCGCTATTGGTGGTTTGTTTCGAGATCTTGTCCCTTTCAGATTACTACCAGTCATCACATACAAAAGCCGTGCTTCCAGCCAAGGCAAAAAATGATATCTGTAAAAGCCTGGAGGACTTGCTTCCCCCATAATCTTAATTGTTTTATTGATTAGAGTTTTTAGCAACTTCCACTGACTTACATATACTGACCTATTCATTACAGACCTTTAGCTCCTCCTACTCACACTAATCAGACCATTTACATATAATCAGTCTATAAGCTCTTTAGACTGATGCCACGGAAGAACCTTGTAACAGATGTTTCTTTAAAGAACTATTTTTGTGTGAGTGCAAGTATGAAGAACCCTTTTAAAGTTTAAAGAATGTAAAGCTTTTATACCAATTAAAGGTCAAGCCAAAAACCATTTAGTAAGTTTTTTTTTTTTTTTTTAAGAGCAGGGGGTTAACGCAATCCTCTGCAACTGTTCATTCAAATGGGGTACTGTCTGTACTAGCCTAGTTGTTTTCCTGAAAGTAGCTAGTCAAGCATTGATTGGCAGCACTGTTCAGTGGGTGAAATGTGATGAGAACATTGTGTGTGTGGGGGGTCAGCCTAGTTATTGCTGTGAATCGTGTTTGCAGCATTATGCTTCTGCTTCTTTTTCTCCGATGCACAGCCAGGAATAAGGTGCCTCTTTTCCTAATGATTTCTCCCAGGCTCCCACCACCTCTCTGCGGCTAATTCCCCCAATGGGCGCTGTGCCTTTAAACTCAGCAGAAAGCCTATTTACCCGCAAATTAAAGCGCAGCATCAGTGTGGTGCCGGTGGATCCAGCGCGTTCGAAAAAAACAGGGCAATTACTTGGAAAGAGCGCACCTTGGGAATAGTGTTCATCGCAGGAGAGTGGGTGCGAGACTCAGGCTGAAACTCAGTGAGAGAGAGAGAGAGGGAGGAAGAGACGCTGCAGTATGCAGAAAACTTTCTCCCTAAAGTCAAAAGCAGAGAAGAGAAGGGGGAAGATATGGAGTTTTTTTTTTGGGTGGGGGTGGGGAGTGGTGTACAAGGCCCTTGCAGGTTCATTACATCATGGGCGTGGAGAGCAGCTTCTTGCAGCACTTCAGTTCCGGCTGCTGAGGACGGCCTGGTTCCACTGGGGATTTCTTTGTTGTCTTTGTTTTGGGTGTAGATAGGCGGGCTCCTGGGACGGGACGGGGAAGAGAAGACTGGGGGAGTTGCAGGGGAGGGGTGGTGGTGCATGGGGAAACAGAGTGAGCCTCATCTTTATGAGTTTCATGATTTTTCATACTTCCACCCCCAACTCCGTCTATTGCCGTTCCATGCAAAAAGGATCCGCAGGAAGAAGCTTTCTGCTTAAGCTCCCTTTGGAAGGCCAGCCTTGGGGAGGACTCCAGAATGGAGGCACTGGCAGGGGTACCAGCCGCTCGGGGAATGGGAAGAATGTGCAGAGCAGAAACTTTGTCTATTGATGCTGCATAGTGTGTCCTAAATCATCTGGAGTGCTTTCAACATCATGTAGTATCAACAGACTGCGCCAGTATGGGTGTATTCTGTATAGTGCATTAGTTCTGAATTTTTCCGTAGCCACAGACTGATTCCTGTCTTGCTGTGAACTGTTCCTGAGAGAGAAATAAAGTTTGCCTTGAGTTCTGATTACAGGGCTCAGAATTTGGAAACTTCCTCTGAAAAGCATCTTTGTAGAACCAGAACAAACCAACATGAAGGTTTCGAACGAATAAGTGAAGGTCTGTCTCCTGAATACTGGACAAGGAGCTTTTTAAAAAATTGTATTCTTTGTTGTGACATTAGTAGCCATGTCTGTGCAAATAAAGTGGTTGAAATATGAAGAAAGGAAAAATAAAAAAATATTTTAAAAAAACATGTACGCCTTTGCTTGCATCATTGGCCCCACCGTCCCTTTAGCCTCTTTGCCATTGACTCAAATTATATATCTGGTAACCCTGGTGCCCTCCGTTCAGATAGCTTTTGACTGTAATAAATTGCCTTCCGAGTCTGTGCCTCATAAATGGCTCTTAAATCGAGATCTGGAGTGGTCTGATGATGTTTTAATTGTAACTCGCAGAATGTATTAACCGTGACCTAGAGGCTTTTTGTGGCAGCTTCCATTCAATATGTATGTGTGTTCCGACACTTTGGGGTTTAAAAAGGTTAATTAACCTCTGGTGGTAGACCTTTCCTTTGCACTTAACTTGGTCTATGTCCTGATAGTACCATTAACCCGTGCCCTAGCCTCTTAACCTCCTCTATCATTACCCACATAAAACCTATTAAAACTTCCTATTGATTTTTTTCCCTTTTCAACTTTCACTTTTTCATAGCTGGTTTGTGTTTTTTTTTTATATTCCTACGAGGTGAATGCCTCACAAAACGAGGATAAGTGGAGGCGCTAGCCTGGCTTTCAGAATGTTAAATGCTCTAATTTAAAGCCTTTTATTGTCCACATATATAGTTTTTTGTCTGCAGCACATATTCCGCCCTTATAGCAAAGTTCATGACAGCCCATGTGCTGGTTCACTGAGGGAAAATGGAAAGAAAGGCATGAATTTGCACACTGTGGTCTCTGTCAGACCATAATTGATTAAAACATTCTCTGGTGGCAAGGTGTTGCCACTCGTTAATGGAAACAACACCCCAACTAAGTTTGATGGAGAGACAGCGGTCTAAAAGTGGAACATCGTCTTTATGAACAGACGTCAGCCTGAAGCCCTCTTGCTCTGCCTACTCTGTCTGAAACAATAAAGCCCAATTAGCGGGGGACTCGGCGCTCGCTGTTTGTTCCGTTGCCGTGGCAACAGCATTGATTAACACTTCAGCAGTCTCCAAATTAATGAAGTAAAAGCTCCCATAAACAGCTACTTAGTGCACAGGCACATCATTGCCTCTGTGCAGGTGTTGTAGCTGGAGCGCTCGTACTGGAACCATGTAGCAAGGTGGGGTATAAACACTCTCCAATGTTTTTGATTATAATATCTCAAAGTCTAGCGACAGGTAGACGGTAGCATGCCTTATGTCTACTATGTTCACACACTATACACTGTACTGTGTATTCATTGTGTAGAATCTGGACTTCTGCAGGGTTGCATTATGTCAAATCAGACCCTAACATTTTGCACCAGCACACTGTCTGCGCTTGTTTTCAGAGTGCACAGAAAAAAAGAGGTCATGAATACTGACTGGGAGGCTGCTCCTAACACTGAGGATCCTCCCAATCGATAGCTGCAACACAGTAATGCGGCTAACACAACACAGAGGCTGCTTAAACCAGAAAAAAAATGCTTGTCTTACTGTCCAGAAACTTAGGCTAACCTTGTTCTTGTTAGTGTTTGGTAGTTATTGATATGATATGGTAGCTTTTGCCATAGGTTTAATGCATCACATCCTTTCAGCTGATAAATTACTTCTTGTTAAAATAATAAAATGGCTGAAACTTACCGTGTGAGGTTGCCTAAAGTCTACTGTAATTGTAGCCTTTTATATTATTATTATTATTATTATTATTATTATTATTATTATTATTATTATCATTAGTATCATTATTATTATTAGTAGTAGTAGTAGTACTGGTAGTAGTAGCAGTAGTATTAGTAGTAGTAGCATGCTGGTAATAGTATCACTAAGCTTTGTAAGCTTTCCTGCTGAAAGAGGCCACTGCCATTAGGTAATACTACTATGAAGGGGTGTACTTTGTCTGTAACAATGTTTAATGTAAAGTAAAGCGGCCCTTTATAGTCATGCGTGAACACACCACAGCATAGCACACAGTGTGAACGGTGTGAAATTCTTTCTCTGCATTTAACCCAAGGTTTCCCAGCAGAACATTACCCAGAGCATCACACTGCCTCTGTTGGTTTACCTTCTTCCCATAGTGCATCCTGGTGCCATGTCTTCCCCAGGTAAGTGGCACACACACATCCGACCGTCGTTGGTTTTAATGTTGTTACGGATTGGTGTAATTGGTCTAATTTCCTAATGTTTTGTACTGTCACTTCTTTAACTTTCAGTTCTGATTTAAGCAGAATCATTTAAAACAAACAGCAGACTCTGTGTTGCATTCTTATGTTAGCTAGCTGATTACAGTGCTGGGGATAATTTCATCGTTTGATACAAAATAATATGGTTGGTCTGGGTGTAGGTTACAACTAATGACACCCAAATGTTTATAAATATTAGAACATCACTGCAGTGAACTGTGGCATTTATGCTTGGGTAGTACATCATTTGAAACACAGAGCTTAATTTTGCCATTTAATTATAGTCGGCTACTTTTTGTTATTTGCATTGTGTATCCACAACAAACTTATCTTTGTCCTTTCTGAGGCAAGGTTAATCACTGATCTCCATGGCATTGCACCCCTTCAGCAAAGCCCCAACTACATTTGGGTGTTTTCCATTCTCTGTCTTTCTTTTAATCCATTGATTTGCAATAGATTTGTGCTCCAGAAAAAATGGCCATGTCACCTTGAATGGTCAGAACCTAATTACTGCCAGGCTACATGGGCAATTGTGGATGGTTCGATGTGGTTTTAACTGCCAGGCAAGCGAGGAGACAGTGGTGTACGGGCAGCCTTGCTGCGTGAGGAGCAGTAGTGTTGTGGAGCACACCTCCACGTATGCTCTTGTAATCACCATTGATGTGGGCTTAGCGCAGCACTCCGCGGGCAACACAGCCGAGAGAAACATTAACTCCTATTAACTACAGCCTCTCGCCAGGAGTGAGGCAGCTGATCAAAGGTGGAACGCTGGGGAATCAGAAATTGTGGGCTTTGTTCGGAAATCTGAAAAGTAGCAAGGATTTAATTATGCAGGGGATTAGCCACGGTGCTATAAAGGAAAGAGAGCGCGTAAGACTTGCAGCCAAGGGTTGGGATATTGTTATGGAGAGACGAGCACACAGACGGTCCAAAGCAATTTCCAGTGTAGACACAATGTCATTTTTTGCATTTACTGGTAGCTTAGATGGCAGTTGTTTATTGTACACTGTAAATCCAACTTTTAAAGGACCCATGTCCTTCATTTTCATATATTTTGTCAATTGTTTTTCTAAGGTCCACTTAAGTGACAATTCTGTGAGCTTATGCACCAAAAAAATAATTCATTTTTACAAGACAACTTCCTTTAACTCTTAGGAGTAAATAGGTTTTTTGTTACTGTACTTTCAAGACTAATGGAAGTAAATTACCTCTGCTCTGACTGGCTTCACTGTGCCCCACTCAAAAATAAGCTGAAACACTCCTTATAACTTCAGTGTGACTGGGTGGAGCTAAACTACTGAAGGCTGAATCAGTGGATATATGTACATATACTGGGCTTTTGTGACATCACAAAAATACTTAATTTTAATGAAGTCTGTTTTTTTTTTCAGAATAATTTCCAAATGTGGACCATAAGTTTTGAAACTCTAATCATATTTACTATGTATTTACAAAATATACTACATCAAAGTCTATTATCTCAAAAAAGTTTTGTTTACAATATGGGGCTTTTAAACATTTTTCTGTATGGAAAATCACAGTGTTTAGTTGAGCTGGGAAAACTTGACAGTAAACAGCAGCGTTTAACACCTAAATGCCACATGATTATTTTTATCTTTAGCACAGATGGGTATCGGATGTTACAGTAAAGTTTTCCTCAGTCTGTAAACACTGTGGCACATTTACCAAATGTTTCAGAAAAGTGTTTAAAACCTAAACATTTGGATTTACAGTGTATGTAAGTGCAGACTTTGCGGTTCTTCTCTCAGGGCTTTGAAGAAGCCTGCTTTGCCCCATGCACGTTCCAGCTTTAAGCCTCAGCGTGAGCTGGTGGCAGGCCCCCTTTTCACAGCTCATTTAGACCAGTTAATTCAAGACACACGCCGGCCGTAACAAAGTGACAGGTGGGACGCACGGCAAGACAGCGCCGCTCGCAAAGGTTGACTCTCATTAGGCCTCCAAAGCCTCGCCGACAGGCACTTGCAGCTGCCGCAGCAAATGCACGCCCATCCACACCTGCATCTGTGAACTGCAGTGAGACAGCCAGCCAGAACCGAGCAGGGAAGGCTTAAAAGGAGGTTGGAGGGGGGACAAGAGAGATAAACAGAAAGAGCAAGAGTGGAGGAAAGAGAGAGAGAGGGATAGAGAGATGTGTCCTTAAGTCTGCCCATACTTTTGGATTCCCTGCCAACGAAAGAGCAGCAGGGAAACTTCCTATCCTCCACCGCCTAGCAGGCCTAACCCCCGTCAGGCGTATGCTGACATACTGCGCACTCCATAGCATGCATTTTATATTCTCTAATCCCAATTAAAGTCCAGGAGGAGCGGGGGAGAGCGAGAATCAAAAGAGAAGCTGTCCCAGAGATGGGGTGCAGGGTGGTGGGGGTGAACCAATTATTTTGAAGGGTATTAAGTCATCAGATTTACTTTTATCTTGATTGCATTGTGGAAGTCGTGTATAATTAATGGAGGGAGCTTATTAGGAAAAGATGATTAGGCAAATTACACAGGTGTCGGATGCATTTTTCATGATGAATTTTGCTGGGACAATCCCGTATTTCCATCTGTTCTGCTCCTATCAGAATGTCACTGCAGGGGAAATTAATGCGACGGCTTCAATACCAAACAAATGAAGGGGCAGTGGAAACACGAAATAAAAGTAAATAAGGCTTAAGGCTTCATGTCGCCATAAACATAAACACAGCATTATCTCTCTTTTTTTAGAGGCAGCACAATCATTACGGCTGTAGGAGGAATTCATCATAAAACAGCTTCATAATAGCCATTTGGGATTTTCATTTTATGATTACTTAGCGCATAACACAGCAAGGAGCACAGATTTGTGCTCGGATAATCTGAGGTCGTTTATGACTTTCTGTAATTTCCAAGCCTGTTTTGCACCTATAATGGAGACTTTTTGCCTGTAAGGACAGAAGGTGAGAAAATTCAATGTTGCCCAGCCTTTTGTCATTCTGTCATCCTGGCTATTTAATGGTAATCAATTTCATTAGGCATGGATATTGATGCTTAGCACCTGCACTAAACATATTTCTCTTTCTACACCAATTTTAAACATGATTTTAAAGCAGAACAAGTAAAGAGTTTTTGCAGAAATTGTTGGAGATATGAGTGCCTTTGCCACAGCAATAAAACAAATGGCTTGGAAAATATTTAAGCAATGGACATAGATCTTTGTTTGCTTTCTGACATGCAGAATTTTTGTCCAATGCATCATTATTTGAGACATTTCTTGCTCAGTCTCGACCATAGCCTCCTTCCCCTGTTTGATTCTCCTTTTTGCTGTGTACTGGGGTTCCCCAGGGATCACTTCAAGGACCCCTTGTGATCATTAGAGACACACACGGATCTACTTCTCACCTCTCGCACCTGTGCCACTAGTGACTCCTCATCATGAATTCCTCCTCCCTGCATTCTTCTTCTACAGGCCAGTTATTAATGCCCAGTTATTTATGTGCTCTTTCTCTGTCCTTTACAAACTCCTCCACAGTGCTCGTTTGTTTTGTCTCTGTGTCATATTCTCAGTGTAATTCAATGCAAGCAGACACTCTTGTTTAGTCTGCTTAGGTATTTGTTTATGCTCCAGTGATGTTCTCACTTGATGTGACTAATGTGTAGGTGTGAGCATTAAACCATCTGCCTCGCTGTATGGCTTAAAGGAATAGTTTGACAAAACATCAAATTTGCACAATTTTCCACTCGTCCCAGATGTGGTCGATCAGCCGAGACGTTTCATGTCCTAATATTGCTTTTTTAGTTCAGAACTGGAGCTACAAGTCCAACGTTGGTAACAAACACTAGTAGGCACCCAAATCTCTTCCGTAAATAAACACCCAAACCATCTCTCTACCTCTACAACAGGCATCTAGGTCTATATTAAGGTGGAAAAACCTTGTCAGTGTGACTTGTGACGCACTGTGACACTGTGACAGTGAACTATAAAAATGAGTAAAAAGTCAATGTGTAGACTGATGCTGCAGGCAGCCTTTTTAGACAACAGGGTCTGTTTTCACAAATGGCCTCAGGAGTAGGAGTGCTGCTCTACAGTTGCTTTAGTGGCAATAACATTATAAATATGGGGGAATCTTATCCCAGATCAGTCTTTGCCATCTCTGGTGTTGTCAGTTTTGTTCATTTTTATAGCTCACAGTAAGTCATGCTGTGGCCTAAACTTAGGCTTATCGTCCACATCTGGTTAAGTTGAAAATTGCATGAATTAGATTTTTTGCCAAACTATTGTTTTATCATCCTGTATTACATTCTAAAGTGTGAAATATATTCAAATGTGTTCAAAGTTATACCAGGAAATGCAAAATACTTGACAAAATATATGTGATCATGAAATTGTAGCTGACTATGACTGTCAAAAGTCCTTCTTCTGTCTCAGAAGCACCTTATTTACGTGGCTAAAGAAGGATGGAACTGTTCTGTTTTCTGAGCTGTTTAGTCTCCTCTTTCTGGTAGACAGTGATATATTGTATACTACATTTCATGCTACTGTTCTATATACTTTATATTTACATTTAAATGACAGTCATGTCACATGACATATTACATTTGCTTCTCTAGAACATCAGGCTACAATAAACAGCACTTAGTTCAGTTATTACATTTACCCACATGTTTTAATGTACATCTTTCTGAAAGTAATTTTTTTAAAAATTACTTAAGTTAACAGCAAGAAGGTTCTGTGTTTGATTCCTGGTCAGGATGGGCAGGGTCCTTCTCGTGTGAAGCTTGCATGTTCTCTCCAGGTCTGTGTGGGTTTCTGCCAGGAGCTCTAGGTTCCTCCCACAGTCCAAAAACATGTATGCCAGTTGAATTAGAGATGCTAAGTTGCCTGTAGGTAGGACTTGCCATGCAAGTAAATTTAAATACTTGGCATATATTTTGCTAATAATACATTTCTTGAGCCAATTTTGAAAATTTACATGTATTTCAAAAGTGCTTGTCAAAATCCATTTCAGTTCTATTTTTGTCTGTGTAGGTGTAACACTTTAAATACTTCACAGTGTTTATTTTAGTTTAGTTATATTTAAGATAAAAATGGGGATGGTGACATAAATTAGAGCACCAGGAACTTAAACCCCATGAAGCATTTATGAAAATAGGCCTTCTGTTCTTTAACACTGGTGTTGATTTGCACTTGTGGACAAGCGTTCTCCAGTTTATTCTCGATGGAACACTGTGATGTGTTAAAAAATGTTACAGAAATGTGTTTAAAACTGAAACATTTGCATTTACAGTGAACCTCAATTTGTCTCTGCAAATAAGTGCAGTCCTGATGATGACTGCCATGACGGACAGGTGGAGCAAGATTTGCGATGGAGGAGAAATTGGACGTGGTTCCTGTCCCCTGGCTCTGGCTGAGGGTGCTGCTGATCTGTGTAAACAGCCGGATGCCATTTCCATTTCATTTTTTTTTTTTCACAAAGCATGAAATTAAAGCTATTTATAACCTGGACGATAATTACATTATACTTATTCCATCATGATTAGATTCTTGCTTTTTATGATACAATGTCACAGTTTTAATTAAAACGTCTCTCAGGCAGCATGGCTGGCCAACTGGGCTGTTTGTTCATTTGCTCTCATTTGCAAAGGACTCTCTTTCTGCTTCTCATGCCGTCACTGTCATGCTTTGCTGAAAGCTCCAGATACTTTATTCAAAAATTGCAATTAAATTGACAATATTAATAGATAATTTGTCTTAGACATGATCAGGTTATCATAAATTTCTCCTCTGTGGTATTTTCACTACAACTTAAACCCCAACTTTTTTTATTTAGGGGGAGGGGATGAGGTTTGAATGTAAAATAATGCTTTTGTTCACTGAATTTATTTTGTTTCATTCAAAGGAACTGAGTTGAACAAACCATGTTTACTTATTGTTTTAGCTTGAATGACCAAACCATCTTTAACACTGTATAGTGGCTCATAGTTTGTTGTATTGCTTGTCATGCACTCATTAGACATTAGAAGTAATTAAAAGGGCTCTTTGAAGTGATGCCACACAAAACCCCTTTTGGTTGCCTAAAGAACCTTTTTAAAGTTCACAGAACCTGCACATGTGTTTTACAGAAATGAACTCTTTACTAAATACACATTTTTTTTGTTGTGATGGCCAATAATTACTAGTGTTCATGTTTTTATTCTTATTTGTGGATTGTACTTTACACTGTGTTTCCATTTGTATGGAGCTACAATACGAGTAAACCAATACACTGCCACTGGACACTGGCCACATTTGTCATGTAGCCAAAAAAACATTTTACATTAAACAAAAACTTCAGTTCAAAACTAGGAAAGGATATCATTAGGATTTTACAGAGACCGACATCAAAACTGATACTGCATGTTGACACCAGTCAATACTTATCAATACCCTTATTGATCCTGTTCTCCATAATTTGGTGCAAATAAAGATATCACATTAAAAGATGTGAAAACATTTGACAGTTTATTTATTCATTAATAATTAATTTATTAATGCTTTTTAGCTCTGACCCAATTGAACAAACCTGATAACAGAGATCTTCAGGGGCATCTGAATATTAGAGGTGTGTATGTTGGATGTTCTATGGCATCATTCTAAAAAAATCTTTTGGCACCTTTATTTTAAAGAGGCTTTATTTTAAAGCGGAATGACTGTAAGTATTGTCCCTATGTTTGGGACATCACAATGCCACAACATTGTTGACCTTGCTCTCTCTAACTCTTACTCTCAAGGATGGCCCTCCCTCTCCCCCTCAATCAGTGGGATGCCAGCCTGCATGGGCAATTGTTAGCTGACATAACAGAAGTGGTAGTTAGTATTCTTCTCAAAGTGTGTTGAGCAGTCTAATGATGTTGCGTCAGTTTGAAAAAGAGTCGTGCCATGTGTCTCTGGGAGAGTACTTGCTAGCCTTCACCTGTCCCAGTGCTGGTAGCATTGTGTAATGGGGAGACCTAGCTAGTGGGTGGGAATTAACAATGATTCAACTGGGGAGAAAATTGAAAAAGAAAAAAAAAAAAGTGTGACACTTATGAAGTGACAGTGTCCGGCCAACCAAAAGGAAAAAAGTCTCTTTTTTTTTTAACCACCAATTTTTAAACTGTTAAAAGCATTCATTTCGAATCGGACTGCAACACACTGCACCATAATGTCGCATTCTTGCATCTCAACTTAATGGCTAGTGCACAAATAAACACATTTTGAATGGAAAAGGCAAACCTTTTTGCTCTTTATCCTCAATGGACTCACTGTTAGAATTATGAAATATAAACTCCCGGGGTACTTTCAGAAAGTTTTGAGTTAATGTTAGCAGTGATACTTGCAAAAAGAGAAAATAAAGAATATGAGAATACCCTGTAGGTGCTGTGCACTGAGACCAAACTTAGGGCGAAGAAAGAAGTAGGCAATACTTCCTAAATTTTTAATGGCTGATATATACTCAATAATAAATCACTGATAAATAAAAGATGCTTACTTGTCTTGATTAAGGTGTGTGTATTCCCTTCCCCTGATGCCAACATGCCTTTGATTCATATATGTGTGTGTATGCAATCCTCCTTCCTCTCTCTATTCAACATTTCCACTTTATGTAGCACACTTGAAAAGGGAACGGCTCATGGCTGGGGGGATGTTGTACAGAAATGAGCCAAAGAAACGTTTCGCCGAAGGCATTGACTCAGGGCATTGTTAGAAGCTGAGGCCACCCTGGATTCTCATTCATGTTTTATAGTGGAGAGGCTATCGCTTTAAATGTGTCCCACTTGAATGAAATCTGGCTCTGTGGCGCTGGGAGATGGAGGAGAGCAGTAATTAATACCTTGTGGATATTCCATGTTTCTGACGATCGATTAAATCATTCAAAGCATTGCTAATTATAAAGCCCCCCACCGGAGGTTGAGTTTCTCACTGTTGATTGTAAATGTCATGAAAGTGGTGTGATGCAACAGCACTTATCATATCATTCGGGTTTACCAGTTGTGCAAAAACATTTCATTGCGGCTCAAGCCAAACCTGTGTCTTGTTGGGTTACTTAAACACTGTCCAGTACTGTAAACGCCCAGTCAAAAGTCTATCTAAAGTAAACTCAGACTAGTGTGCAGTTCTGGGTAAACTGTCAACTAGAGGTGCAAATGCATCATAATATCGCAATGCGAGAAGTGATAATTCGGTCAAGGGATAATTCTGTCATACATGAACACACCACAGCACACAGTGTGAACAGCACGAAATTCTTCCTCTGCGTTTAACCCATTCACCAAGTGAAGCAGGGGGCAGCCAGGAACGCACCTGGGGAGCAGCGTGCGGGGACGGTACCTTGCTCAAGAGTACCTCAGAGGTGCCTAGCAGTCTTGGGAATCGAACCCACGACTTCCTGATTACAGGGCGAACGCCCTAACCACTAGGCTACCAGCTGCCAGAACGTAACAGTATTCATGGTGGATATGTGACAATGCATCGTGGACAATAAACATTCTATTAATGGTGATTTTTGATGTAACTGCATGCGCACTGTTTATAGTGTTAAACCAGCACCAATCAATAACCCAGTCCAGCATCACCACTCCCAGCCTACCAGCTTCAGACTTTCCAGCCATCAATTTACTTCATTCTAAATATTGTGAGAACATTGAATTGAATTTTGAATTCCTACTTTGCTGTGGTGGGCTGGCGCCCCGCCCAGGGTGAGTCCCTGCCTCGTGCCCGTAGACCCCGGGATAGGCTCCGGGTACCCGCGACCTTAGTTAGGAATAAGTGTTTACAGAAAATGAATGAATGAATGAATGCATTCTTACTTTGCTGAATGCTGTAAGCCCTGAATCGTCTACCGAACCGAATAACAAATTGACTGTGCTGTTACACCCCTACTGTACACATGCAAAGACAATTCTGTGACTTTTTTTAAAGGATACTGAGAAAAATCTAAATTTAAGTGTTTTGTTCTGAGTAATAAAATCTAAACCTTTAAATATCTGGATATGTTTTAAAGAATGTGATCCAGAACTGATTGCAGATTTCTTGTAAAATTGCTATTTTAACATTCCAGTTTAGCATTTTGAATTAACTTCTAACAGTAATTAAAACAGCAAAAATCTATTTAACAACATATTATTTAACATTCGATGAACCCAACATCAAATTTACTCTTTAAACTACTTATAGTCTTCTATTTTATACTGTTTCTTTTTCTAAATCACTGCATTTGTTGGTGAAATGCCGTCTGCTCCATATCTGTTTAAAATAATGGAGCATCTTTAGATTAACTCTTAATGTCCCCTTTGCTTTCTCTCCAGAACCACACGTAGCTATTGTTGTCAGTCATAATTCATGTTTCTGTTGGTGTTCTGTGCATATTTTCTGTGTAAGCAATAAAATGAAAATGCATAAAACATTTTTGTGCTTTTTGCTTCCCAGCAGCTTGTTTCCCTTCAAATCGACTTTAAGAGATAAAAATACTTTTACAAAATGGCATCATTTGTGTTTAACATAAAAGTTGTTCTTGACCTGTTTCTATCACTAATTTCATGTTTGTCACAACCTGTGCACTTCTGGGATACCTGGCTTCCCCATAACCTACTTATAATAAATTTGATGTATTTTCTTTTATGATTTTTTTCATCCATCAGATCCATTATGGAGCTGTTGGAGAACTTTCATTATGGAGCTGTTGGAGAAGAGGCAGCACTCCTTTAAAAACATTCTCCTCCTCCATTAAACTACTTTTGCATTATTTTACAAGTACTGACAAACATTTATCTGCCAAAGATGAGCAAAAAACTTATCTTGGCATTCATAAAATATATAACAATTTTTATTTCAATATATTTCAATTTCTATTTCTGTAGTCTACGTCTACAAGTGTTTTTAAGTATTAAAACTCTTTAGATGGAAACTAAAGCTGAGTTTATGGCCTCATTCAGTAAATTAAGAATGAATAGACTGATTGACACTGTCTCAAAAAATGAAATGAATCCACTACTGTTTTTTCATCCTTTTCAGTAATTATGATCTGATTACACATATTTTTAAAGGTATTTTGGAAGTATTTGATTTTTGTGTTCAGATGATATAATCAAAATAGTATGTAGTTCATTATTATCCGATGCTGCTAGTTTTTTAGGCCTCTTGCTTGATCTCTTTGGCATAAGTTTCGTATATGGAATGAATACTTAATGTTTCAGTGACCCACTAAATTAACATGCAGTTAATTAATTAATTAAGAGTTAATATGGCAGTGTTAAAGTAAAACAATATGGACAGGCATCTGCCCAAACCCACATAAAAGCATTTGGTCTTTCACAATTTTCACTAATGAGCTCTGCTCTAGCTAATAAAATATTAAATATTTCATATATAAATGTAAGCTACTAATAATGCTATATGACTGGGAAATGCAATGACACTGGATGAAAAGATAAAACGTGCTAGAGTCTGATGCATAAATAAAAAAGGCAATGCACAAAAAACAAAAATAATGGGAGTATTTTTTGTGTCGTACCAGTTAATTAAGTTTTTTTTCACATCATTAACTATATTACTAACATCATGCTGTCAGTCATTTTGCCCAAGAACTGTTCTGAGACCCATCCAATGATGCAGATACACTACTCACTACTATATGACTATACTACACTACAGCAAAAGAAGCTTAGAAACCAACAATTACACAATTATTCTCTAACTATACATTAATGATCACTGTTTTATTAAGGTGGATAAAATTGTCATACATTTAATGTCATAAAGTTATTATAGAATATGTACAACCTGGTTTTAAAAAATGAATCAATGAAAACGTTGACAATAAAAGTCTACTGAGATTATCAGCAGATGCTGTGACCCTTGATTTATTGCTGCACTTTAAAACTCAAATTTTAATGTCAAAAACAAAAGTTGTTTTTGTCTGTCACGTCATATTTAGTAGAGCCACCTTCAAGCAATAATACTTTTTTCTTGGTAAGTATGTACCAGCTTCGTACACACTTACAGAGAGTTCTTTTTTCTTAGCAGCTGTTTGTTCAGGTTAGTTGGTTGATGTTTAAGGACTGCTGTTTTCAAACCATGCTACAGATTCTCAAAGGGACTGAGGTCAGGACCTTGACCTGGCCACTCCAGAATGCATATACAGGACATTATAGGAGATTCACCATTCAGTGCTCCAGTGTTGCTTTGGCCTTGTGTTTGGTGCTGTCGAAAGATGAATTTTCTCCCAAGCATCAATTTCTTAGCAGACTAAAGCACTTTTGCTGTATTTCCTTCATTCTTCTCCATCCATACTTCCTTCACTTTTAACAAGATACCCTCTCCCTGCTAATGAAAAGCATCTCCACAAATTTCACCACCATATTTCACTGTGGGGATGGTATTTCTTGAGACACAGGCTGCAGCAGACTTGCAGAATACATAGCATTTTGAATTTATCTTGGTCTCTGTCCTGGTTTCATCTTAGTTGGGTCATTCTTTTGCTTGATAACCTTCTGGGCAACTCTCAGGCTTTTTTTTGCCATGATTTTGTCATGATGTTGTGGGCCTGTGCACCTTTAATCCACTTTCGACTTCTGAGCTCTCTAACTCCAAACTTCAAAGTCACTGTCGGCCTGTCTGTTGTCAAGTCCAGGTCTCACTGAGTTTTGAAGGCTGGATTTTTCTACTGTGGTGTGAGCTTCAACTTCCTGTCCAATTAAGATGCAATACATTTGGAACTTTAAGAGTTCAGGCGTTTGAATACTTATACAGTATCACATTTTTAATATGTACTGGCAAATGACTTTTTTTTTTTTTTGCTTTGAACATTTACATTTGAGTTCACAATAAAAATATTATTTAGAAAAAAATTATTGTTTATAATCCATAAAATGTGGGTAACTCCTGAGGAGTTGAGGATTTCTCAGCGCTCAATTTCCTTTAATGCCAGGTTTCAATTTGAATGGCGTGGTGAACTGAATGTCATAGACGTTAAGTTAAAACTGGGCATTTTGATGAGAACTTTCCATTTGTTACTGAAGAGAATTGTAGGAAATATTGAAAACAAAAAGAACATGAACTTTATTCAGCATTACAATTCATTCCCCCTTCCTTTAGTTAGAAGACTCTGTGGTCCCAGAGAAGACTTCAGTGCCAGAGTAATAGATATTCAAGTCAGAGATCGGCAAACCCAGAGAGACAGAGGGGTAAAGGGTAAAGCAACCTTTAAGGTGATGTTAAGGTGAAGCAGGTGGTGCACCTTCATGCTCTGATACTAAAGGTTGTGCACCCTTCTCTTGACAGGGACTCGTGGAGTTTTGACAGTCCCTCAGCAAACGCCCTTCCTGGTGGCAAAGCAAAAGACCACTGAAGCGTTTAGCCAATGGTGCGCCTGACCTTTTCATAGCAGCTCACGTATGTGTAAGTTGATGTTTGGTGGAGCTGCAGGCCTGAATCACAGGCCGGTTGCTTTATCTCACCCTGGCTGAATTGAACACAACATCCTATTTGACAGTTTTTTCTTGAAAGACTGTTAGATGGCTAATTACACAAAACAACAGCATGACCTTCTCGTCTGGCCACTGAGACAGTGGGTATTGGCACTACAAGCAGTGCTACAATCTTAAATATAAGTTAGGTATTTTTGGTGCTTTTGGAGTTTTTTAGTAGATTCTTGCATTTTGTTTCTCCTAACTGACTGCATGCTTTACCACAAAGGCCAGAAATTACTACACAACTTAATTAAAAGGAGAATTTGGATTATAAAATTGGAGCGGGATGAACTGAGATGCAGTACACTCAACTAAGCTCTGTGGTCCTCATGGCCGTGAGATGCATTCTTACTATTATAAAGAAAAATGTTTTGTTTAGAATTAATTATGTTCTTACTATGAAATGCTTCAAGACAAACCCTTTGCTCTTGATTAGCTGTTCAAAAGCATCCTTTCATGATAATAAAGGAAGCACACCCTTCATAAACAAAGCCTTAACTGCGATGAAAGGCCACTTACCAATTTATTATAGGGCAAGGTATGCAACAAAAACCCTCCTGTTAATGATTATCAGGTCCATCGTGTTGGAATGCCTCATTACTGGAGCTTTGAACTACGAGACCTCCCTTTGGTTTTGGAGGCCACACAAGCATACCGTTCCTCTGAGTGAACCTAGTCTGCCTACTTCACTCGAGTTTGGTAAAGTAATTACCATATGAATCACCGCTGTGAATTAAAAAGTCCAATGTGCTGGACCAGCCGTTAACTGCATTTGCTTTAGTTCTAAAACATTTCTGAAATACTGGAAAAGGGTTTTGTGTTTTGCTGAATTGCTGATCATAATTTAACCCTGAATTTGATCCAACATTTCAGTTCTTTAGGAAGCATTTTTTGTAGCCCTTCTCTACTACAAATGAAAACATGCACTTTGTTAGAAGCACCTACAATTTGTGAACAATTCAGGTGAAAGTGGCATCAGGGCATATGTTATAACTTACCTGTAGGCAGGACTAATCATAACAGAGCAGGGTTACAAACCTCACTAAAAAGCCTGATCATTCGTTGCAACTTCATGTTAATGCCAGTGGTTTTGGAATGGGATGTCCAATAAGCTCATATAGGTGTGATGGTCAGGTGTCTGCATACTTTTGGCCATATAGTGTACTCTCAGCAATAAACCAGTTTCACAGTAACAGACTGCATGTGATGGTTATTATGGTCAAACTAGGAAAATCTGTTAGCAGGGTATAAAAATTTAGTCATGTTAATTTATCACGTTCAGACGATATTAAGGTGATAACTTTGACAGCACTACTATCTACGAGGCTTTGCTTCTTGCTGTACGAGTGATCAGTTGAAAGATTTAAATTATTTGTCAGCACACTGCAAAGTAATCACTGCAGATCCATCAAGAAGGTTCATTTCAATCAATGATTTTTTGAATCGAGTAATCATGACTACTTTAGCTGCAGTGTATACAAGTATGAAAGGGCCCTGTCTTGGCTCCATTGCAACTGGACCTTGGTATAGTTCTGTCTGTCTCCTGTGGTGTAAAGTGTTGAAGGGGGGTTTGGGGAAGGAGGGGGGGCTCAGCATATAATCACACATCCCTAATAGCTCAATCTGAGACCTGCCAGCTTTTCTATTTTTAAAGGCAGTCCCCGCGCTTTCGTTAATGAACATGCATGCACCTCTTGCCACAGCGGCCGCCGTCTCCATTGTGCCGGCAGACGCTCGCCTTTCATTAGGGCTCCCACACTCCGGTGGAGACAATAGAGCAATTCCAAGGCAATCTTTATGGAAGCTTGGAAAACAATGGGACGCCAAGGGGGAGTTCACATAGTAATAAGTGGACAAACCTAGGAGCGATTAACTCCGTTGTAATCCCATTGAGTTCAATCAAAGGGAAGTGAGTGAGGACTGCTCAGAAATCAAGCAAAGAGTGAAGAGCTAAAGGAAGCGAAATACTTTGAGCGCAGCACCTGTAGTACTGGAGCTATGCTGTTTCAGTGCAATGAAACAGGTTTGTTCATACCTTTATCAAGCTGTGTGGCTGGGGAGAGGAAAAAAATACACTAGGTTAACTCAGTGTTGAAAAATTCTCAACAAGAGCCACAGTTCTGATATATCAGGTTGGACATTTTGGTTTTTCAGTGAGAAGTGTTGGAATTGTAGTTGTTAAAAGTTATTTTCCCTCTACAAACTGAACTGGTAATTTATTAAGTATCCTTATCTAGCACCTTTACTTACTAGCTATTTTTTTAGCATTTTATAGGTGCAGTTTGTAGATTTACAGTTACTGACTGTAGCCCATCTGTTGCTGCACAGTTTATCAGGACCCCTCTACCCCATGCATTAATGGCAAAGGACAAACAAGATTCAAAATATAGGTGGTCCTGGGGAAACAGGACCCCTGGGATTCCCTGAAAGCTTCAACAATCAAAATTCTGAGAGGCACTTAAAATAAACTGGTTATGGCATTTTTGTGAACATTAGAAAGATACAAGAAAATGCTGTTATGGTGTTTTAGGCCATGTCCACACGTAAACGGTGTTTTGGGTCAGCGAAAACGGAGGTTTTTGAAAACTCCGGCCAAAGTGTTTACATTAGGTTTTCTACAATGCCTGGCATATACAAAGTACTACTGCTCTCGACCTTGTTAGAAGTTTTGGCATGATTATACTAGGGGTGTCGAATTAACGCGTTA
>JBBPCZ010000136.1:22760074-22774420 GCA_037974445.1 Brycinus macrolepidotus
TTCACACTGAACATGCACCGTTTCCTCGCAAATTGTCGCAATGAGAGTCACGCATTTTCTCAAACTGCGGGTTTTATGCACTACTTGTTACATGCTGTGTCCTACTGTAAAGTGTATCCCTCAGAGGAAAATGATTCAGGAGAGTGATTTTTTCACTGAGTGATTTGTTCATTCAGGCGTCGGCGAGGGCTGATATGGAATCAGATTTGTGCCAAAAGTTTCAAACAAAACTTTCCTAATATAAAAAAAAAATAAGACATTGAAATGTAAAATACAAGGTTGAAATTTTGACTACATAATTTTTTTCAGTTTCACTGCTGGCTTTTCAGTTTCGTTTCTAGTTTTTTCAGTGTCACTGCTGGCTTTTCAGTTTCGTTTCTAGTTTTTTCAGTTTCACTGCTGGCTTTTCAGTTTCGTTTCTAGTTTTTTCAGTTTCGCTGCTGGCTTTTCAGTTTCATTTCTAGTTTTTTCAGTTTCGCTGCTGGCTTTTCAGTTTCGTTTCTAGTTTTTTTCAGTTTCACTGCTGGCTTTTCAGTCACTCCGCCCCCTTTTACGTTTACGCTGCCCAAGGATTATAAAATCATTATAAAATCCATTTAAAATCCCATTATAAAATCCCGTTTTATAGTGCTTACGTTTAACCAAAACGTTGTTTGGAGGCTGACTTGAACACAGGGATACATAGCTTTGCTAACTTAGCCTGGCTTAGCTACGGTTAAGACTTATAAAACAGGATTTTATAATGGCCAAATATAATCAAAACAATTGTTCAGCCTTCCCTATGAAATATAATCCCCCGGGATCTGGTTTGGAGTGTACAGTGGTTTATACAGCCCCAAGCAGCACATTTTTATCCACTACCTCACTCCACAGCAGAGCCTCTCGCAGTGATAGAGTTCCGGGGCACGGACCTGTCACTCAAAAACCTGCTGGCAAATGAGGCAAAGCCCCGCCCCCACAAGAGATCTGTGCAAGAAGTCCAACTAAATCCTCGGGTAGCGTAAACGTAAAAGGGGGCAGAGTGACTGAAAAGCCAGCAGTGAAACTGAAAAAACTAGAAACGAAACTGAAAAGCCTGCAGTGAAACAGAAAAAACTAGCAGCAAAACTAAAAAAAAGCCTGCAGTGAAACTGAAAAAAAGTATGCAGTCAAAATTTCAACTTTGTATTTTACATTTTGACGTCTTATTTATTTATTTTTTTGATATTAGGAAAGTTTTGTTTGAAACTTTTGGCACAAATCTGATTCCATACAGCTCAACTGAACTAAGAAACAAACGAATCACTTGAGGAAGTGATTCGGTTCAGTACGTTCACTTAAAAGATTCTTTCTTTTGAACGAATCGTTCGCGAACGACACAACACTAGTGTGGGTGGATATATTTTTGAAAACGTGCTCGTGTGGACGCGATTTTTAAAAAAAACGAAAACGGAAAATCTCAGTTTTCAGAAATACCCGTGTTCGTGTGGACATGGCCTTATTTTAGCTTACTTAACCATAGTAATGGGAAAATTTGCATTGAAGCATTGGTCTGCCACAGGGTTGCGCTGTAAACTGATTCACCCAGTAAAACACCATGTTTCCACTCATAGTTTAATAATTATTATTTTCTGACAAGTCGTGAGATCTTTAGAGTAGGTGTGCTGCGTGAGTTGGTCCGTTGGATGTACAATTTCCCAACATTTTGGAGGACATAGTGAAATTTTACGCATTTCCTAAACCAAAGACACAAAGAGGATTTACTGGTCCTAGACTAAACTGTGTGGTGAAACTGCTCACATGTTTTAAACCACTCTGATATGAAAAACATAAAAATAAAGATTTCATCTTTTAACCAAATGCTTAGATAATGTTAAAGCTATTTGCACCATTATTTGCAAGAAAGCTGTCAGGCAGCCAGCATGGGAGGACAAGTACCCCTCAGTAGACACAGGGGTGGGAACAAGTCCCTAAGCTGCAGGTAACAAGTAACAAGTCCGAAGTCAAGTTCAAACTTATCACAAGCAAGTCTCAAATGGAGTATGGAGTTCTAAACGTTGTGTCCTAAATGAGTCAATATACATTCTTCAGCAAACTTAATGCCATTACAGCACTGAACAACACTAATGGTAATGTGGTTAATTTAAATTAGTATGAAGTAAATTTACATTATATTATTATTGTTGTTGTTGTTGTTGTTGTTGTTATTTGTAGTAGTAGTATTATTGTTATTATTATTATGATGGTTATTATTATTTTTAAACACAAATGAAATAGAATAAAATGAAATAAAATAAGAATAATAAATAAATAAATAATGTATGACCATGACGCAATGACCTTTACCTCTAGTTTCTTTTGTTGGGTGATTAGTCTTTTTCTGAGTCATTGGAGTCAAGTGTGTTTGAGCAGGAAAATCACCAAACTGTGCTGGACACTGTCTCTCCAGGACTGGAGTTGGGGATAGGATGGGCTAGAGCAATAGTTCCCCAGGAGAACACCTTGTTTTGCACATTTTGTGTTTACACACACAGTTTAACTTCATTTGGGTGCTTAACTGAGCAGGGAAACCATTTAAATGTGCAGGGCATGGGGTGTTCAAGAGCCAGTTTGGAGACCACTGGGCTAGAAGACGTCTAACACAAATTGTGCACGGAAAAAGATGAGCTGTAGTCTGTCATGGCGTTTTTCCTCCAGACTGTGCAGTATGATGCCTGCTGTTACAAATCTATGCTTGTGCATTTTAGTCCCTTTTCACTGATAGGAGGGCTACACTCAGTATGTACAATCCTACGGCGTGTACCTATATGTTAGGTGTTTCTGCTAAAATGTCCTACGATTGAAGGCTACTAAACTGGCCACTCAGTGAATATTTAAGGCCATCTCTATGTGGGAGGATACTGGTTGTCCAGTGGACTATTCTAATGATACACTGCACAGTTTCCGTTACAGCAGGTCAGAAAACTGATACACTCAGAGCCTGCTGGTATAATACCTTTGCTTTCCCTGAAGGATATAGGAAATTTAAATCCGCTTATAGATTTGGTGTTTACTGAAATCATATGCTACTGTGGTATTTGAATATGTGACCAGTCTTTGTGTCATATAAAGCATTCCCATAAGGAGGCAGGTCGATTACTAATCATCACAATGGCAATTCATAGAGACCCAGAGATATTGATTGGTGGGTGTGTCTGCAGGCCGTTGGAGACCATTGGAGACATGGATATAATGAGAAATCATAAAGCACTGAAGCATTTGTTTTGCTTTTGACACAAGGGGAAGTATGACCCCTGGACCAATAAAGGGACAAAAAGATTGATCTAAGAATCGTTTTTTTTCTGTCACTGCAAAAAGCTTAAGGTAACTGATGCAACCTGAATATTATAATCATTATGTACTTTATATCCAACTCCATGTGTGTGTGCTCATGTATTTTGTACCATAAAATAGATGATAATTTTTTTTTCTCTCTTCCAACAGCTTACAGTTTGATATCTTGGTTGGGGTGTGCATGTGGTATTGAATGGACGTTCATTTTATATGTCACATGGTTTGGGACAAACTGTACTTTTGTGAAAGTTCTTATATCAAGGTTTATCTCTTTTGCATTATACACACATGGCCTGCACATTTTAGCTTTAGTCCAGGTATCTCCTTGCATCTTTGTAGAAACCAGTGTAAATTGGAGTACTTGGAATGATTTACTGACTTTTCCGCATCTGATTCATGAAAGTGCCGTGCAGCATTGGAACGATCAGTTATTTGAGCCTAACTGAGTAATCGCAGCTTCGTGGAAACAAGCATCTGCCCATTAGTCCCTTATTGAAATATCATATGCAAATGAAACTTCTTTCATTTACATACAGTGGCCCCAAAAACTTTATGAACATTATATATTGGGTTAAAAAACAAAATGTCAAACCAACTGGAATTTATTTTAAAGAGAGCAGCTCTGTTATTTTCCCCCTGGGAAAATATCCTTTCGAAATTGTGAAAGGATAGATTTCTGTAAGTTTGTATCCATAACGTTTTTGTTCATGATTCCAATGAACACCAATGCTCAACGACACCACTGTGAGAAAAACTGCTCAAGATGGCAATGTTTCCACCTCTGTGTTTTACAGGACCCTCAGTGCAGTCTGGTGGGAGATCTTCTGTAAGCTTTTTCCATAAAAATAGTCTACCATCCGTTCAATGCTGTGCTAAAAGTGTTTTCTCTGGAACAATTATCATTTTGTCAAACATTTTATGAAGAGACCTAAAGACCTTTGTTAAGGTTCATCAAGGCTTAAATGATTAAACTGTCCCAATACATTTTTGGAACTGCTGTATTAGTTTTAGGAAACATCCTTGTGATGTAGTTATGGGCCAGTTGGAGGAAAGCATTCAGCAATGCCATGAGCTATGACTACATCAAGCTCAGCATGATTTTGATGATTTACTGCCAATCAAATGTCCAAGTTGATAAAATATTACGCTAAATTTTACATGCGCGCACACACACACACACACACACACACACACCCACACACACACACACATACACACACACACACAATTTGAGAATACTGAATACATGATTGAATTTGACTGTTTGCAACTTAAATGTGATAAATGTGAGCATTTGCCTTTACAGAGTTAAAAACAAATTGGGATTGTTTGTAATAAGTGAAAAATATAAATTGGTTATATATTGTGGAGGCACTTATTAGAGAGATGCAGTGTGCCACAAGGTTATAAAACCACTGGCGACTGGAAGAGACAGGGCCCAAGAAGTGATGGTATTGATAGTATGGGAAACATGATCACCCGCCAGTCTGTCCCAGTGTTTAGCAGAGAGAGAGAGAGAGAGAGAGAGAGAGAGAGAGAGAGAGAGAGAGAGAGAGAGAGAGACAAAAAAAAAAAAAAAACACAAAAAAAAAAGAGACCATGGTTAAGAGACCATGCTGGTCCCCTTGCTTCTCTCCATCCCTCTGCTTCTTTCTAATCGGCATACAAGTGACAGGCATCCTATTGTTGCAGCCGCTTGGCTGCCGTTCCTCAGGCTATTGATGGAACTTCAGGGCAGGGGGACGGCCCCAGCCCAGCACTTTCTCATCTAGCACTGGAGTCAGGCCGTCTGTCCGCCTACCGTCCAAAAAGAGACACCCTGAATTTAATCTGAAAAGGAGAAGGGGATGGCAGGCAGGAGTTGGTGTATCATATCAGCTCGCCTGATAATGCCTTCGCTCTGCTAGCAGTGAAGGATTGGAAAGTGGCACCACTTTTTAAGCCAGACTGATCAATGGCGCTTATGTATTGGGTCGAGCAGCATGGAGCAGATGTATGGTTCCACTTGTCTGCTTGCAATTAAAGGGGGAAATAGATTGCCAAAGCATCGCGCGGTAAGACGAACCTGTGCGGTCTCCAGGTCCCACTGGAGTCATTTGTCTTTTACATCTGAGTGTGAGAAGGCAGGTTTTTACTTCAAGGGTGAAACCGAGGCATTGCACCCATGCTGTTATTATTTTTACGTTTTTTTTTTCTTTGGCCTTCGAGATTGGTTTTAACGCCTCATTTTAGGGAGCACTCTAAGAGCCGTTTCATCTCAACTTGCATAAGTGACTGTGCAGATGGCTTGTGGTTTGCAAAAGAGCAGCCTCAGCCTAAGCGACGTCAATGCTCTGAAGTTGCAAGCATGCCCTGTCAGTAGGGCAGTAACTGGGTTATAGCTCCGGTAATGAGGCTCAATTATGTGGTGTTTGTGTTGATGGTTATTGAGTGCGGGTCATCTTGAGTAGGACGGCCATCCCAGAGGCCACACTGTAGGTAATTAGAGTTCATGCGAGAGAGGGGTTAACGGACCTTGCTTGGCGCAGAAGAGCTCGCTGCTGCTCCTCTCTTTTGATGTCTAGGCAGTTGGCTCTCCCCTCTATCTACCTGAATGTCAACCAATTGGGACGGCACAAGGGCCTGACATTATGTCTGCGGGTTATCATTATATGTGTGTTTTTTTTTTCCTTTTCCCTCCACCTGATCGATTGGCTCTCGTCCGCAGTGGTGCTTCTGGGGGGAACTGTCATTGCTAGTTAGGGACTGACCAGTGGGGATCATTAGGAGAGAGCCCAGGCTTGGGGGAGGCTTTGTTGGGTGGTGGAGGGGAGAGAGAAAAGAGAGAGGGAGGGCAGGATTTTCTGAAGAAGCCAAGCCTTTCTCTTTTAGCCTCCTGGACTTGGTTGACCTTTCACTTAGGGAGCAGCTGGAGCCGAGAGATATTTAATTGAATGGAGTCTTCAGATGTATTTTGGAAAGAGCGATGCAAGAGGGAAAGAGAGAAAGAGAGAGAGAGAGAGAGAGAGAGAGAGAGAGAGAGAGAGAGAGAGAGAGAGAGAGCACAGAAGATATTGCCAGCTCAAGAAGAGGGAGTCCAAGGGAGACTGGGAGAGAGAGAGAGAGAGAGAGGGTGAGAGAGGCAAAGAGAGAGTTTGCTTGACCTTCAAAGCCTAATTGATAGGCTTTTCATAGACCTTGTTTGAGATGTGCGTGGTCCCTGTTGTTCCGCAGACCCTTACAACTCCTGCAGAAGTACAAAGTCAACTGCAGGTAGTGAGCCCCCAGTGGCCCACCACAATCAATAGCAAGCAGGCACGGCTAACGAGGGCTGCAGTCACTCTCAGGCTTCTGTGGGCCGCATTAACAGGCAGAGGCAGAGGCCCATTTCCACTGCCTTCGCTCATTAACACAGCCAAATGCAGCGGCGCAGTGCAATTAAGCACTACTCTGCAGATGGTCCGATGCTTGAATGAAATATATAAAGTACCCGAAACAAAAAAAGGTTCTATCAGACTGGACAGCAAGGATAGAAACATGAAAACCCAAGTCCACAAACTGGGGCACACATCAAAACAAAATCAGCCTTGCACCCCTCAGCTTTCGCTGCCATGCCCCCTCTCTCCTCTCTCTCATCTCCTCGCTCTCATCCTGCAATTGCTTCTCCACCTCGTATCTTGAGTCTGCACATCTTTCTGTATGTTCTCTCTCACTCTGTGTTCATTTCTTTTCATATTCCCTTCACTTTTTGCTGAAAATGGGCGCTCTTATGCAAGGCTGAGAGATGACGATTCAATTTTTATCCTTTTCTTTTTGGGAAAATCCCACCAAGCTGCTAGGTAAAAGCCTGGGGCTTAAGGTCTGTTTGGATCCCCCGGAAGTGAGACGGGAATCAGTTGGAGGTTGGAAGCCTGGTCCTTATTGTCTTTGAGAGCGATTTAATTAGGCCCAGTTCCCCCTCTCAGAGGGACGGGAGTTTGAAGAGGTGGGGGGTGAGGGTGTGGGTTTAGGCCAGGGAATGGCTCCTGCAGCTAGGCTCTTGTGAAGGCAGCAGCCTTGGACACACAGAAAGGATTTTGCAGGGATCATGTACGGAGATCAACAGATAAGCAGCTAATTTTGTGTACTTAAGGGAGCAAGCGATTGAGCGTGGCCCCCTCCGGAATTCCACCAGCAGAGAGGATGAAAGACGGGAATGGAGCAGAGATCCTAGGCTCTTTTGGCCATTAATGCTGATCTTGAAAATTAAAGATTTATACCACTTGATTGAGTTCACTAACAGTATATACTGGATAGAAAAGAAGCAGAAATGGTCTTTAAAGGTGTCTTTTAAATATTTGAATGCCTTTCTTTTTTGCTAAGTAAGTATCTTAGGAAGAGAGTGGGAAGGTTCATCGTCTCTGAGTTCTGATAGTAAAGAGGTTGAGTTTGGATTCTAATACTGTGAATCTGAAATGTCAGATCTAATCTAGATACTACTTTCACATACTCTATTTCTATGATTCATGTTTTTCTCACAGATAATGACTCTAGGCTGATATTTTACTGTCTTCCAATCCAGACATGAGAAGTATTTTGATTTGATGGGGTTGAGTACATAGCTTCATAAATAGTCCACTACCCCTCTAGTTAATATTCTACATCTCTCCATGAGGCCGCAATGAGAAATGATAAAATATGATTCTACTTTTAAGAACCTTGTTCTTTCATGTCAAACTTTTGACAGTTTTGTCTCCGTATGGGTAATCTCATCAAAGTGACATTGTCATGCCTTGTTATGCATATCAAACCCCCCCAAAAAAATAAAAAATCTAAATTACCCACGAATGTACTCCTTGTTTGGGAGAAAAAGGGGGGGGGAAATCATTGTTATATTCATGTTGTTCTTATACTTTTCTTCAAAATGGGGCACACTGCACCTTGGGACATTGTCTCTGCAGACCCAGTGAATACATGACAAACATGAATCAACATGAACTTATTAATAAAGACCTTGTTATTCAGTATATGTTTGAAGCTGCCAGTCAAAAGCAACCCCCACTCCACTCCACTCCACCCTACTCTACCCCCACCCCCGCCTATTTGTCACATACTTCCCTTCTACTGTGACAAGTTTTGGAGACTTTGGTGCATTTGGTGTGGCAGCCATCTTGAATCTGGGCCTGACCTTGGACTGTCAAAGTGGCGGAGCAGCCATTGGGCTCCACAGGTTCTTCTGGAAGATCTTTGCTGAGGTGGTTGGTGGACAGTTAGTTTCAGGAGGACTCTTGGGAGTCAATAGAAACTCAGTGCAGCAATATATGACTCTGTTCTTTGGAAGAGGCAGTCCCTCAATGTTTAATCAAATGACCGATCTGGCATGTCGTTAGCCTTTTTTTTTCCACCGAGCTCCATTTTCTTTCAGTACATGAGCTTGCTTCAGAAAGATCAAAACGGCTGGATAATATGATCTGTTGCCAAGTTTGAAAATGAGCCTAACAACACTGATGTGGTCCCCTAATTGGGTTATGAAAAGGAAAATTCCATTGCTGGCCTAGCACTTTTAAAATAAACTGGTAACATTCTTCAATTAGTGAGCTCAACAAGTTCAATAATTCATAATGTCAAACGAACAGGAACATTGTGGCTAAATATTGGAAAGGGTAGAGGGTAAATGTGATATTACTTTAAACAAATGGCTTGCATGCAGTATGCTCCTGTTGGGAAGTGTTTTATCTAATAGGCCATATGTAAGATGTACTGCTTGTGGCTCACTTCATGAAAATGTATTGTGTGAGTAACCAAAGCTTTGTTGGGGAGAGTGAACGAGGAACTTTTGGATAGGTTATTCCTCTAGCAGGGCAACATAATATCGTTTGTTAATTATCATTGCAGTGTTGGCCTTTGCGACACTAGTATTACAGAACTACAAAAATGAAAAAAGATGAAAAGAAACACTCTAACCTTAAGTAATTTATTGTGTTCTGCAGAGTAAGGACGCGAGTCATAGGTTAACTCATGACTCGAGATTTAGAACTCATTTCAGTCTGAAAGAAGTTACGTACAAAACTGATTAAAGCAGAGCTGCTAACCTGTGATAAAATTAGCAAAAACTTTTGCTTCCAACATTACGTGTGTGACACTATCCATCAGTTTTGCTACTGTTATTACTGCAGAACAATTTTTTTCACAACTTGCAGGAGTGTCAGGTTTGATATGATCGCAAATAACAAGCCTTTCACTACAGAAAATAATTTCAATGTGATGGACAGAACAAGGCGCTGCACACATGCAGTAAATGCGTCAGTAACTAATTTATTATTTTAGTAGCTAATAAATTTGCAGCTGGTAATTTATCTGAAATTGTCAGCTAATAGTAAGTCACAGATCACATTCCTTTGAGGTTTATTGAAACTTCAACTGGATTAGGTACATACTAAACAAACTATGGACAAACTTCACAGTTTTTAACCTGTAAACACCACATTTTACATGTCATACTTTTACCATTCTGTCTATCATAATTTAGATATTTCTATAATGAAAGGCTTATTTAAAGTAATGTCAAACACAATAGGAGTTTACTTTTGTACAGAGCAATGACACATACCCCCAGAGACCCCAGACTCACATCCCAGAGACTCAAAACTTGACTCTGACTTACATCCCAGAGAACTGAAACTCGGATTCATATTCACACTCCAGAGACTTGAGATCCGATTGAGACTCCCTCTCCAGTGACTCACAGCTTTACTTGGGCTTCTATGCTGGAAACTGAGGTCTTGACTTGGACTCACAGACCAAAGACTCAACTGAGACTTGCACTCCAGGCCCTCAAGACTTGCCTTAGCCTTGCATGAAGCAACATAAACTGGTGTTCTGTAGCTCTTACAACTTAGAGCGTTTTAGTAAAATTTTGATTTCAACAAATAAAAAAGGTGTAAAACAGTCTAAAACCTGTGTTTGCTCTCCTACACACTTGCCATTTGCTGCTCTTTCGCACGGCGCGCCGCCACACTGCCGCTCTCTGAACCCCCTCCCTCTGTGGGTTTTCCCTACCCACTTGTGTGCGGAGATTATCCTGAAAGTTCTCCTAGGTTCAAAGATCCTGTATTTTTTCATTTGTTTCTAAGATCTAAAATAAAAGAAATTTGGCCATTACTGTTCTTTTTGGGCCTTTGAGCATGACACTATTTTTAAAACCCTAGTAGCAGTTACTATTACATGTTTTTCAAATTACAATAACTTTGGTTCTACGTGACATAGGAACACCAAACATGATGTATCAACACAAACCGGGGGAATGTAGGGAGTTGTTTAGCCGTATGATGACAATTTACTATTTGTTGCACTTCCGGCATGGATCTGTGTTCTAAGGGTTAACCACCCTGGACCATCTTCAGACACATGAGTTGCCAAGGGCTTTTTCATGAACCAAGACATTCATGAAATGTAAATACTTTTGGTCAAAATAAAATAGCCACATTTTAACCATGTAATATCAAGGTTATTTAATTTGAATGCATGTCACAACTATAATATAATCACAGCATGATTGCAGCTTGGCATTTTGTCCATAATGTGCAGTCCTATCTTCCAGGGTAATCAAGAGATGCAGTTGTCACAAAACAAAAACCACAGAGCCTCGACTGAGAAAAAATAAAGTGAAAGAAAGGCAAGAGGAGGTTTTCTAAACACAGTAAATGGGCAAGGCTTTGCCATCTAATTAGAGCAGTTAGTTTAGAGTTGTGTAATTCATTTCAATTGCTTTCTGACATTTGGAGAACCGCTCCTGTAATCACCCTGCCATGGTGCCCCGTCCAGTAATTATTCAATTACAAAACCTAATTGACATCCGCCGTTGTCTTTTATTGGATGATTTTTTTTTAGCAGTTGCTCTGTGACTAAGAAAGGCACTTCACCCTTGGTCATGAAGCAGAGCGTAGTTTTGGTAACAAGGCCCTCATCATGCCCATAGAACAGAGTGAAAAAAAACAAAAAAAACTCAAGAGGGTCTCTCAGCTGTTGGACAGCAGTTGTGTTGATGTTTTTTTCTGGCATGAATCATAATTGCAGTGCATCAAAAAGTATCTCTTGCCCATGACAGCAATTATGACATTTGAACCCACTGGGAAGGACAAAATTGTTGTAAAACTTTGAAGTCGAGTTGTAGAGTCCTTGTGTTTAAGTTCACGCTATCTGAAACAGTAGTGAGCCATGATGCTAGCCTAGCTCTTTGTAAGCTGTCTATACCATGGGGCTAAGGTTGTTCAGCAAGGTTCTTGAGTAAAGCACTTTACCATTCCCTTGTCCTTTGCCTTGGAATAAAGAATTTAATTCCTCTTAACATGTGAGAGGGACTCGTGTGCTTTTTACACACACACACACACACACACCTCATTTTCTATTTCCTTTGATGACTAGCAGAGAAAGTTTCCAACTGCAGAAGCACTCTTGAAAATAATAAATCATGAGAGTGTCTTCCTGCACTAATTGACATTTGACAACATCATTTGCATAATGATTCAAAACACCCTCAAGGGAGACGCTTAAAAGGAGGGAAACATTATGGATTTACTAATTAGCTATCGTCAGTTCCTTTTTTTCACCGTTGTCGTCGTTAGTTTGAACGCAGTAACTCGATCAGACAACCGTGGCTTTCACGACACTCATCATCACTATTCAATCAGAATTATTGGTGATGCTGTTGCACTGAAGTTACTTTTGCCTCATGGAGGCATTAATCTAAATTTTAAGTTTTTGAGGTTTAGCATCTTGTTCCAAATAGTTAATGTGCTTATGTGTTAATGTACACATTTCAAAGCTGTAGTTTTACAGAAGTTCAGAAATAATGCTTTGGCAAAAAAAAAAAAAATCTAATTTCAGATTTCTCTTTATTCCAGAGGTTTGAAGTATGAAGACTGCCTCTTTAGGTTTGCACTGGAGCTGAAAGTGTGGAAAATACTAATTAGTTTCATGAAACTTCATGTCTAAATCATCACACAACCAGACACTGTACAACATACTGTTAACAGCTAAAATGGGCAAAAGTATGTATGATAACTAAAAACAATAGTAGCAGCCATTCTGAAATCTGAAATTTCTTCCTACTTTTTCTCCATTTTTACAGATAGCATTATACCACCATTAGCTCCAACCTCATAATATGATTGGCTGAGACAGTGTGATTGGCCAAGAGGCATTCTATGACAATATGATTGGCTAAGAGGCTTCTATGGCAATATGATTGGCTGAGACACATTCTGTGACAATGTGACTGACCTCAAGGCATTCCTCAAATGCCAGTGGGTGTCCCAGTTATGCACTATACCCAAAGGTATAAAGTACCCATAGGAAATACTATGTACTAATTTTGGCAGGTTAATACACTAAAATATTAACATATGACACTTTTTCTCACTAACAGGAAGTGATGGAGTGTTGCTATAGAGAAGACTTTTTGACACAAATTAAACAATTTTTTTTTTCAAAAATTTCTGTGTAGCTCCTCCTCCTTCTGTTTTGCAAAACATTGTGGGACAATAGTGTCCATCAACACCATACTCAAAAATAAAAACATTTAAGTATGCATTATGCATATTAAGTATGCATTGTGTAAGTATGCATTTTGTATATTTAACTTTGTCACTTAGAACAAAATGCATGCTACATACTCAAACAATAGTTAATATTAGTATTAAGTACACTATTGGGACATACTGTCACGCCCACCAGTCACGTGACGCGCACGAGGCACCGGAAGTGAAGCGCGTCACACGGTATTTATACCCGGAAGTAGAAGGTACTCACTGCTCAGTCATTTTTTACCTTTGCCCGAGCCGATTCCAGTCCATCCTTCTACTCAATGGTACCCTTCTCTTCTTGTTTATTGACTGTGTGTGTGAGTGAGAACGCGGACTCCCGGTGGGAGTCTCAACTCTTTATAGAGCGTTCTCAGAGTAAAGCACGTGGTTCACCTACTATCTCGTGTTATTCCGCGACTGGGTTTATCCACCACACTACACTGGGCAAATAGTGTTAGACCAGTCCTGACAGAATGACTGAGCCAACATCTGTAAACCCAGCGGAGTTCGCCCGCCCTGTGTGACACCATAACTCGACAGGCAGCTGAGATTGGTGGGCTTCGGCGGGAGGTCGCGGACCTGCGTCACGCTCTTCTGGAGTCACAACAGGCTCTGGGAGAGTTAGACAGCCTCAGACAGCAGGTCGCGTCTCTCAGCCTGGCTCACCAGGAGCTGGCTGCCGAGCACAGGACACCACGGGTGGCGACCCAGACCCTTCTCTCATCTCCCCCACCTGAGCCTAAAATAGCACTCCCAGACAAATGGAATGGTGTAGACAGGAAGTGCGATGTGTTTCTAACTAATGTTAATCTTGTTTTCGAGATGCAGTCCAGAAGATATGCCACCGACCGCTCACGCATCGCACTTCTTGTCTCCCTCCTCACTGGGCAGGCAGAAGAGTGGGCCATGGCGGTCCTGAGAGCCGATCACACCTTCACTCACTCCACTCAGACTTCACCACCCAGCTCAGGACCGCCTTCCCTGACCCCTGAGGAGAGGGAGAGACGTTATCGCAAAGGCCTATGTGCCTATTGCACCTCCCCCGAACACCATCGTGCTGTCTGCCCTCTCTGGCTGGGAAACGGTCAGACCAGGTGAATAGGGGGAGGTCCTCACCTGATCTTAACCTCAATACCTCCAACCCATCGACCGTTTCCCTCTTAACGGTTCAGGTTCATATTCAATTGGACCACAAACGGGTCGTGACCACTGCCTTCGTGGATTCGGGGGCAGCTGGCAACTTCATCGACCAGAAATTCGCTGTCCAATTGGGTATGAAGTTTGAGGCGTTATCCCAGCCCATTAACATCACCGCTGTGGACGGTCGGTCCCTAGCTACAGTGTTGGGCCAGCTACTTGTAAAGTGTAGTGAGCTAAGCTATCAGTTACTCAACAATACATTAAGCTTCACTAATCAAAAGCTACCACCCATAGAAATATAGCAAGCTAAGTTACACAAATATGGCAAAAGTAGTTTACTACATCAGAAGCT
>JBBPCZ010000136.1:22774520-22784748 GCA_037974445.1 Brycinus macrolepidotus
ACTTGTGTTCTGTTCTGTGCTTTTCTGTTCTGCTCTTGTGTTGCACCATGGTCCTGGAGGAACGTTGTTTCATTTTTACTATGTACTGTATGTATACGGTAGAAATGACAATAAAACCTACTTGAACTTGAACTTGAACTTGAGCTTGAACTTGAACAATGCTGGAGGGTAGAGGGACCCTGATGATCCTCTCAATTTTCATTACTATCTTCTGTAGGGTCTTGTGATCCGAAACGGAGCAATTTCCATACCATGCCATGATGCAGCTACAGAGAATGCTCTCTTCATAGATTTAACCCTGTTGCTTCCATCCAAGGGTGGCACAGTGGTGCAATGCTATTGCCTCACAGCAAGAAGGTGCTGGGTTTGATTCCTGGCTGGGGTGGCTGAGGGTCTTTTCTAGGTGGAGTTAGCATGTTCTGCATGGGTTTCTGCTGGGTACTCTGGTTTCCCCCCTCAGTCCAATGATATGCGCATCAGGGGAATTGGAGATGCTAAATTGTCTCTAGGTGTGAATGCTGTTATTTGCGGGTCTATCTTGTAATAGACTGGCAACCTGTCTGGGGTGTTTCTCTGCCTTTCACCCTATGACTGCTGGGATAGACTCCAGCACTCTCCTCAGTGCTGGTGAGGATAAGTAGCTCAGATAATAGACAGATGGGTTATTTCTAACCAAAACTTAATAATGAAATAAGAGTAGTACCGCAGTACTTGCTGAATTTAAAAGCAAACATGATTCATTTAAATAAAAATGAACAAAAAATTACAGAAATTTATTCTTTAGTTTCCTAACTCAAAATTTCCTAACTGAAATTTCCCTTATGTGTGACATGCAGAATACTTAACAACATGATTTTTGAAGTCTGTTTATTTAAGCATGTAGAATGCACAATGTTTTGCACAAAATGTAAATGCTTGATAACAGGGGTAGAAGCTTCCATGACTATCAGCTACATTAGCCTCATAGAGCAAAGCTAGAACAAAATGACTTTGAACATGTCTTGGCTAATTGACTACATTTGAAGAGGAAAACTGCGTAGATCTACTTTTTCACTGAAAGCTGCTTTAAATAGAACCTGTAAAAGTTCGAATTTGAGGTGCCCATTGTCAGACCACTCATTCTGGAAGTGAGGACCATCCAGTGTTGGTACTAGTCATGCTTAATTTGCTGTACCTTCCGCCCCCCACCACATGTATTCTGTTTTGTTTAAACAGCAGAAGCACTAATCAGGAGAAGGTCATCTCTCCTCATGCTCTGTGGTTGGAGTGTCATTGTGTTTTTGTTTACCTGTGTTTTTGATTGAGAGACACTCAATAATGCGCAACGCCCTGCTTCTCTACAGAGGTTGCGACAGCTTCCGCTGCAAAATTGAGTGTATGATGAGTAAAAGCATGAACTTGTTTGATAGAGTGCATTGCATATTATGTTGCCCCTCACTCGAGCGCGAGCTGTGAACAAATGCTTCCTCCGTAAGTGAAATATTATGAGATCTCATTTCCCAGGTGTGACTCACTTGTGAATTTTGAACCACATTAATTTGGGAGGAACACATTATTTCTTTACTTTTCATATTGTGCGCCGTCCTGAATGTATCTATTTACAGCTGGCCCACGCAATAGGAGGAACATCGCAATTTTGTGCTTGAACTTCAAAGGCCTGGGAACTTGTCATGGATTGAAATGAAATGCACACACACACAGTGCTTCCACTGTAGTCACCACGGGCAGAGTACTGTGGAGAGCTAGAGCGTGTAATTTATTGGTAGAATCCAGATTAGAATGACACTCCATCCATATAGGTTATATGGCTGTTAAGGCAATGCAAACATGCAGGAGTACTATTAGTGGAATCAGATGGATCACTTGCTTCTGCAAAAGCAGTACTATGTGTAGTACTCTCATATAAGTCATGATGGTACAAAAACACTTAAGTTACCTTATTAAAAGTACATGGGGCAAAATAACTTTATGAATAGTTTCCTATTTCCCCGCTGTGTCTACCCAGCAGTCGGCCTGCTGTGGGCCTTCTATCAGTGGGCTCTCTGTCTCCACCCTGAGGAGCTTCAGGCAGTGGACACTGGCTATCAGTTAAGGGGGATTGGACAGCAGTGCTAGTTCCTGCAGTAAAAGGGGCCTGAGTGCCCCCCAGGCCATCAGAGTGTACCTGATAAGAGCAGATTTGGAGCCCCGGTGTCAATGTCAGAAGGCACCGCGGGCTTCACGCACACTACATGCACACAGCCACACGCACACACACACACACACACACACACACACACACTCACACACAGACACAGAGCCTTACTCTATATGTCCAAAAGTTCAGAGATGCCTACTCATCCAAAGTTTCCTCTGAAATTAAGGGTATTAGTAAAGAGTTTGTCCCCACCTTTGCTAGAGGAATAGCCTCTACTCTAATAAGAAGGCTTTACAATGGATGATGGAACATTGCTGTGAGGATTTGATTACATTCAGCCAAAAGAACATTAGTGAAGCCAGATGCTGATGTCGAATGGTTAGTTGTGGATCACAAACAACACACTTTCTCACCCCAAAGGTACTGGAAGGCTTACCTCCACTGCTCTACAGCCTAGTGCTGGGGAAATTTACCCTGTTCTTACCTCTTGGCACTGCGCACAGCGACAGTGGGACTCGGCAGTGCTTATCTATGGAGACTTTACAAGCTGTGTGTGCACAATTGAGCACCTGTGTCAGCAATGGGTGCACCTTTAAGTCGCTGAATTCACTCATTAGTAGGGTTTTCTGGATATTTTTGGATATACAGTATGTTGTATCCTCAGCCATAAACAGGTTATCAGCTCATATAAGCAGGAATAACCAGATGCACAAACAGAAACAGGCACACATCAACCATTCACTGCTTTTTTGAAATGAATGGCCTTGAGACTGTTTTTCTTGCTCTATTTATTTAGTTAGGTTTTGTACCAGCAATTCATCAAATATGAATGTTTATGGGGGAAAAAATACCTCCTTCCAGTCCTTACAATGGAAGCAATGTCCTGGTTTGATTTGCCCTTAGATTTAGCTTGAAGACCACAATAACCACTTCCAATCAATAAACACAGCACCACATTTCATTAAAATTATGAGTTGAAAATTGTTTGTGGTTCTAACAATGGACAAACGTTTGTCCGGTTCCTCCAAAGTTTGCAGATATTGCAATATATACACTCAATTGTAAACTGGACTTTTTCCCTCTGATTTGTTTGCCTAACCAAAAATTGCTATGGTGTGCATGATGCGTACCTTTAATACAAATTTATTGAGTCAATAATTTTTTCCCCCCTCCGATTATCAGTGCAATTCTACATTCGATTTGCCTTCCTCTACAAGGTACATACTCAACACAAAGGGCAAATATGGGAAGAGAGCAGAATAACAGCATGCTTCTTCTCCTCTTCCATTCTGCTTCGGCAGTCCCTCCACTGAAGAAAGAAATTAGTTGAGCTACCCGTTGAGAGAGGCCTCAAAACACAGAATAAGTGTTTATACTCCAAGTGAATGTGGAGGCCAAGTTATTTTGTAAGGTTAAGAAAACACGACCATTGGAAAGAGCAACCGCAAGAGAGGCTGTGAAATAATTTCCTGTCAAGGGCATAAAACGGCTCTCAATTGAGGTAAACATTTCTACTTTCAAAAGCAATTTATTTCCTAACAACCACTGAAAGCAGACAACATATCTTATGTTCCCTTTTTCCCCTGAATTTTCATTTTGTTATTCTCTCCCCTCAACCCTTTACCATTTCACGAGTTGCTGTTTACTGCCGCCTCCCTCTCTCCCCGTGCCAGGATCTTAAAGACTGGCAGAGAGAAATTGCTTGGTTTGTGGAGGGATTCGGATTAAGGTCAATGTAATAATGTATGATTTTGACGGGAATAGACCTGGGAAGGATCTCATTGTTTTTGCCACTTCAATTAAAGAAAAAAAAGCAATATTGTCTACTGATGTAAAGAGATTTCTGATAGAAAACGTCTGAGTGGCACTGCTGTTATAGACTGGCCTAGATATTAGTCTGGAGTACTGGGACAGAGTCACATAGGCTGTATTTTGAGGCTTCACTGTGGTAGCGATGCATTTAGTCACAGGCCTGCTGCTTGCCTGGAACAACCTTTTTCGACGACCACAAAAACAATACAATACAATGGAATACGATACAAGGTACAGTCAGTGCATTCAATTAAATTCAGTTCTAGTCTATCCTATTTTACAATGCAATTTTATAAAATACATTACAAGACAATACAATACACTGTTATTCTATTCTATTCTATTTTATTCTATTCTATTCCTGAATAATACAATACAATGCAATCTATATTACATACAATGCAATACAAGGTGAATGCTAGCAGCAGCTACTGTAATTGACCTGCCATGTCTATGCAAAACTTCCTTTAACCTCCACAGTAGCCATTATACACTCAGATTGTGGTCTTGATCGAGCCTCCCACGCACACACAGACACACACATGCACACACACACACACACACACACACACACACACACACACACACTTAGACACATTTCCTTCTGCAAAGGCTCTCCCAGGTCATTCTCCGGCCTGCTATGGGGGTCAGCATCATTCTCACCACTGCGGCCGCTCTTATCTTTTTATTTATCTATTTTGTCAAGCTGCATCCTCACCGGCAGTGGAGTCAAGCCTTCACTCTACCACCTACTCCAGCCACACCACAGCTTAAAAAAATCCAACTTTAACACATTAGACTTCCCATTTCACCCAGATAATTACACAATTATCCCGTTCCAATCCAAAAAAAAAAAAAAATCCATCCAGGGGTAATTGGTGAGGAAGGAGGGGAGGGGTTCTCATCCAGATTCCACAGCAATGCCTGCAAACGGGTCTGGAGGAACCAATCCTGATAAGTCAAGTAGAAAAGAGGTGGAAAGGAGGAGGAAGAGAGAAAGAGCATGAGGGAGAGAGAGAGAGAGAAATCTGCACTTATTCGATTTTAATCTCACCACTTTGCAAGCATTTAAATAGCCTTTACGTGGTTCCTGGCTCGCGGCACCCAACCGCTAACCTGTTATCAATGGTGAAAAATGAAAATTTTAAATGTCAGTGTGTACTCTGAATTGAAGTGCGGTAACAGGTGCTTAGCTCCTTCTGAACCGCACTAATGTCGCCATTATTGCATTCTCATAGAGCTGTTACACGCTGCATTGTCGCCGTTCTGGGCAAAGCCATTCTGTTGGAAGAGAAAAGCCGAGCTCCATTTATTTGCGTAGAAACAGTGGGCTGATGCACAATGCCGGCTTTCAGCGCGGCCTGAATTAAGACCCCGCGCCGGCTGCATCTATCATGTATGAAATAACCTTGATAAAAGTAATTGAATTTCACTCTGATAAGATTAACTACAGGTAATTGTGAGGAAGAGAGGCAGTAAGAAGAGACACTCTCAGTGATGGCAGGAATGAGAAACAATCACACACTCACACACACACACACACACACACACACACACACACACACACACACACACACACAAGACCACCCCTATCTTTTTGCCTTGCAAAAATCACAAGCAAAAAAATAAACGTCGGAGCCTGAAAATAAAAATCAGTCTGAAAATAAGATTTTGCACCCGGCGCCCAAACGGCCTGATTACCATGCATGCGCGCAAACCTCCAAATGTGCTGAGATGGTCTTTAAACAAGATTCAACACTTTTAAACCCCAGCAGACTTAATTAAGGGTGGGACTTAGCACATGCAGAGAGAGAGAGAGAGCAAGAGAGAGAGAGGGTGGGAGAAGGAAGAGTGTGCAGGGAAGTGTGTGTGTGTGTGTGTGTGTGCGTGTGTGTTGGGGGGGTGGGGGGGTGGGCGGGGGTGTGTAAAGGCAGGAGTGTACATGCCAAGAGTGTTTTGGTAGAGGTTTCTTAGTACTGCCTATGGTAAACAACCTAAGGCCTCCCCACCGACATTACTTGAGCCACACACACACATGTAGACACTCATATATAACTCAGACTTAAACTCTCCATTACTTTCCCAAAAGCGCCTGAAATATCAGACAATGTGCAGCCAGTGGGGGGTGCTGGGTGTGGAGTTAAAACGGCCCAGGCTCATTTCCATACAGCTTTACATGTTTCCAAAAGATATGCATAATTACAGGGTTTGTACATAATTGCTCCAACACATTGCCTGGAAAAAGCCAGGTTTGTTCTTTTTTTAAATGCTGGCTCTGAGACTCTTTCTCTCTTTCTCTCTCTCTCTCTCTCTCTCTTTCTCTTTCTCTCTCCCTCTCTTTCTCTCTCTCTCCGTCTGTCCATCTGTCTCTCTCTATCTCTCTCTCTCTCCCTCTCTCTTTTTCTTCCCTTTCCCTCCATTTTCTAGGCTCTAACAATTAAAACAATACAGCCGTCTTGGAAAGGAGCTCAGTTCTCATTATCGCCTTCTCTTCTCCCCTGTCAGAACATTTACTGCTTAAAAGAGGGCCCCGGCACCTTGGCATTGAAACACACTCTTTCATTTTTGCTCTGTTTTATTCCCCCTCTCACTTTTTCTTGGAACGGCACAGCATATGCGTGTGGCGGGGGGGAAAAATGTAAATAAGATGGAGTTTTCGCGACGGCTCTGTTCCGTTCCAAGAGCGCCTGTCTGCATCTGAAGCAATCAAAAAGACTTTTCTTAAAGCTGGAGTTTTTACCCGTCTTATTCCAACTCTGAACACATGTGCACATTGTTTGACTTGATACCAGCGCAAATTCGACTTTGAAAAAAAAAAGACAAAGGAGAAGAAATAAGAAATTTAGGCAGAGGATGAATGTTTTGACTTGAACTCATAATAGGAAGGCAAATCGTGAGAGACTTTTATCTCTGGCTACCAAGCTGAGAGTCGCAAGTGTGAGAACGACTCAGGTTGGGATCCTCAACACTGAGCTGACATTTGGGAGGCCATTTGGCGGGTCAATCCTGCGATTTACAGACCTAATCTTAGGTAATAGGTCTCCAGATAACAAGCAGGCACAATCAAAAACAGCACATTTGAAAAAGCTTTAGTGCTTCCACCACTTCATTTCGTCCTTGTTAATAAGATTGCAAATGAGGGTATCTTAATTAATGTTAATGTTTTCCCACTACCCTCAAGATGAGGCCTAATCCAATTACCATGCAGAGGGGAAATTACAGAAATGTTGGACTAGCACTGATACTGCAGTGATACTGGTATTTAAATGAATGCTGGCATGTAGAAGACACTGTAATTGTTTCTTTTTTAGGAATATCCCAGCCAACTCTATCAGTCAACTGTGATTTTAATGCTATGGTCAAAGTCTTTTGGTCCTAAATTGGTCTCGGAGGACGTCCGTCAGACGATGACTGCAGTTGGCTTCCATGATGTATCAATGCAGTGAGAAGATTCCTTCATCACTGGCACAATACACACCACTCTGGGGACAGGGCCGTTGGGAGAAAAAAAATACATCCTTTACAAGATAAAATTACTTTTCCCGCTGAAAGTCAGAAAAATGGTTGCAATAATACACTATTCATGGCACTGGACAGCAGTGGGGGGGAGGCAGAAGCTGGTCTCTTTTTATATGCTTTTTTTCTCATTCTCATAAACGCCACTGCTGACCAGTGCAGAAAACCCAGGTATCCTAATGTTTAAAAAATAACACCATTATTGGCCGCTATTGAATCCAATTGCAAGCAATGCAGGTTGTAACAGATAAGGAACTGATGGAATCTGTCTTTGCACTATCTGAGCCAAAGTGGTCTCCGTGTGAGTCAAATGGAAGAGGGGCCGCATTGACAATTCAAATCGGACTGCAGCTCTGCAGGCAATTCACCCTACATGCATTCCCCCGCCAGCAGGCCAGGTGAGATTGCATTTTATAAACACAAGGCCTTCCCTTTGGAGGACCATTGCATTCACTCATTGTGTAGTAAGGTGCACTAGCAATAACACGTTGGGGGAACTTGCAAACAGCTCTTATAAGTAAGACCAGTAACTGTGTAGTTTCCCATTCAAATGCTTGTTAATGAAATTAATTTGTAGAGGAGCAAGGTGTGAACTCTTAAATGATCAAATTATCAAGACTCTTACACAAAAATAAAAGGCTCCTGAGTGGCACAGCAAAGTGCTGGCCCTATCATTAAAAGAACTGACCTCACTCTCTCCAGGTGGCTTAGAGGGCCCCCTCTTTCACCTCATACCTCAGTGTGGTACAACATAACATGGGTGTCTGTTTTCTGATGTAAAAAAATAGCAGTTTGTGTTCTCCTCCAAGTGTGTTGAGCTGTCTTATGACGCTGTGTTGGCAGCAGTATGAAAAGATGCAGTAGCAAGTCATGTCTTACATGACGCAGATGAGAGATCTAGATGAGTGGAATTAAACATGAGAAAACTGTGAAAAAAGAAACTCTAGATGTTATAGAATTTAAAAAGCCATTGTTGGTCAATTTGCAGGCAATGAAGATTATTACAGATAACTGATGACTGATCTGTCACTATACCATATCAGTAGTAGCGGGTGGTCAGACCAAGAAGGTTTTTGCTTACTTTTTATAGAAACTGAACAAGTAATCAAATGTATTAAATTAAGTGTACTAAATCTGGTTCTTCATAGTTTTTTTTTTTCTTTTCAGAGATAAACCCAAAAAAGAGACCCCTTATTATTTGAGGACTTCTGCCTTTTGTCGTGTTGTGCGGGTATGGAGGACGCAACTGTGGGATAGACTTCAGAACAGAACAAGCTTTAATGAACTTAGACACAGAATGAGCTCGGGAGCTACAAACGAAACAAAGTCCTTCACACCACAGGTGTAGGATCCAGATCGCAGAAGTCTGTCCACTCCCAGTAGGACTGAGGCTTGAGGAGGGAGGAAAGGGGCGCACTCGGCAGCAGCCCGAGTCGCCCTATTAACTCCTAGGCTCACTCACAATGGTGGCCAGTAAGGTTGGTCCGCTTCCTGCGGACTCGCTTTTGGTGAGAGCCTTCTCACCGACTTCGGCCTGTAGAGACAGAGGGAAGACACAGAGAGAAAGTAGACTATCACCGTCTACCGTGAATGCCTCAGGGAAGCCTTAGCCTAGCGGTGTTTCCCTCCGGGCTCCAGTCTGCGTTCCAACTGCCACTTGAAGCGCGGCTGACAGCAGTCAGGCAGAGCTGGGATGGTGAGGCACAAGTCCCTGTTCCCTTCGTCCTACACGGCTGTAATTGAAACTCACACAGACACAACTAGGATAGGAGATCAGTGACCGCACACCCTCTCTCTGGACCGGCTGGCTTTTAAGCTGCGTCACGCAGAGGGGTTGTCACAAACAACCAATCACGAAACCGAAACTATTACTCTCAACTAGGAGACACTTAACAAGAACACGAGGCAGGTGTGCCTGTACACAGGTGCCTAGCAACCCAGCTGACGTGCGTGCAGAGCCATCAGTCTCTACACCTGGGTTGCCCCAGCACCGAGTCCAGACACACCAACACATGACATCACACGGACGGGACCAGATATGTGTACACTTAATACTCAGGAGACGGGGGCCGCTGAGGGTGTGATCGAGGTGGCCCTGACGTGACACCTTTTTTGTTCTGAATTTCTAAATTTGACAGATTAAGATACATTGATTGAAATTAATTAACAGGAGTCAGCACCAGCTCTTGTTCCTAAAAAGGCCATTCTAGAGTCCTAAACCAATTCTTGTCAAATTTATTTTTAATAAACGCCAGCAAAACATCTAAATGTCAACTAAAGGTTATATATATAAATATATGAAGTTTATGTATATATTGCATTGACTGCTTTTTGAATTTATTTTACTTCTCTAGTATTTTTTCTTAAAATCCATATACTTTGTGTGAAACTGGCTGCAAACTTCACCCACAAGCTCAACGTGGAATCAGTTTAGCAGTATTTAGTCTGACTAATTATTATGTCACTCTTGCTTTGTCACACTTTGTCAGTTTCAACAGCTAACGTTGTCGTGATCAGTAATTACTATAATAGTTACAGTAGTTACTGTGAAAATAGCCATAGTTAGAATGTAGTTCTCTAGATAAGAACATGTTTAGGTGACTGCTCTAATCATAAGTTCTCTATTACCAATTGAAAATTGTTTTGGTAGTTAATACAGTGATTTGGGTGTGAGTACAGTACCATTTGGAAGACATCCTGTCTGGTTCCTGTCCCCAAAAAGATCCACCCTTCGACCCCCAGCGACTACAGGCCAGTGGCTCT
>JBBPCZ010000136.1:22784848-22803171 GCA_037974445.1 Brycinus macrolepidotus
AGTTATTTGTTACTCTGTTTAGAGTTTTTTGTTATTCTGTTTGCACTATTACTTCTGTTCTTTTTAAACTCTTTACCTTACCTTTATTACTCTTGTTGCACTGAGCATGTATATGATAAAAGAATTTCCCTCGGGATAAATAAAGTTCTTTCTTATCTTATCTTATCTTATCTTGTTTGTTCCAGCATACAGTATTTGTCTTCTAACCGTATTAACATAAAGTGTCACCCAATGATGGAATTTGTATGTTGCTTGTTGAGAAAGAAGACTAAAATCGAGACTAAAGCTTTACAAAGGTGTAGATAGTAGTGCCAGCTTGTCTAGATGGCCTAGTGTGGGATATAGTGCCTTTCTGAGCTCTTAACACCCTAAACTGAAAAGAGGAATTTGGGAGAATTGTAACTTTTTCTGGAACATTATTCAAAGAAAAAAAGTTTCTAGGAAGAACGTGGCACATTTTACTGGCACTTCATTTGGTATTAGTGCACACACTTCCTTTGACAAAGACTGCATTTAGTGGATGAGGCAGAACAACATTTATAAAGGGATCTGAGACCGTTCCTCCATTCATCTCCAGTTCGTTGTGTCACTTGATGCTGGCTTGTGGCTTCTGCAGTTACTACCACTGTTTTTTGTCAGATTTAGATCATGGAACTAACAGGGTCACATGGTCAGCAAACCATCTTTGCTGGAGCTGGAGGTGTATTTTCTATCATTGTCCTGCCAACAACCCAGTTTTAGCCTGGCATAAGCAGGCAGATGGCATCCATGAGGCCATGTTTCCTAACCAGATTCAGGGCATCTGGAAGAAGAACAGTCCCACAACATCACAGACCCACCACTATGCTTCACAGTTGGGATTAGTGTTTTTTTTCCTGCATGTCCTTGACACTTTTTAGACCAAGCTTACCTTTGGTGTTGTCCTTTAAACCTTGTTCCAGTCACTGCTCTGGTGATCACATTCATCGCTGGAGCAACAGCAGAGGTTTTCTTCTGGCAAGTCTTCCAAATTATTTGTTGACATGGAGGTGGCATCTAAGGGTAGTTTTGGAAATGTGATGACCCCAAGAGGGAAAGAATGCCTGCAACTTGTCAGCTGTAATCATCAGAGAAAGTTTTGCTCCTCAAACAACCTTCCAGGCAGGCCTATCACTGAAGATGCGTCATTCGATTTGTATATTCTCTGATTTTCTCCATGTTAATGGATGACTTAGAGTGTTTGGCCAGCAAATCACATCATATTTACATATCCTTATTAGTAAAAGAAAAGGTCATGAATGTCTCTCTGCAAGTTGAATTTCACTCTCACTTTTTCAGTATACAATCAAGCTGATAAAAAAATGTTTTTTCATAACTTTTCTTGCTCATCTTGCCAGTAATTCTACAGGATACTGTATGTGACCAAATATTGTTTTTGTACTACTTCTACTACTCTTTTATTATTAAGTTATTTTATAGTTTGTGTTCCTTTACTAATATATGGGATTACATCTAGAAAGGCTCTAGTACAGTGCTCTTTCCTTTACTTTTGCCATCTTCCATCTTTTATCAAACCTGCTGAAGTGTTCAAACACAAATGGCTGCACTGTCACAGTGTTTTTGGAGTGGGGGAGTGAGCTGGTACATAATCCAAAAAAATTAGCTTTTCCAGTAGAGAAGGAAGAAGAGAGGTTAAAAAAATGGTGAAATTAAGCCATACAGTAGGTACCAGACACATACACAAGGCGTGCCCTTAACACATGCAATTTGTTTTTTGGTTCCTGCCGAAGGGATAACGGCAACCTCTGACCCCACTGCAATCTTAAGCAGGTCCCCCGATGCCCTGGCCTTCATGAATCTTTAAGGCAATGGGAGTCTAGAGTTCAAAGTTCCTGTGAACCTGAGAAATAATAAGCTCCCTGATTAGCGCTGCTAAGAATACCAGCACTGCCAGAAGAAGCCTGGTGCTGAATCTACCGTCAGACCCATCTGCATGTTCAGAGGCTTTTTATTGACATACAGAACACAGAGGAGCCTCTGACAACTGATCATCACAGATACTCACCAGCTGTAGTTAAGGCCTTAAAAATAAAGGTCCCTGCATGGTTCTTAGCTTGGATAAAGGATTCTAGGAAAAACATTCATTGGTATAGAAGCTTTATATTATGTGGGTACAAAGGCAGCGCAGTCTTTGCACCCCCAGGTATTTAGATAACCTTGGTGTGTAATTTACATGCTCATAATCGTTTAAACTGAACTAAAAATTGAAACGAGTTGGTTAAAAACATTTCCATCACCAAACTATGTTTATTGTTCCAGGATGTGCATAGGGCAAAAAAAGGTAATTGCTCAATGGTGCCAGGACAGTAGTGGGCACTAGCCTGCTGCTAGTTTTGATGATGCCTCTTGTGTTTATAGGTAACACATTATTAGCATCAGTAGAAAGTTAACATGTATCAATGACCAGTAAAATGAAGCATTTATAGAATTAATTATGTGGATGTCAAAAATTGTGTTGTGTTATAGAAAAGTGTATACACTCAGACTGTACTACTTGTTTCCCGTATCAACACTTCAGATGCACTTCAGCGTTAATAAGTGTTTGTGCTTTTTTCTTGTCGATTGTTAGGTTGAGAGTTTCTTAATTTGATGTTGGCCTTGTATGAAACAGTCTGTGGGTTAGTCAATAAGATTTCTGAAATATGGTAATGTTGACATGGTCAGATCTTAGTGCAGTATTGGGTGAAAAGATGATGAAAGAATTGGAAAGTGTTGGGGTCGACTTCATTTTTTTCTGGCGCCACCTGTAGTCTGCTTTGGCTTTGACATTGTGCACTGTGTTGGTGTGGCTTGTGTGCGATTATTCATGGGCAGTTTTTAAAACTGCTTGACCTGGCTGTGTAATGTGTGGTGGAGATGACTGATATTTGGCCTGTGGGAGAGTTTTTCTTGGAAAGCAGCTGTGTGTGTGTGTATTTGCTCAGTAAATAATAATTTGTTCTATTTAATTCACAGAATAGTTCAGACCCGCCCTTTCCTTTTTTTCTGCCTCTACAAATGTTGTCTGTGCATTACATTCTGCTCTTGATAGTTCAGCTCCCTGATAGCACCCCTCAAAAAATATTCCTGGTGCTGCCATAGTGTGGAGATTCTTTACGAACGTAAATCTCACTTACAAAAATGGTTGTCAAAGAACCATTTAATGAAGGCTCTTTTGGGAACCAAAAGTGGTTCTTGTGTGGGCTTGCTCCAAAGGCCCTTTTTTAGCACCTTTATTTTTAAGGGTATATGTTTCTTAGATAGGGTGGGATGAAGGGCAGTGCATTTATTTCAGGTGCAAGTTCTAATCTTGGAATAGAGGTTTGCATCTAGAATACTGGACTGCAATTATGAGGTTGCACCTGTATTTCTGCTTAGTGCATCTGTACTGTAACAGTTATTTGGGTCACCATATTGTCCTTAAGTGCACCCACAGGGACCCTGGCAAATGGCAGGGGAGAAATGTCCTGATTCTGCTCTTTCATTTTTGGGTGTCCTGTTTTACTCGATTTGAAGAGAAAACAGTTGAAAAGGAGACTCCGGGCAAGGTAATTTCAAAGCATGACGAGACCCCGTCTACCAGTCCTCGGACCCCTGGTCTTTCGTCATGATCACTTTTTTCCCGCAAAGAGAGCGAGAGAGGACAAACCTTCTCACTCGGCCTCACCAAGGACACATTAATGGAGGAAATTTTTTGGTATTGCTTAGATGGGAGTCATTTGTTTTCCTGTTCCAGTTCCAGAGCTCCAGCTGCCATATGATCTGATAACATCAACAGAGAAAATTCACTGCCCCTCCTCCTACTTACACTCTCCCTTTTTTCCCCCTCCTTTTCTTCCTCTCCCGCTCTCTCTTTTCTGTCTCTCTCCTCCTTTTTTATATTTAACTTCAACCTGTCAATTAAAGAGTGAAAGGGCAAGAAAGGCGAGGAGGAAAAAAAAGAGATGGGGAGAGGGAGACAGCAAGAAGCACAGAACTAATTAGGCAACTGTGTAATTTTAATTAGCTGTTTTGATAATTAAACTAATTAGTTCCCCTGTGTTTCCACAACGTGCTGCCGACTGGAGGTTTTTTTTTTCTTTTTTTTTTTTTTACACAGCTTCAGAGCTCCACTCCGTCAGTTAATTAGTCACTTTTGCATCAGAAAGCTTTATTGATAGCCTTAATTTGCAGTTGAAATGAGAAATCTGCTGTCAATAATTCGGATAATTGCCTGCTGTTTGATTGTGAAGAACAAAAAAGTGGCGGCACCCTGGCTCCAAGCTACAGGAAATCCCTTGGGTCATTTCCTGGATGTTTAGCCATCCCCCATCCCCTACCCCCCCCACTACCACACCCCCCAGTCTACATATCAGCAAATAAGGCTGCCTCCCACCGCCCGTGCCATTTTGACCCCACTAACAAGAAGAGAATCCTGCTAAGTAAGGAGCAGATTGACCTGCCCCACCCAACCTCCTCTGTATCCTTCCAGTTTCCCCCCATCCCTTGCTGTTTCCCTGCCTTTGGTTCAGACCTCCTCCCTGCTCTGTGCACCCAGTGTCCTGCATGCTCAGAAGAACAGAACAGAAGCAGAAGCGGGGGGTAGTGTGGGAGGGAGAGAGGGAGGGGATGGGGTTGAGACTGAAAGTTCCTGCTTTGCTTTGTAGCTAATTAGTGTCCTTGGAATTAAATGAGCAGCTCGTTGTGCACCTCCAGCTCCTGCGGCCCATGTTTGTGAATTGAATAATTGATTCCCCTCCACTAATCAGAGAGCGACATAATGAGCCAGTTTAATTAAATGGGGATCTAACCTAGCGAACACTGGGAAAATATTTGCTCGTTTACGGCTAATCAGAAATAACAGAGTGAGATGGGTGGGAGGGAGAGGAAAAATGAGCAAGTGTGAGTGCGTGTCGAAAGTGTAGGAGGTAGGGGCTAAGAAAGAGAAGAAAGCAAAGAAAACTCTATATTGTATTTGGCTATTCAGTACTTAGGCTAGCGGGCTAAAAACCAGCAAAAAGAGGAGCTGGGATTCAGGGGGGTGCAGGGGTTCTCGAGGTGGGCTCAGGCTTTCCATCCTGTCCGTCTGCCGGGCCTTGGGCAGCCCTCAGACCGCAGAGCTTTGACCTTTACTTATCGGAGGCTGAGCGGGCCGAGGACCATCTGACACGTCCCCATGGTCATCCCCCCAGGAGCAGGCCAAGATAGCGGCACCAGCCCTGAGCACTGACCTCTACTCCTCCTCTCACCTCACTGATGTGCCACTGGAGGCACTGCTGACCCCGCCAGCTCCATGGATCTCGCAGACCTCTGGGTCTCATAGACAAAATAATGGAAGCTTTGGGGCTTCTGAGGTCTGCCCCCGCCTGCTGATGGAGAGAGATGGGCTTTGTTGGACAAGCCCACTTGGAAGTGCAAATATTTTTGTTCTCATACTTGGAAAGACTAGAAGTGCTACATAGTGATATCGGAATCATATTGATATTGGCAGATTTAAGCTTTATACGGCTATAAAAATGGCATTCGGCAGATATCCATAATTAAAACTAATATTTGCTGATGGGTTTATTGTACTTTGGAAGATCAAAACGTTTGTTGGATTACTGTGCTAAAATATCTGCATTTTATTCATTTTACTACACTTGTTGCCCTCTGTTAATGCTGATTCAGGTAGATTCAGTCCCAAATTCTACATTTCATTTTAACTTTGTATGTTTCAGCATCAACATCAACACTGGTGGATTTTCACATGAAAAATATCTAAACTGGCTTGGTCCCCAAATTCCCATATGGGTGCATCCCCACCCGCAAGGATGCTTTTGTCATCTTTCAAGGTGTGAAACGTAATGTTATACATTCATCACTGATTTATTAAAAACTTGTGTGTCTGAAATGGTGGTTTGCTAGAAGAAGGAAAAGAGATTTTTAACATAACCAGTGGACTTAAATGAGACGATTTGGAAGTGCAAACGTTTTTGTTCTCATGCTTGTAAAAACATTCAAGGGTATTTCTGCAACTGTTCTAATATACTATACATACATATCACAGCAGTCATAAGGAAATCTTATAACTCAAACCAGAAACTTTATAGGAGGATGGAAGAAACTTTCATTTTTTTTGACAATTTCTATCAATCCTTGCTTTATGAAATGTTCACGCAATATGAAGAGCAGCTGATGTTTTCAAAAGGGGAAAAAACAGTTATAAAGTTTCCTTATGACTGTGATGTTATGAAGAATACTATGTATACCAGTCATTTGTCAACAAAAAGATCCTGAACTTCTTTAAGGATGGTTGGAGAGATATGACAAACACAATGTCAAATCGATGAGCTTGTTGAGCTGGTACAAAAGTGGTATTAGTAAATGGTCATTTATCAAATGATGTCACCACAAATATGAGTTTGGATAGATCAGCAAAAATCTATCAAAATTCTACATCTACATCCACCCAAATTCCTTGCTTAACTGAAAGCAAACATGCTCAAGGGTCATTTGAGGTGTTTCTGGAGATGCTGCCATTAGTAGTTTACCTAAATGTATCACTTTTGAGAGTGGGCCATGGTGGGACATGGCCCAGCAGTGCTGGAGAGAAAGTGCACCCCACTTGCCTCTAGCCTTTCTAAACACCCCCCTACCCCCCATATAAAAAATGAAATACAGCATTGAAATTCCACACCAGAGGAAAGAAAGCAAGGTGCTAAGACTTTGAAGCGTTGGCCTGTCAGTCTTTTTGTGTTTGTATGTGTGTGAGAGAGAGAGAGAGAGAGTAAGAGAAAAGAGAGAGAAAATGAATGAGAGAGCTCTATCTGAGGGAGGCTTCTCTCTCTCTCTCTCTCTCTCTCTCTCAATTCCACAGGCCCCTCTCCTCTCACTGTCTACTGCTGCCGCTCCCTAGAGTCTGGGCAAAGCAGCAGCGCAGGTTTGAAAAAGTTGAGTGTGTGGACTTTGAAAAGGAAAACATCCCTCGCTTTTGAACTCGCCAAACAGCAAAAGCACACCTCGCTCGTACCTCAGCTGTGTCTGAGAGAAAGAAGACGAGTAGGAAGGGGAATGCCAGGGGAGGGGGGAGAAAACAAACACCAACACCCAACAATGGTCAGGGTGAACAACCTCCCCCCTTTACATTCTGTGAGGAATGTTTGAAATTTACACCACTATTCCCAGGTGGAACATCTTTCTTATCTGTTCGCCATATTCCAAATTCCTCGCAAATCTAATTCTGACAGATAGAGATAAATAACAAGGCAATGAGGCTATACAACTTGCAGGTGGTCCAGCCATAAGCAATCTCATTATCTTGTTTCATCATATCGTCATAAAATGAGTTCAATTTTGTCTTCTACTAGTGCTTCTAAAATGTGTGCTTCGACTAAACATAATTCTCTACTGTTTAGATTTGCAGTTATGACTGGTGATAAAAGCATGATGTAACTCAGTATTCATTATTTCTCACTCATTGCTGACTGAACCTGAAACAAGTGAAGTTCTGTTAAAACAGGGCTGGATTACACACTGGGCCACTGGGGCCAGTGTCTTCACTACCGACCACAAGGCTGAAGAGATGGGTCTTAACCTTGGGACAGTCCACTGCAAGTGCTAAAATGAACAAATATTGATTCTGATTTGAATTCTGATAGCTCTTGCATATTTAGAAATGACTATTAAAATGTTCTTTCTTAACGCCCATTTTCTGTTTCCAGTTATCACTTAGATACTGGGATCCATTAGCATTTACCTTTTTCACCATCACTTAGTTTGGCTTTAAAGAAAAAGAGAAGAAATCTTGACTCAAATCATACAGAAAAATGAACAGACACTCAAAAGCCATCACAATGTAAAAATTGTAATCTGACATTGCACAGTAACAAGGCAAATGTTGTTTATTTTTATAACAAAATCAGTGTTGCTTAAATGGTGCTCACAGTGGTCATAAAGAAAACTGTGAAAATTTGATTACTTCCCCTTTTTTTTTTAATTAAGCATCATTGCAAGGGGCCTCTAAAGACTCCTAACCCCGGAGATGTTGCAAGACCATGATTTGGACCACGATCTGTGCCTGTGTTAAACCTTTTATTCTATACTACATTTGCATTTGCAATTGGGAGAGGAATTTTTTATGATTTATTACTGTGTGATATTTTTGTAGGTATTAATGTGTTATATCTTGTTTTGCAGAAATAAAAAAAACCCATCATTTACATTATTGCCATTTTTTGTCATTGTTGACATCATAACAAAAAAAAATCACATGCAGATAGTAACCTCAGTACAGAATGTCAGTGGAATGTACTTCTAATTCACTACATGACTGATTATGTAATTGAAGGTGTAATTGGTAATTGAGGGTCATTTGCAGTGTGTCTGGAGGTGCTAGTAGTTTACCTAAATGTCTTTAAGAGAGAACCATGGTGTGACAGGCAAAGAACCGCTGCCAATTATTAACTGCTAAGTGGGATGCTAACATGTCATTACCATATCCGGCAACGAATGATCTCCTTGCTAACGTAGCTTAAGCTTATTGCTTATCACTTGCTTTGTATTCCCGCCATACCATTAAGGACCAGTTTCTAGAATGAGAAAGAAGGGCACCCCTGTCCTCCATCATTGCTAGAAAGAATATCAGTCAGCGAGATGAGCCACCAAGGCTGGGAAATAGGCAGGCAGGCAGGGCAGTATAACGAGGCTCATCTTGGCGTTCATTAGTGCAGAGAGCTCCCCAACCTCAGGGGAAAATGCTTATTCCCACGGCACCCGTCGCAGTTTTTTAACAAGCAGCCGGCTCTGAACCCGCCTCAAGTGAGCCTCCTGATTTGACGAGTCCGGCCCACGAGTGTGTACTCTGATAAAATGGGAACGTGCCTCAGATTAGCTGGGTCTTCTGGGACGTCATGGAGCCCCCCCACTGACACCACTTTGCTTGTGTTTGCAAACAAGTCCAAGCACCTTCCCATAAACCAAGGTATTAGTGGCCGTGGAGAGGGAGAGGAACCTTGATTGTCTTGTTGTCAGAAGGTTGGGTCCTTTTCAGGATTGTTGTGTTTTCATGGTTTAGCTCTTGTGTGACTCATTTTGCAGGAGAGAACTCAACTACTGGGACCTGAGATCAAGTCCTGCCTCCACTAGTGCCACACACTGAAAGGGTCCTTCTTTTCCCTGTCCTGAGGACAAACCTGTCAGTCTGTTCCAGTCTTTCGCTCTAGTCATGGACACATCATGCACAATGAGTTTTTCTGTTTACCCTGTTTAATACATCTAAATCAAATCATTAAGGGTCTTCAACAGCTGAGTCAGGAGTGTTAGGACATGAGCACTGCACTGGGTGTCCAGGAATGTCATGGGGCAGAGGGAGGCCCACAATGATGGGAAATGCATGCCTCATTAACTGTTAGGAAGTGATACCCTTAATGTTACTCACTAGTCATACCTTGACATTCGTGGTTGCACCTGCTAGTCTTGGCATCTGCTTGGTCACTTGGTCATCAGTACATCAAGCACCACAGATTTTCCTGTTTACCCCCCTCTAACACATTGAGTTCAAATTATTATCAGATAAGTCAGGTGTGCTTGGGAATTATGTTTCAACTAAATAATACTGATATTATTCACTAAAAAATTATTCAATAAAATTATATCATAATATTGGCGATGATGCATTTGCAGTACTGAGGCAATATACCACGACAAAATAGAATATATATTTTTGTTCTTTTTCCCAGACATCCAAGTTGCTTTGTTAATTACTATTAATCTGTTTTCCTCCAGTAATAGTGGTGATTTTGTAACAGCATATTACACTGGAGTAACATTAGCAAAATGTTAGCAAAAAAATATCAGCATAACTCATTGCTCTTTTGTCAAGCTAACGCTGACTCATTTTTAAAGGTAACATGCTGGAAATAGCATCTACCCTGTTGTTCATCTTTTTAAAAAAGCATTTTGTTGATTAACCAGCAGCCCTGCACCCACACCTAATGATTAAGTGCCAAGATGACCACTTGCAGGTGCTCCTCCATACAACCAGATCTGGTTTGATCAGCTAAATACGTCACAAAAAATACAAGGCATTGTGCATTAATGTAAGATGCACGTCTTTCCTTTCATTGCTTAAGCCATCTGTAGCTATTTTGCTCATTTGCTCTAATGTAGTGATATTCTCTCTGTTTTTCACCATTAGAAGTCATTTAAATCAAGTTAGCTATACCTAACAGTAGCTATAGGTGGGTAAAGATGGTGGAAACTGGGAGAAAAGTTGGGAGAACTTAATAAAGATATGTTTGAGGGTCTCTCATGCTTCAATTTAGTTATGATCAAATACTTTGCCTGACCTGGCCAATGGTCTCCTTCTCAAGGGGAGGGCTTGCTAAAATTGCTGTGTAATCCATCTACATTTTAGCAGGAACTACCACACTACCTAATGCCATATTTGAGGATGTACAGACTGTAAGAGCCTGTGTTCTGAGAGAAAACCTGGTAATTATTCAGCCTCCAGTGAGAGTAATTGTGGCACTGTGTGTTTTCTGGGGAAGGCCCAGAAGAAAAGCATTAACATTCGTTACTTGCCTCTCTTTGAGGGGCAACCATTACTAATCTCTAAGAAATTTCCTCTCCTTCCTACCTGCGGGCCTGTCAGGTTGTAAATGAAAAGGAATTAAGAAGAAATCCATATGTTACAAAGTCTCACCCCTTTTCCCCCCCATTCTTTCTCTCCCAGTCTGACTACACCAGGCGAGCGTATATCATTAGAGAAGCAAATTAAACATTAGCTCTTCGGCTGCCGGTAGTTTGGGCTAATTGCTAATCAGCAGTAAAAGTTGCCTGGCACGGAATATTGCTTACCATAAGCTAAAGGTAATTTGCTGCTCAAGACGAGCTAGGCCGACTCGTCTGTTGTTGTCCAGAGTCCATTCCTAATTACTGCCGGAGGGTGATGACAGTCATTCAATGGAGATTAAGACCGAGGCGAAAAAAATGGAAATGCGCCATAATGCAGGAATGAGCTAGAAGTGCTTCTGTCTGCTTTTCTTTAATTCCTCCCTCTCTCCCTCTCTCTCTCTCTCTCTCTTTCTCTACACACACATACACACCCTCCTTTAGCCTCCTGCATGCGGTTTATCACTGAGAAAGGATGGATTCTCACACGGCTAGTCAACAGCAGGGTGGCATCTCGGCGGCAAATGGAGTGTTATGAAAAGCTGCATCATATTCTGAGCTTAAGATGGTGAAAAGATGGATTGAGCATTTCCTAACTAACCCAGCCCTTAGGCCCTGTTGGTATCTGTATGTATGGCTATGGACCATTCTACAAGAACAGTGCTAGTGCCAATTAAATATTTTGCTCATGAGGATAAAGGTCATTTATGCTCACTAGGCTTGTCATGATCAATAAAATTTTGCAGTTTAATTGCCATGTAAATTATTGCGGCAAACAATTTAATTGTCTTTTTTTGTTTTGTCATTTTAGGCAACTAGTAAAGTGTAAGTCTAAAGTGGCCAAATTAGCCTAATTAATTATCTTTACTTTGTAGCTAACACTACACTCTACTAAGATGTAAATGACTTCACTGTACATGCATATGTGCACACACAAATGTCTACAATTGCAGAGAATCATCTGCAGTTAGTCAAATCTAATAAGAATGTTAAAATATGAGCAAAAAACGTGTGCAAGCGCATGCTAGCAACATTAGCTGTACTTACTTAGCTAACAAATAAACAGTACTGTCCTACTTAGTACTGTCGTCTAAATGTATTAACACTGAGGTAAATGAAGTATCTCAGTGAATGTCTTTCTTGTTTTTACACTCACACACACACACACACACAAACACACATACACTAATACACACACATTTGTATTTATGTATGTATATTTATGTATGCATATATGCATACTTTGTATGGAGCCCCATCATACAAAAAGTTCCTTGCAGAGGCAACCTACTTGGCAGCTAAATCATGATTCTGATTTGTCCCAGTTCAAACACTTGTTGTAACCCAGTAAGTTTTTCAAATCTAACACCTGTGGAGAGTACTCATGGTCAGCTTAAATAACTGCAATCAGACAAATATGCAATAACTGTGAAAAGCCTAATGCTTGCGTTCATTAAATGAAAAAAAAAATTTGAGCAAAATGCCTGTGCATTGGTGGACATCTAATATGGGCGCTCCTTTCATATCCCTCCCATCATGCAAGGCTCTCTATATTCCTAATGATCATGAACACTCAGAAACATGGTGTTCATGCTGGGTTCTCATCAACTTCGGCATCTTTCTGTTATTGCGTGTCTCCATGTCAGCTAACCAGGCTCTGTTCATGTCCCACAGGTTTTCTACTGCATTGATAAAATCAGAAACCTCAAGTTATCATAATTAATAATCACCCACCTACAGGGTCCTCAGTCTAACCTTCAAAATCCAATTCAGCTTCTCTTCTGATCCTCCTGATTGATAGATGTGCATGTAGCTATGGATATGCACTGTAAATATGCATGTACACGTAAACTCAAACAACATCCATGTCTTTCATCTGCAGGTTTGCTGTACAGAGCGGGAGGAATGCACACACATGCGCACACTTTTATCTAATGTCAGACATCAAAATGTCAACCCCTTGGAAGAGAGTAGGGGGGGTGGTTGGGAGGGAGGGGGCATGGGTGTCTCACACCCCCTGGTCGAATCCCAGTACAGTCGAATCAATACGTCGTTATAGATCTTAATCACGTGAAGCGTATAATCGCCTAAAACCTATCAATTATAGAGAGAGAGATAGCTAGGCCGCCAAATCCTGGCCCGCAGCCCCCTTCCTCCTTGGATTAGGATCTGAGATTGGGTCGGGATCATAGGAGCCGCGCCCCTGCCCGGCCAGATAGCACATTAATGACCACTCCAGGGGCGGCTGTCTCTCAGGCTGCAGTCTGGCAAAATAAATAATAAATCATTTAGGCTGGAGCTGACATAATTACCAACTAAGGAGCTCAGTGCAGGCCAGCAAGGCCAGTAACAATGGCGGCGAGAGGATGATAGGCCGAGTGCTCTACAGCGATTAGCTCGTGCTTTCTAAAGCCCCAAGTCTCACTCTTCTCTCTCTCTCTCTCTCTCTCTCTCTCTCTCTCTCTCACTTTCTCTGACCACGCACATCCCTCTCGCTGTCCTTCATTTTTTCCTTCCCATGAACCATTTAAACGGAGAGGAACATGCAATGTGTCAAAGAGCCTACGCTGCACTTTTAAACAAGAATCAAATTCTTCATCCTTGGTAGTTTTCTTCAACAAAAGCAGGCCATAAACATAAACACATTTCTGCTTATTGTGAATGCATCCCTCTAACTCAGCATATGGTGCAACTATAGCAAGAGGGATGATGTCCTACATTTTCCTTTCGATTAAAATTTCTTCCCCTCTAAGGTCCACTTATGACATTTGTGTGGGTTTAAGTACCACAAATAACCATGATTCGTTTATAGAATAGAATTTTACAATAAGCAGGCTACTTTTGTGCTTTTAAAGGGCCCATGTCATGGAAAAGTACATTTTTCTTGTTTTCTGAAATAAAGCAGATGTAGTATGTAAACAATTTGTAAACATATCATTCCCTCCCAGTCCTAACAGTCTGTATATGTAAACTAAGCCTCAAAACAGGCTACTCTGAATTGACTGTTTCTGTGATGTCACAAAAGCCAGCACATTCGCATTTATCCACCTATTCCGCCTACAGCAGTTTAGCCCCGTCCATTCATGCTGACCTTATAAGGAGCATTTCAGCCCGAAATCTTTTAGAATGAAGCATAATACAGGGCAGGCAGTCAGAACAGAGGTCATTTACATGTACAGGTAAAAAAGACAAACCAAAACAGCCTGTTCAGCTCTGAGGGATAAAGAGAGGTGTAGTGTAAAAATAATCACTGTTTTAGGTCATTAAAATGGCAAAAACCTTCATAAATAGACCCCAGGAGACAACAAAAATACAAGTAAGATTTGAACCATTTAAGGTTTTAATACACTGTAAATAAATGTCCTCTGTTTTGATGGGCTGCCATGTACTGCAACTCATTCAAAAAGCAGTCTGGGCAAAAATATTCCTTATAACTTAAGAAGACTGAATTGGTGGATATAGGTGCATGCATTTGTTTGTTTTTGTAGTTTAATTTCCATACCTTGACCAAATGGATTGTTTTAAAATAGGGTTTTGCACGATTGGCTCTTTTACAAATACTGTCAGAAAGAACTGTAGTTAACTGGAGGTCGAAGCACCTGGAGCTAAATGTACTGTTGGGGAGACGTGTTGCACGGTAGATTTAAGAGCGGCACATTGACCCAGCCCCCATTTTTTCCTGCAAGTGCGGAATTGTCATTCCCCCACACTGAAACACCTTGTTGCCAGTAGCGATGCAATTAAAAGGCTGGAGAACTCATTTCACATGCATGTCTCTTCCACAGCACTCGCCAGTGTAAGAGACATGCATGTCTCAACGTGGCTGCACGTTGACAAATTCTGTGGGCTCGCCCTCATTTGCTCTTTGTTCACAAGAAAAATAAAAATAAACATACCATTAAAAAGAGGCCAACCAAAAAGAAGCAGCCCATGTTTTAATTTACCTCCCCTCCCACACCTCTTTGTCCCACCACCTCTTCTAGCTTCCTCCTCCTTTTCCTCCTCCTCCTCCTCCTCACTGCCCGGTCCAAATTTAAATTCAGAAAAATTTCCTAAGCGGATTTTCTCAATTTAGCCATACTTTTAATCTTTGGCAAAAATGAGTGATGACTTCTTTCAATGAAAAAAAAACCTGACAGGCTTAGAGCGCACACCGGCGGATTAGTTTCCCGTGGAGATGAGGTTTTCCTTTGTGCCGGCGCGTGTCTGTTTGATGGGGGTTTAACAGGAAGCGTTCACGCTGAAATTGGATGCAGACAGGGATAGCGGCGAGATGGCCGGCCTTCGATACAGATCCCACGCAGCAACTGCCCTAACACACCCTCATCTACCTCTGCCTACAGCAGCGGCCAGACCTGCGGGTTTACCAATATAGGCACGGAATAGTGTGTGTAAACTCAATAACTCAAAATTGCGCTGCCACCTCCAAACACAAATGCCTGCATTTGAAGTTACTGTAATTCTCCCAGTCCAGGCCTGACTCCTAAGGAATTCTCAATACACATATTTCTTGCTTGTTAAATTATCGGATTCCGCACGTGTTGCTGCTCGGCCTGTTAAGTTTTATGCAGCTGAAGACAGCCGAAGAGAAAAATGCCGAGCATAACTGGTGGACTGAACCTTGTAATGCATAAGATGAATATGGGTGCTTGTTGCATAGAAACCACCGTGATTAGCACAATGAAGGAGGGTGCAGGATGAAAATGTAGCCTGATTGCAGCACGGTGGAAATCAAGCTCAAAGCAAAGCTCTCAGCTGGTGAGTCAGACTGTAAAATGCCATAGGACATTCAGTATATTTGTTTGTTTCCTTAAATCCAGTATAAAATCTGTTTTAGTATCTCATGGGTACTTATGTTTGCACAGAGAAGCTGCGGCGGACAAAAGTACAGTCAAAATTCAGGCATCAACACAGGAGCTGCCACTGGTTTAAACTAGAGTGTTATGATTTAGGCATGCAGTTTGCACAAAAGTAATCAGTAGAGGATAAGCTTTCTTTATCTGTTATTAACCTTATAGCTACGCTAAACTAGCAAACTTCAAACACCATAAACGTAATGGCTCGCTGACTACATTTCAAATTATGTACATTTGATTAAAGCTTTAATGGTTATAGTCACAGGCCTTTTCTCCTTCAGGACCGGTCACTTGCTCTCCTGGAGCGAGCCCCGCCCCTGCTGCTGAGGGGTCATGACAGATGGGCCCTGGCAGACCTGAGCTTAGACTGTCTGAGTAAGTCGGCAGAGCCCACCAGGACCACTGGCAGCAACCTGGCTCATAGATGGCGAGCTCTCCGTCACTCTTGTCTCCTAAACCTGCCAAAACAAGCTTGTGTTTGCTCATTGGCTCATCATGTGTGCGACCATACCCCATCAGACCTTCAGCATACTGTGTAAACATACCTCAAATTTCAGATGACTTCACTTACTCCACCATAAAATCAGTGCATCAATAGAGATTACACATGAAAAATGAAAAATAAACAAATCTTTACTTACACACCAAAAGAACCAAAATAATACTGATTTAAATGGTTAAACCGTTTTAAATAGCCTTTCTTATGTGGCTTATGACACTGTATGACTATGCCATTTGTAGGTTAAAGTATGTTGCATAGCTAAAACAGTAGTACAGCATAACAGTAGCCTGTCTTTTTTTCCGTACCACGTTTGAGATCATTTAAACTGGAACAGCTGAAGAGTTCGGAGTTAACTAGAGTCATTCAGAGTGGTCTGATATGCATTGTAGAGAAACTTAGTGACTCTGATTTCTTCGCAGCGGTGGTGATGTGAACCAGCAGTTGTGATGTCTACAGTGCAGCGTGATGTACTATCCCTACTGCTTTGAACCATTCAGACTCTTTTACTTTCTGTAGAACTCAGCGTTTCACATCAAACCGGTCTGAATGCTGTGTAAATCAGAGTGATTTCATTTTGCCAAAAAGCTCATTTTGATGCTAATTGGACAGTATAAGTTTCTATTTCTTGATTGCTACTTCTAGCTCCTGTGCAAAAGCCAGTTTTGGGCCCCAAACATGCTTTGGCTGATCGACTCCATTTGAGGCAAGGGTAAAATTGAATAAATTTGCTGTAATGCTTTAAAGTTGGCTGCAAAACCCCGGGACCAACTAATTAAGAGACAAAATACTTGTCCTGTGTAATTATGCGGTCTTGCTCGAGTCAGCTGTTTATGTCAAACCATAGTGCATAACAGCAGAACCCCAGTGAGCAATGGAGCTTTGCCTTCTCGGCTATATGCTGCATTTCAACCAACAATACCCCAAAAGTGCATCCAAAATAACCTGCTCTGGTTGCATCCTTTGATGTGCACATGCATTTAAGTGGAGCCACTGCTGAGTTAGGAGCTTGATAAACCGCTGGGGTGAGTTGCTACTCTGCAGGTTTTTTTGAAGGAGGAGAAGGAGTAGCGAGAAGAGAAGTGTATTGGCTTTGCCTTTTAAATCCTCTGCTCTTGACCTACTTTTTCATTAATGGGTAGTCTGAGTGCGAAAAAGGAGCTGTTTATCAGGTGATGAAAAGCATAATAACATAATTCATTTATTCAAAGCCAACAGATTGGCCAGACTGGCTTCTGATTGCTGACCCTGTGGGGTGTCAAACCGTTTCTTTCTGCTTTTTTGCCAGAAAGGTGCTCTCTCTCTTCTTGCAGAAGCAAACCAGTCATCTTTTCAAACCGCTCACATATTGACATCCTCGCCTGACACACAGATGGAGATCAGTGATTAGGTTTTGTGAACAGAGCCTATATGTAATGAGTTGTTTTAGGGAGGTGGTGCTGTCATCAAGAGGAGTCGAGGCATTTCTTGTCGAGGTCTGCTAATGATCAAAGCATGCGGTGACATTCACACGACAATGTGCAGCATCGAATGGAATGATGATTAGTCCAGGTAATTCTTGTTGGAGCACGTCCATGAGATGGGATAGTGGTTAATTAGTTAGTGATGTTGCTACACTAGATGTCCAAAAATTTGTAGGTGCCTGTTCATCCAACTGTTTTTTGTTTTTTTTTTCAAAACAAGTCAAGGGTATAAAATAATAATTACACCCTAAAGGTGATTTTTTCATTAAAAACTGAAAAATGTTGCTTTGTCATAATAACGGTAAGTACAGATGTTACCACTTTTTCTCGAACTCGTAAAATAACATTTTTTATTAGTCAGTTCAGCATCTGCAGCACCCCCTGTGGTTCAGCTCTGCTAACAGCATAGCTATCACCCTTGATGATGACGCACATCTCACTTTGTGCTGAACTCAGTGAAACATGAAAAGGAGACTCATATTTAACACAGTTGTAAGTTAACCAAGTAGTTTTCACTCTCCTTTCTAATCTTCGTTATAGTTAGCTGTGCAAGAAACTGCCACAGCAAATTACATGAAAAATGAGGCAATCTTTTTATACCAGAAATGACCTACACAACCAGTCAAAAGTTTGGACACACCTGCTTATTCAGTGATTTCCTTTATTTTTATTATTGGCTACATTGTAGATTAATATTGAAAACATCGCCTATTGCTCTGATCACAGCTTTGTACACTCTTGGCATTTTTTCAATCAGATTCATGAGGTATCGACCTGGAATGTGTTTGGGACCATCAGTTGTGATGGTAGGGTTGGTACACAGTTAGTAATCCTATTCGACTACGGTTCTACTCC
>JBBPCZ010000136.1:22806509-22819838 GCA_037974445.1 Brycinus macrolepidotus
CAATGTATAAAATAATAAAAACAAAGAAAAAACATTGAATGAGAAGGTGTGTCCAAACTTTTGACTGGTAGTGTATACAGTGATTTCTGATAGCCAGTCTATGCAGTTTCAGTGTTATACAAGCACAAAACTAACAATGTTGAGTCTCCACATTCCCACTGACATTAATATTACCCTATTTAAACAAAAGGTGAGTTTGAATATGTGAATGCTCAGATAATTACACCCATTCCATCTACCCCCCTCTGATGCAGGTCTCGTTATGTGCCGACCTGGTCATGTTCTAGTAAGTTTCTTCTCTGTCTCTCTGTTTGTGTGTAAGTTGGTGTGGGTGCTGAGAGTATGGGGCATTTTATAAAGGCATGCGTTTCAATATCATTATTGTAATTGTGTTAACAGGCTGTCAGGTGTAGGTGACAGAAACAGAGCCATATTATCAACGTTTGCCCTCTGTCCTCATAGTGCCCACCCACTTTCTCTCCCAAACTGTCTGAAGTGTGCCTCCCATTTTTGTGCATCTTTCAGACTTGAACTAGGGGTGGAGTTAGCGGGGTTTTTATAGGGAGTTTGACAGCCTTTGCTGCAGTAACTGCCTGTGGGAAGGCTTAACACTAGACGTTGGAACATTGCTGTGAATATTTGATTGCAAACAGTCGCAGTACCTCATTCAAAAAGGTACTGGATGAAGCTCCATCACTCCAGAGAATGCAGCTTGTTTGCTCCATTGCCCAGTGCTGGGGAGTTTTATACTCCTTTTGTCAACGCTTTGCAACTGGACATGAGATGGGGCTTTTCTTTAGCATTCCATTCTATCGTGCTTTTCTCTGGTGATTACACACCAATTACAATACACTAATAACAAGGGATGACTGGATATTGTTGGACATATAGTTTAGGTTGAGGAGCCTATACTTTTACAGCTGGAATTAGAGGAGGGGCAAGTTTGGATGAATTAGCGATGCAGCTGGAACTTGACGCAGCTCTCCTGGAGGTGTTGGTGCTGGCCCCCAGTGAGCAGAGCAGGTTGAGAGGGGAGGTGAGCTCCGTCTTCTCAGGCAGCAGTAGGCGGGCGCGTGCTGAGTGTCGGCAATTAGAGCAAGTCCTGCGCGCGAGGTGCCTCTCACTTCAAAGAGAATTATTCAGCTCTTCCCTTTATTTGATTACGGCCAGTCCCCTGACCTCCCCTCGCCCGCGTGAACCACAATGCATTTCACCAATTAGCGCCAGCACCTGGACGCAATTGATATGTTGTCAAAGAGCCGGGGCTTGGTGCGGAATACTTAATAGGTGCATCTCAATCCACAAATTATTCACTAAAGCATATAAATATTTGATTCCTGTACCTTGCAGCCGCATATTGGATTTTTTTTTACCCCAAGGCCTGTGCATGGCTTGTTTTTTTTTTCTATAACTCCCATAAAAACACAGATGTTTTATATAAATATTTTAGGTCATCCTCTCTGTTTCTCCTCATTTCTCTTTCCCTCTCTCACTTGCTGTCCTCTCTCTCTCTAACTCTCTCTCTCTCACTTGCTCTCTCTCTCGCTTGCTCTCTCTCTCGCTCTCTCTCTCTCTCTTCCTCATTTACTATTTGAAGCAACTATTAGTGTTTTAACACCACAGGAAAGCGGCTTCATTGAAATGCAATGAAAACTGCACAGAAAAGGCAAAGTTAACTAATGGGCTCAAATTTTCAAACGAATGCAAGATTAAAGTCAATTGAATCTCCCATTGGGTTTTGACTGAAACCCTTTGAAAAGGAGCCCCATAGTGGGTTTCAGAAATGAAAAATAGGGCTTGTTCTAAAATATTAATAACATTTTATACCCTCATTACGGCAAAGCAATAACGTTTGTTCAGAAACTTACTTCGATCTTTACCTCGCGGTGATATGCATGGCTCCTGCTCTTGGCTTGGGGCAGGTGCTAATACCAGCGGCCCTGTGCACACCTTAACAACCTCATACACGGCTCTCCAGATGTATCCCATTGACACATCAGAGAGGAGGATATCATTTAAAATAGGCCATATTCATATTTGATCTGCTTCCACTAGCCCGGCTGCCTCGCATGATTCTCTCAGACTGAGTGGGATTTCTGGAAAGAGACCAACAACCCCCCCCCCCCCCCCTCGTGCTTGCCTGTGAAGGAAGTTGGAATCGGAGATGTTAGGTGGTATGAAAGTGTAGAATACCTCATGAGCCTTCTGAGAGAAACGAAATTCCCTCTGAGTGCGTCGTATTATTCTTTAAGGAGCAGACATCTAGCATCAACTAGCCTGGCCTATTTTTCTCAACAAGACACCATGAATTAAATATATTACACAACATGTGCTCACGTATGCATAAATGAAATGCACATGACACGGCGAGTTCAGAGAGAAGATTAGGTGCAAAAGCATTCGTACTCGACCGACTCACCACTTTCCTCACTTGGAGCCTTTGGAGGGTTTCACAATGTGTCAGAAATCAGACAAAGAGCATCAAGATCACATGCACACACACATATACACACATATACGTACACATGAGTTGACAGGGAGGAAGATTCAGAACTCCTCTCTCACTCTCGCTAACACGCGCTCCGCCCGTAATGGGGTAGAAGTCATTAAAAACATCACTGCAGGCCTAATTAAGACAGGACATCTGGTCTCTCCTCACAGAACGGATCGCAGCCGAGTACAAATAACTCCTCCATGACAAGTTGAGAGGTGTCATACATCTCAGTGATCGTCAATCAACAGGGGACTTAGGCAACTCTTTCATCGTTAACGAGCGAATGCTTTGTTTTCCTTTTATAAAAGAAAACATTTCGACAAATTTCAAAAGGGGGTTGGGAGGCAGGGTGTCTTCTGTCATTTTTCAATCCCTCTTTTATGTTGCTGCCAATTAGTTGGTATAAACTTTAAGTTGCCTTTGACGATGACGATTTTTGCATAGCAAATGCCTGCTGGAGGCCCGCGCCGCCACATCTCCGCTGCAGATTTGTTGGCGAGTGCTTGGTTGAAGGCAAATGAAGATGATGTTTCGGCCTCTCTGGAGAACAAATTGACGCAATTACCGAAACGTCTAACTTAAAGCGAAGGCCTCTCCGTTTCAGGCGCGTTTGTGTCAGTGCTGCTGCTTATCCACCGAGTCAGCCTAAAACAGTGCTGATGCAGCCTGTGCTGTAAACCCAGGGTGGGATTATAGCCCATAACATCTACTATTTTATGTTAACAAGGCTGATTTTTGTTGTTATTTACCAATAAAAAGCCTTTACACACTAGACCTTAAGTTTATTGGGTCCAAGATGTGCTGGCACTGCTTCTTACTTTAAAAAAATGCATGTTGTTCAATAAAAAATGGTTTTAAGTGTAAAATTCCTGTGCTATATGGGACAGTACTAGCACTGAAGGTAAAAGATAATAAGATGATGAAACACAAATCCATTCTACAAGAAAAAAAGGAAAGAAAAAAAAACAAGCCCAGTCAGTAGCTGAAGGAGACAATGCATGAAAATAATTGGAGCCCAAGGGGTGATATTTGTTCTCCTGAAATAATAATTACTCTTATGGACTTTCCTGTGCAAACATTTGAGCACTAAGGGAGAACAAAATCCACCATTAGGTTTCTATCAATAATCATTTCCAGGGCTTATGTGGTCTTGTTTTGGTATGTATCACCGTTATCATGCCGCTATTGGCCTGTGGTCTTACAGATTAAGACCAACCTTTGCATTTTTAATTAAATGCATAATGACAACATTAGGCTTCCAGCGCTGAACCTGACGCAAAATGCTCCAATCACTAAAGGTTCTATTCAGCATTGATTGTGTACAATTTCAAGCCAAACCATATCATCTTATAGATAGGAGGCAGAGTAGTAGATAATGTATAAAGAAAAGGTCCATATCAAGTCTAAAATAAGGCAATTTCTATGTAAATCGGCAATAAAGCAGAACTTTTGCAAATGCTTAGGGCCTCTTCCATTACTGACATGCGGTCTGTTCAGAAATCGTTTTACTGCTTGATAGCGGGTATCCTATCTCACCAGATATTTGCTTACCTTTCCTCTTCCATTAATGTCCTTTGCAATATTAAGCCATCTTCCCCAGCGCATGAATATCTGTGGCCGCTCACGCTGTAGCATCTGATTATGGTCTCTGATAATTCCATCATGAACGACGGAGAACTGTATCTAAACTAGCACTGTCTGCAGTATTAAGCGTGTGATGAAGAATACCTTTCTCAAGTTGAACTCGGGCATATGTTGCTGATTGACCAGTCATGTTGTTTTAAGAAAGAAATTGATTTTTTTTTTCTAATATGGGAGATAATACCTTAAGACCTTGGAATATATCAATATCATGAAGTCAGAGATAAAATAGTTTAGGAGTAAGTTTGTATTCTTTGTTACTTTCCACCTCAACTTTCGACTAGGATGATTAAAGAAGTTTGGTGTCAGCAGTTCTCTTCTTTAACTGGGCCCTGTCCCCCCCACAGGCTTCCTCAAGGCATGATGATTATATATTAACTCTTTTGATATCAGTATCTGTAAAGAAGAAAAAAAGAACATTGATAATTATTCTGCTGCTGTTAGATGATGCACAAAGATTCCTTTTACTTAAATAGACCCAGTTCTTTCAAATTATGGGCTTTTCACCACAACACTCATCAAATTTGTCCCTCACTTTTAGAAGACAAAAGTTCTCATTTAAAATGGTCCTACCAGTGCTTTCTTTGTCAGAAACTGTTGCAAGGTTGGAAAAGCTTTGAAGAGTCTTTGCTGCAAAACCCTCAGGGCCAGATGTACAGACAATCTCAGATACAGCTCAAAACACTTTTTTATGTGACCACAATATGCTGCCACTTTTTGCATGATCCTCCCATGTTTTGTGCAGCTCCCAGATGCACATGCACAAGGAAGTTTGTTTTTCACCCTGCAAACGGCCCATAGACTGCGCATTTAAGCTTCAGTACTGGCTTTGTACACGACACACGGACAGAATGTGTCCAGTTTGCGCCTGAAAGTAACGCACTGAGCTGAAATGTCATGCTACTAAGCTGAACTAGTTGGTTGCTGTAGCTAATGAAAGCTGTAAAACAACAGCAAATTTTCCATCAATGCAAGGTCATTTGTGCTACAGTTGCTCATTAGGTTGAATGGGATTTTTGCCAGTGTTCTGTAAAGCTTGTCCAGCGTTACAGTGGTTGCTTCAAAAGAGCACGTCTGTGGAGGGGAGCACGGCTAGGACAAATGGCTTTGGCTGAGAATCTGTTTTAAGGAGCTGTGCTGAACCAACGAGAAGCGGCTGAACAAGAATTATTTTTGCGCTGTGATCATATTTGTATTTATGTCTCTGTACAGATGTGTCAAAGAAGAAAAGAGCTCATATTATAGAAAATAACATTTTATGTAGTATGTACAGTTGACACAGCTGACCTATCCGGGTGGGTAGAATGGGCCTCATCACACTGTGAGGATCGCTAACGTGGGCATTTGGTAGCTTATATAACACAATTGGCAGAAAGAGCTCTTCTCCAAATGAATGCTGTCCACTGACTGCTGAAAAAAGATACGATGCAACCTGACACATATGTCACCTCTCCAAAATGGTAACTTCATAGGTGAAGGGGTAAAAAATTGTTAAAATAAAATGTGATCTAAAAAAGATTTCATTTCTATGTTATTTACAACTGTTATTTTAAAAATGATTAAATAATAAAAAAACAGACAGAATAGAAAAACAAAGTTTTGTTCTGACAATATGCCAACCTTCACCCTGCCACACTGGTAGCATCATATAATGGGGAGGGTGTTTTTGGTGTGAAGAATTGGTTACATCTCAAATGGGGAGTAAAACTAAAAATCCTCAGTCCAAACAGTCCGTATATGGAAAATTAGTTGCAAAAGCAATCCATTTTGAGGTAATTGTTTTTGTGATGTCACAAAACCATAGCATTTAAATATATCCCGTTTACAGCAGGTAATCCTTGGCTTATATCAGGTTACCTTTGCCCATTCACACTAAAGGTACACGGAATGTTTCAGTCTGGACTGTTCTTTGAATGATGACATATTACAGATCAGTCAATCAGACAAAGATCACATGCATTATATATATATCCTCTGTTCTTATGACCAAGCAGTTGTACACAAACCTAACATCACTATTGGAAATGCCAAGCATAGGCCGTAGTGGTGTAAAGCATGCTGCCGCTGGACTCTGCAGCAGTGGAAATGTGTTTTCAGCAGTGGTGAATTACACTTCACTATCACTGGCAGCCTGATAGATGAATTTGGGTTTGGTCAATGCCAGGAGAATGCTACCTAACAGAATGCATAGTGCCCACAGTAAAAGTTGGTGGAGGTATAATGGGTTGGGACTGATTTTCAGAATTTGGCCTCGGCTGGACACAATTAAATGCTTCCAACTTTGTGGCGACAGTTTCGGGAAGGCCCTTTCCTGTTCCAGCATGACTGCATCCCTGTGCACGAATTGAGATCCATAAAGCCATGGTTTGATGAGGTGTAAAGGAAGTCCTGACCTCAACCCAACAGAACACTTTTGGGATCAACTGGAACATCTATTGTGAGCCTTGCCTTCTTGCCCAACATCAGTGCCTGACCTCACAAATGCTGTGTTGGGGGGTTAGGGAGGTAGAGGTGTCTCATAGAGGTGTGATGGTCAGGTGTCACATACTTTTGCGTCACATACTAATCATTATAATGAATAGGGTACAATGAGAGAGGTTGTAAAATGTTCATGTATAAATGAATTTTGACTGTTTTTTAGTGTCTGTAATGATCTAGCAGCCTGTCCAGAGTGTTTCTCTGCCTTGAGTAGTATGAACACTGGGATAGGTTCCAGCACCCCTCCCTTTGTCACCATCGTTTGGATAAGTGGCTCAGATAATAGATGGATAGATGGCTTGTTGTTTTTAATGCACAAAACTCAAAATGTAGTTTATGAACCCTTTAAGCCTTATGTATGCTTAGGTCATTTGAGTGAGTGCTTAAAAAGTTAAAGGTAGCAGCACTGTGTAAATGGCTGGAGTTAATTCAAAGTGAGGCTGCCGAGCCCTGATGCATATTGGTTTGAGTTTCATTTCTGCTCGTCAGAAGTATTAACTCTCTCATTTAAAAGTGCTGACAGCTTGAGTCGAACAGTACACATTTTGGGCTGCTATTACACGGGTGTAAATTTGACAGTTGCCATTGGCTTAATAAGCAGGTTTTAACTACTGGGCCGCGAGGCTGGATAAATATGTGTCGCTGGTATATTTGAGATGTTCTCATCACAGCAGAAAGACTGCACTCAGCATATACAGAACTTATGAGAGATTAGATTTCTCTAATAAAAAGGAATGGTAAAGTGTGGCACTGGTGGAAGGATGATCCTGGGGCTCAGTCTCAAGCGCATGTTATGTTTAACCATGCTGTTGAAGACACTGAAACTTTGCTCAATAATTTGCCATGGTCCAAGCTTGCATGTCTCGCATCTTGTTGTGGAGTGCTGATTTATTCATATCACATACTTTAAATATTCACACAGTGCTAAGCCTTGGAGACTCATTGGCTGTCCCCAGAGCTGTGGTCAGAGCGAAGCAAAGCCAAGCAGGAGAGAGACTGACTGTGGTTAATTATTAAAAACATCAAAAATAATCACCAACTGGCCACAAATCTCCAAAACCACTGAACCTGTAGTGTAGCTGAACATTGCTGAGCAGGTAGCAGGCGTACTACGATAGACACTAACAGCAATACAACAAAGCTGCATTAAGGCAGAGCTTTTTAAATGCCTGTATATAGGCACCGTGGACGATGGCTGAAACATGACCTTCATTTAACTGACATGCGTCGCTGCTGAAAGGCACATCCACCTCGATTTTCCCTGCTTTGTGTGCTAGACGGACCTTATTTGAATCTCAAGGCTGCCCAAAGAAGTGCAAATAGAGAAAGCTATATGGAATCTTAATATAAGCCTCTCTTCAGAGGCTTTCACAAATGTACCATTACTCTACCAGAGGCATTAAGTCTTATTTAGCAGACTGATCATGTATATTTCTTCAAGCCTGTCTATTTTTCTATTTTTGAATGCTATGAATTAAGACCTGTCAGGACATTATGCATAATTCAAATCGAACTTCCGAGCAGAAATGTGAACTGATACATTTGTGTTCTCTCATCACTGCATACCATTGTGAAGCCTTGGTATCTAGACTTTACACTAAAAATCTTGAAAGAAAATGGAAATAACGCTTTAAAGGGCCAATATTATGGAAAATAAAAAAGTGGTGACGCTTCTTTCATTCATTCATTCATTCATTCATTCATTTTCTGTAACCGCTTAATCCTTACTAGGGTCGTGAGTATCCAGAGCCTATCACGGGGTCTATGGGTGCAAGGCAGGGACTCACCCTGGTCGGGGCACCAGCCCACCACAGGGCACACACACACCATTCACTCACACCTATGGTCAGTTTAGAATCCCCAATTCACCTGACGTGCATGTCTTTGGACTGTGGGAGAAACCAGAGGAAACCCACACCACCACAAGGAGAACACGCAAACTCTGCACACACAAGGCCAGGACCCGGATTCAAACCCCCAACCTTGGTGGTGTGAGGCAACAGTGCTACCCACTGCACCACCGAGGGGCCTGATGACACTTCTTTGAAATAAGAATTTGTTGTCATGGAAACTTAGCGGCAAAAGCAGCCCATTTTGATTTGTTTGTGATGTCACAAAATAATCAGACTCCTACTGCTTGGCTGCCTGTTCGTGCTAAAGTTATAAGGATCCTTAACGTGTCATCCTTAATGTTTTTAATAACTCACAATACAGTGCAGCCAGTCAGAACAGAGCTCATTTACATATTTCATTCCTAAAGGCGCAGTAACAAAACAGGCTGTTTGACTGTCAGGGATAAATAGAGCTTGGGAAATGATAATTATTTGGTTTTTGGTACTTTAACACAGCAGTCGTGAGTGGACCTCAGGGAAAAAAATAAAATGCAAGAAAAATGAAGTATTTGAACCCTTTAAAAACAAAAAAACACATTTAAGTGCGTGATAGAATGTGGTTCAGATGTCTCATTTCAGTGATTTTCCTATGAAATAAGTGAGAGTGAAAAGAGGACTGGTGCTTGTTATGGTTTATCCAGTTAGATATCTTGTTCAAGAGCATCCATTGAAAGCAAAAACTAATGGAATTCTGTGTGGCGGCCTGTCTGGCGTATTCTGATCACTAGAAGATTGCACTATTGACCAAATGTCAGGCACAGAGCGATGCGATGATTGAATAAAAGAGTATACATAATCGAAACTGAGAACTCTGCCAGGGCAGCCTTCTGTTGCCTCTCTAACTACACCCTGGGAAATTCTAAAAAATCATTATCCCCTTCCACCCTCCTGCTACTACTACGCACATACACAAACACACACACACACACACACACACACACACACACCTACCAGTTATGCAGTTAAACCACCCACTACCCCACTTGTACATACAGAAACAAACCTATAAATTTGCTGTTTGTTTTCTTCATTAAAATACTTTATTCCTCAAGCTCAGTGGGTCAATGGGTGGCGTCTCCAAGAGTGGATGAGTGATGAAATATTTCTGGGCTCAAATGAATGTGTTCTCAAAAGTAAATAAGAAGGGTAAAGATGACAGAGAGTGAGTCCTCACAGCATTACACGGGCTCCGGGATATTTGGACGAGGGCTAGACCTTGCTTCGCTACTGGACGAGGGGTGTAGTGGTTGATCCCATGGGAGCATACCTACCAAACATAACTCACACACCCGATGAGCTTCTAGGACAAATTAAATTCTGATTGGGCAGGGGAAAGCCCTGAGGAATTTCACAGCCAGATGAATAGCGTCTGAGCAATGTTTTACCACTTTGGCACCTCTGTGAGCATGCTAATGATTCTGTTAGGTTCAGAAAGTTGAAAATGAAATTTTATTCATTGCATTTTTTGTACTTTTTTTGACTGTAGAAAGTTGAAGAAAGTGATCTCAGCAGTAAATATGTTTTACCATAATATACTATATAATGTTAGAATAAATACAAATACATGTAAACACAGCAAACAGCAAGTGTTTCTTGATTGTTTAGAAGAATCCAGTCTACAGAACTGTTCCTAACTTTGCTGCACTCTCCAGACATTGCATGGATTGTTAAATCCCATCAGCAGCACCTGATTGAATTTAATGAAGGGTTGATGAACTGAAGCAGGCACCAAATAATAACTGTAAATACTGGGCTTTCTCAATGAGAGGCTTGGAAATTGTTATGCTAACACACTGACATACATTATACTTCAATCTATTGTTTGTTTGTTTATTTGTATTTATTCTTAGGTTAATTTTAGGGATTCTTTTGTTTTATTTTTGTCCAATTTTATCTCCAGTTAGCTATGACCAATGAGCACCCACAAGCTAGGTCTTTCCCTTTCACACAGTTCTATCAGAACGTATGTCCTCCTAGACACATGAAGAGCACCACATCTTTTGAACTGTTGCTTAATGCATCATCATCAGAGAGCTCAACACACTTGGAGGAGAACACTGACTACCAATTCTGCTATGGCAGCTAACAAACATTTGCATTGGCTAGCCTCGCAGGGTCAAAGCCAATTATCCAATTATACTCTTGGATTCTAAACCATGGAAAGCTGTGGTATCAGCAGGGATCAAAGTCATGATCTCCATGTCATAGGGTCAACACTTTTTTCATTTGTTTGTCTTTTATATGCAAAATACCTATCATTTTCTTAACTTTTGCACAAAACAGTATGTCAGTGACCCAAATCTACAATTTAAACTTTCAGTTTGCTTTTCTGCCGGTGTAGTATATTTTGCCCTTCTAAATGAAGTAAATTCAGTGCTGAACTTTTTTTTTCATTGTAAAGTGATCAGTTAATTTCTAATTGGATGCATACCTGCAAATAAATCATAACCTTTCAGCAATGGAATGGACTTTGTTAGTTCTCAATGATTATCTGTTTGGTAAAAGAAAGGAATTAATAGATTCTGACTCATTTACTTAATTGTGATGCCAGCATTTGACATCATTAAAAACATTTTCTTCTTGCACCTGCGCAATTACCGGTTCCACCGTAGCGCGCACCCATGAGCAATTACATCCAAATGCACTGGAAAGATTGACTGAACCACGTGGAGAGCATTTACTTTTTGTGAAGCGTGACATAACCTGAGAGGTTAGAATGCTCTTTTTTTATCAGGAGCACCCAGGTAATGATGAAAGCTGAGGATCCATTCCGAATTCTCATTTACAGCTGGGAGAGGATGGCCCCATCTGTTCCATGGCAAGATCCCTTCTAGCAATCTTTGATATCACTGGAACACTATTAGCCGAAGGAAGAGGCTGGGCTAATGGACCTTCAACAGCTCATTTGTTTGAAGCAATTATTCAGAGGCAGCCCCCTTTCTGGAGCTGAGCAGTGCTTTTTAAAAACTGGGAGGAGGTTCTGCATCTGGTAGGAAAGGAATTTGACCGAAGGGATGACAAACAATACCAACAATGACAAAAAAAGATGGATTTTATTACGCTGGGGTTTCATCAAATAAATGGTCAGTATATGCAAGTGTAGTAAAGTTTTGATACGCAGGAACTGAAGAGGAACTGCTTTTCACTGCAACAGTGAGAGAAAGAGACAGAGTAGCAAAACAGGAAAAGAGAGATGATGAGGAGAGACTGAATCAGCAGCAGTGTCCTTCCAGCAGCCCGAGCCTTCACATCAAAATGCCATATGAATGGTTCCCAAAGTGCTCAAAGACAAGCTCCATATGTCCTTGGCAACGCAAGAGTATAATTAGGCATTATCTCACCTTATAAAATGAGTCCTTACAGAGATCTGACTAGGACCGGGGCCTGGTGATGTAGTTGACACAGGGCTGTGCTTCAGCAGAGTCTGACTGATATGACATTTTGTCCTGAATACCAATATGGGCTTTAAGGAGCTAAAAGTCTGCTATGTGTAATATCTGCCTATCTAATTATATAGTCAGTAAATGTGAACACATGCAAATGGTTTTAGTTAAACAGTGTTTATTGACTGATATGATTGTCAGTTCAAAATTGCCAAACTGACACAATTGTCAGCATTCTTAAAGAAAAAGCAGAAAATAAGATATCTCATATAAATAAAAAATATAATATAATATATAAAATATACAAATTTAAAAGATAAAATAAAGTAATGAACCATGAGAGGCTGTGCATTACTTAAGCTTAATACAGGAAAGAGTGTTCTTTGTCATGAAATGAAGCAGAGAGCCTAAAACCCCCTTATCTGTGATGAAATCCCTGTAATGCATGGCCTTGAGTGGCTTACTGCTTTTATAAAACAGCAACAACCTAAAATATGATAAATTACACAATATTCAGTACATAGTTATAACTTATAACCATGACTTCTGGCAGCAATTCCACAAATTTCCTGGGAGTTGTTATCATTTTTTTGTCCCAAACTGGAGCTGAATCTCAAACGGTTCCCTTCTCCCTGCCTACCACTTAATATAGTGGCTCCTGCACCCAAACAGTGAGTGAAATGTATAACAAAGTGTCAAAGTGTTACTGAACATATAGTTCACTGTTTGGGGTCAAAATTTCATTACTTACATAGTGCGCTAGATTAGGATTATGAAGCAGTTTGAAATGAAGCCCAGTTTTAATACTACTTAAACAAAACAAGACCAAAAACATGGGTATTTGAATCTTGTAGGACATTCAAGTTTTATATCCCATCTTTTTTAATTGACGTTTTACAGTGAATCACTTAGTAAACACTTTAATTCAAAGCCTACTGTTGTATGGTAATGGAGGAGTGGTTAAGTCTGTTAGATATTTTTAGCCCGATGCCTCTCTCTAAGTTGATTAGAGGAAAACTGGGATCTATCAATACAGTTAGTATTCCATGCAAACCAGTAAACGTTGTCAAATGTGGTAGTTCAGTTGTTTTTGAAAAGTATAAAACAGTATTTAGTTTACTGTAGACATGTATTCATGTGATGTCATTGCAATGTGCAGTAGAGTCAGCCTTGTAAAGTTATTTTGACCACTAAGCAAGAGTCCAGTGACCATCGGGGGAAATCGTACAAAGGACAATATATATCAGGTTTCGAACATATTTGATTATGACAAGGTGCAGCAGTGACGATTTTTGAAGATACCATTTAGTTTTAGACCTAACATGGTCAAGATACTGAATGACACCAGAGGTGAGTGTATATTGTGTCACGTGCTGGAAAGCTTGCCTTGTAGGAAGCGAGGCACAGGCGCGGGACTCCATGTAAGTACAGTCCTTTTATT
>JBBPCZ010000136.1:22828993-22879978 GCA_037974445.1 Brycinus macrolepidotus
CTTTGGGATGAACTGGAACGGAGATTGCAAGCCAGGCCTTCTCGTCCAACATCAGTGCCTGACCTCATAAATGCTCTGCAGAATGAATGGACACAAATTCCTACAGAAACTCCAAAATCTTGTGGAAAGCCATCCAAGAAGACTGGAGGCTGTTTTAGCTGCAAAGGGGGTCCAACTCCATATTAAAGTCTATGTATTTGAATGAAATGTCATTAAAGTGGTTGGTGTAATGGTCAGGCGTCCCAATACTTTTGTCTATATAGTGAATTTTACTCATGATGAAACTGAACTTTAACCACTAAGCTGCAATGAATTATGAACTATCAGTTCAGTAAATCAGATGAACTCACAACAAAAACACATTACTAAAATTGTTAATTGCTAACAAAATCACATTTTGAACATACTTCTGTATCACTGCTACTATCTAGGTAAGCAGAAATCCAATTAAGCATCTTTGGGTCATTTAAGCAATAGAACAAAAGAAGGACATTACCAAAGCATGCTTCCCCTAATTTTATACCTTTTTTCCCAGAAAGAATGAATGTGTTCACAATTATGCATAGAGAGCTAAAATGAACTGATTATTATTAATATCAGTGTTGTGTGGTGACTGCATTCATATTAAATAGATAGCTCAAGCAAACTATGCTAACACAGCTAATGAAAAAGGCTAATGAAGAAGTCACGCTAGCTCATAGCATTAGGTTTCTTTCATTGTTAGCTTCATTAGCTCTGCTTGGCTAAACTAGCCCTTTAAGAACCCTCTGGCCCTTTGTGATCATTTCAGACCACAAGCCATAATACAGCAAACCGTTTCATGCTAAGTTTGAATTAATATTTCAAAGATTTCAGTTTTATATTGAAGGCTGTTACACAGAGAGGAACAGGAAGGTAAAGCAGAAGAACATGGCTTATTGTCTTTGCCTCATGTTGTATACAGCATGTTTTACTAACTGGATCAAAGATTTAAAGGATGTCAGCTCAATTTGTGGCACCTAGAATCACAGATTATTGAGCGGTATTCAGACATGCACCGAAGTAGAAAAATAATGGACATGCAGAAAACAGTTATACAGTGTCTTTCATAAACTGAATTGTTAGCTGCTCTTTTCATATCCATCCAGAACATTTCACAGCAAGATTTCACAGTAAGATTGCACACTTGGGCTATCCAGCACCAATAAGCAGGTGAGATTTTGGGGCATTCATACAGATTTCAAATTAAGACAGCATGCATAATCTTCAATTATTAATCTTCAGGAATTAATAGACTGGACTGGTTATTGAGCGTTAGGAAATCTAATATAGCTACTGAGATGCCCATGGGTGTGTGCTAAAACGGTAACATTAAATCTTATTACAAGACCCTTTTGTGTGGCACATAAACGAAGGGTTCCATTGCAAGCTTTGGCTCAATTTTACTGTCAGCTGATGCCCTGCATTGCAATCAGTGATTGTCTGCAAGAGATTAAAAGATATTTTCCTCTTCAGGCGGAGTAAATTGGTTTTGGATTAAGGCTGATTGATTGCCGCGGAGGTATACAGCAGTCTGTTTGAAATGCTCAGTTCTGAACACACACGTAATTTCAGCCGAGCTACTAGGGGAAAGCGTGCCGGATGGAATCGATTGATATTATGTAGCAGTTAGCAGTATTGCATTGCATTGCTTAAGGTTATCATTAAATACTTGAAGAGATATTATACAAAGGTTCATCTTCTTGTGGTTTTGTGTGTATGAGTGTGTGTTTGTGTGTGTGTGTGTGTGTGTGGCTTTGTGAATTGTGATAGCCTCATATTCGCAAGGCATGTTCATTGACAGTTGGGGCCTTTGGTAATGGAAGATTTACTGGAGAAATGCAAATACCAGTGACCTTCACAACTTTAACTCAACTCAGAGTCTCATCTGTCAAAATAAAAATGATAAACCCTTCATTGCTATAGATGTTTACTTTCACAAACTGCTCAATTTCTATCCTTCATTACTCATGAATGCCCCAAACCAAGGATTTTGTGAAGAGAGGATTTTGTGAAGAGAGTGAAACACATATGTGCTTGTTAATGTTGAGCTTTGGCCTTGTAAACTTTGTTGCAGTCAGAAAAATGTTTATTTCCACACCTGTCTAAATTACCTGTCTTAAGTGGATTAAATGCTGCGAAAGAATCATTTAAAATAGTGGCATTAATGGTGTTGCTTTGATCAATAAACCTTGACATATACAACTTTAATGAGGACAGATTACTTATTATCATTTTCTTGAAGGTGGAATTGGTGTCATAAGTGAAAAATTACCTCTGGAGTTTGTCGCCCCTGTAAAGTCATATTGCATTTTATTTTGCCACAATGTACAATTAATTTAAACTTTAGTCAAAATGTGCATAATGTTTGTGTAGGCTGATGTTTTTGAAAACAGCTTCAGGGGGACATTTTATTCCTTTAAAACAAAGCTCCTTAGCTGATGGAGAAAAAATGAAGGAAAGTTTTAGGAAATTTAGCAGAAAAAAAAAACTGACAAGTCCTTACGGATCATCAACTAAGGCTAGATTACATGAGAAAGACAGAAGCTGTTACAACTTTTGAATACCTGGTATTTTTACTGAAAACCCAACCACTCTCACTCACTCACTTTCTGTAACCACTTAAATCTCACAAGGGTTGCGGGTACCCGGAGCCTATCCCGGGGTCAATGGGCGCGCGGCAGGGACTCACCCTGGCCCAGGGCACTATACCACCCCAGGGCACACACACACCGTTCACTCACAGCTACGGTCAATTTAGAATCCCCTATTCCCCAAATCCCCTGACACCCATGTCTTTGGTCTGTGGGAGAAACCGGAGACCCCGGAGGAAACCCACGCCACCACGAGGAGAACATGCAAACTCCACATACACAAGGCCAGGACCTGGATTCGAACCCCCAACCATCTGTTTTGATTTTAACAGTTTGAGATCTACCCAAACACACAGTATTCTTCCAACCGGACCTCTCAGAATTACTGTCAATTTTTGATACATTATGTAATACAATTCTTGTAACTGATGATTTTAACTTTCCTATTGGCAACAATACTGACAGTAAAGCCACGTTACTGAACAATCTCCTAAACATGGCCATACCAGACTTACCAAGGTGTTAGTGATAATGTATATAAGGTAATCAGTGTTAATCAATGTAAATTTTTGGTCATCACTGCTTTTTTCTTTTATCTTGTTTGGAAAAGCTTTTCAAAACCACAGGTTGCAAAAAGATATTTTTAGATGTAAAGCACATCCTGAAACTGCTTTTGTATCAGAGTAAGCACACCCAACTGACCATGTGCATAATTCAGTAGTTGATCAACCACACACTCCTTTTTAGGAGTATGTTTAATAGCATCTGCATTTTGGTTCTGGATATGGTAATGTACTCACTAGAACCTGGTGCATTTATGGACCCACGAATGGTGCTGTATTGGTGCTGTGAGACCACAACTGAAGAGAAATCATTTGATCCAGCCTCCAACCTGCACTTTTTAGGCAAAATGATAAGAAAGGTAGTAGTAGAATGTTTTTTTTTTCTTCTCAGTAATGTAGGTGATCGTCTCAGACTGGAGGGAAGTGAAAGCTTATATGAACACTGTATCAGTCCTTAATGCTTAATCTGTCTGCACCATATACTAATAAACAAAATGACTTCAAACTAATACTTCACACTATTGACTTCAAAACTTAGAAAAGTGATATTATTCTTGTTTAACTACTTTAACTGGAAAGTGCTTTTTTCTTTTAGTGGCTGTGTTTCCAAAAAGTGTAGCATTTCTTATAGTGTTCCAAAGGGCTCCATTCTAGGCCCACTTCTGTTCTCCCTTCTATTGCAACTTGGTCAAGCTGTTAACAAATATGGTGTCAACTTCCCTAGCCATACAGATGACACCCAAGCTTCCAGCTTTACATATCTGTAAAGCCAAAAAGCACTACTACCCTAAACACTCTGACCGACCTCAAAGTCAGCATTAGAGGTTTGTACAGGTATGAATTTGAAGCCTACAGATCACCACTATGGACAGGTTCAAGACTTGACCTGACCCGGCACAACTTTTACTGCTAAATTTTTCATAAACTCAAACCTGAACCTGTTCACACAAACTAACATAGATGGATTATGACAGGCACACTTTTACTGCTTAACTATTACTAAGAACTTGAGAAAATGACCTGCTGGCATTAACTGGTATTTCACACATCTGTAATACACTTATAGTGTTTATTATCAGTATACGTCTGTGGAATTACTGATCATACCTGGCCGAGAACAGCATCCGCTTTCAAACTGTTACCCTTGCTACACTAAAGTTTCTCTTGCTGCTGCTCTGCTACTCCCAGAAATGCTTACCACACTTCGGGCGAACTTAACAAGGGGAAAGATCTGCCATGACCTTTCCACCAACCCAGTTCACCCCTCTCATCATCCGTGGTTTCAATGAGGGGCACATTCACTCACTCTCCAATATCCAGAGCTGTTCCAAACACAACTAATGTTAGGAAGTTGAAAGAGAATGCAAGAGCGAGTGCACATGTGTGAAAGAGCGAGGGAGCATGAGAGAGTAAGAGTTTATACAATAGAGAGAAGGGGAGAGAGAATGCATGAAAGTGCACTCTAATACATAAAAAATCACTCATTAGAAAACAAACCCGTGCACATGGAAAATCATGCTAAACCCAAAACTTCACCCTTTTGGGCTCAAGTCAGGTCAGTTCTTTTACATAAATGTCTTGTTTTTGTTTACATCATAGTTCTAGTAGTCTTTTCTATTTACATTTTACGCTTTTTTGTTTGTTTTTTAACCCGGCGACGCTCCTTGAACTGAATTATAAAAATGGAAGGATCTATACTATTATTATTGTTGCTGTTGTTGTTGTTGTTGTTAGCCTCGGAATAGTTTAACAGGATTTTAATCAATACGCAGTCAAAGTTCTTGTATGTGTCACAGTTAAATCAGATATGAGGTATTGACTTTAATTGTGTTCTGACTTGCCTAAAATCATCTTTTAAAGAATGTGAGAAAAAAAAACTATTGTGTAAATATAACATGGGCTGTAAGACCCTCAGCTTATTCCCAGAATAACATTTACTGACAGCGGTAGGTTGTGTAGGTTGCTACAGTCAGACTGACTTGATGTGTGAAACATAATTAAGATCATGTGACCAAGAAAACATTGATAATGCCCATTTAAGACAGGAATCATTAAATTATATGCTTGTGCTTGAAGCAAGACAGCCCTTTAAACTGATGCTTTGGGCAAAAAAGACAAATTCACACAATTTTCAAGATTGCTACTACTGTTTTTGGCTGTGCAGTGCACTCTTCCCGAATAAAGATCTGATAAACCTCACCGGTAACCTGTTTCTTTGGTCTGCTTGCCCAAGGGCATTGAGTTAGCAGCCCTTTCTGTAATAGTGTCACACTCTGCTTAGATATTCTGGCTCTTAGACTGGCCTTTGCTTTTGTTCTGAACAAATTAATTGCCAGTTGAATTAAGTAATCTCCATCAGTTTCCCCCTGATGTAATAGTAGGACCCAATTTCCTGTGGTCTGGATATTCTTTAAATCCAGAGTGCTCCCCTTGGACCCATTACTAAAGGTGATCCTTCAGACTTTGTCAAAGAGAGTCTCCGTAACTCACAGTAGTCGCCACTCTGCCAAAAGCTAAAATTGGTCTGTGAGGCAGAGAGAGAGGGAGTGAGATGGGAAGATAGAGAGAGAGAGAGAGAGAGAGAGAGAGAGAGAGAGAGCTCAAGGAGAAGGAGAGAAAGAGAAGTAAAGTGGGAGAGAAAGATGGCATTAAAAGCTACGCATCCCTTGACCCTACTTGAGGGTCACCTACCTGAAGCAATTACCCAGTATCCCTCTAAGGAGAGGCCCCACTGGTCGTTAGAGCAAAGTCACATGACGTATCTCTGGGTCTTCTGGGAGGAGAGAACTTCGAGAGAGGGAAGAGAGGTGGTTTACGCGTGTGTATGTGTGCTGGAGTGGTGTCCAGTTGCAGAAGCTTTAGGATGCAGATATTAAAAGTGCAACATATGTTAAGCTGAGAATTAAGAGCAGACTCCCGGGGCTTTTTTTAAATGTCACTGATGCTCGGCAGAGGGCCCCAGTCAGAAGGAGAGGGAAATAAACCGGCACAATAAACCAACACATGGCATTGCACCTGGTTATTGACGCCCAGCATCTCCCAGCAAGGAGAACAGGACACATACTCTGACATCATCCTTCACGTCCACACATTAAAGCTCCTTTTAAAGGAATACTCCAGCACTGTTCAGAATAAACCCCACGTCTTTAACGAATGGTTGATCATTTCGGTACACTACAGCAGATCGTATTAAATGCACAAACTAAACAGCCCCTGCCCACTGGCTCCTATTGTAAGCTTGGTTTCAAGGCAACAGGTTTTCTGTTCATTTTATGGGCGAGGAAATTATTGTCCACAGTAATTAACCAAATGTTGCAGATGTAGCTGCAGCACTCCTTTAAAGTAATAGGACCCATTCCTCACTCTCTGAACTGCACACTTTACACATTAGTTTCAAAGTTACTGAGCATTTCAAAGCAGTTACTGGTCAATAAGACTAATAACTGAATAAGCCTGTTAGCATGATAGTTTGCTTTGACATTACTGAATTGGTCCATGTATAATAATCTCCATCTAATAATCTTAAAATGTAAGAGTCAGTAACACTTTACTGCTAGAAAACACTAACATAAGCATGCTATAAACATGTCATAGCAGATGTCATAAGTGTCCTGATTTGCTATGACAGAGTCCATTAATATAACAATATTATGTTACCTTTACCTGTAATGTCAGATACTATAATATGAAATCAAACGCTGCATCATGTCATGATAATGGTAAAACACTGTTATACTAATAGGCAGAATTTGTCATAACAAATCGTGACACTTGCCATGACATGTTTATGACTTGGTTATGCCAGTGTTATGTAGCAGGGTTCAAGTAGAGTGTTATGTAAGATTGCTATGTCTGAATGTTGACACTGCTGACAGTCTGATCTGTTGTGTTCTTTATTTGTCATGCTTTTATATTATTATAACTGAATAGTAAGCATAGTATTATGATAACTCAGTGGTTTAAAGGCTTATGGTCCATTTGTATGGATGTTCTTGAGTCAAACCATTTGTAATATTCTCCTAAAGCAATGCTGAAGATATAGTTTTGGTGATGTTTGAATGTTGACACTGCTTACAGTTTGATTTGTTGTGTCTATATGTAGTTTTGTTTTTATTTTGTGTTTTTTTTTAAACGCACAACACACACACAACCTGTGCTCAAGAAAAACGTGCCTGGCGATGATTGGCACTGAGTGCACCTCACGCTTCCTCTGTTTCCCAGTGTGACGAAACTGTCTCCCCTTTTAAGTGAAGAAGTGTGACATCCCCATTTCCCTTAAGTGCTCCGTGTTTTAGGGCGCTCGCTAATTAGACGGGTAATAGGAGTGGCTCTGATTGGCATTATAAACGCCTCGCCATCGCTCCCCAAACCGTTCACGCCACCAGCCTCCTCTCCTTTCGCATCCGCTCTCGGAGTTGCCATCAGAGGAATTATCCGAGATAAAAAGACATTATAAAAAAAGATCCTCCCCTGACAGATATTATCATTACAACCTTTTATCAAAAGTACAAACTTGTTTTCTCTCTCCCTTTCCTCTCTCTCTCTCTACCTCTCTCGCCCTGCCTTTCCATCACCCTCCCTCCCTCTCTCCCTACCTCCCTTCCTCCCTCCCTTCGTTTCAACCCTTCACACACCATCCTTCACTCTTTCCCAGGGTGGTTTTTCGGCAGGGAGAAGAGAGAAAAAGCAGAACGAGTGAGCTTGAGAGAGAGAGAGAGAGAGAGAGAGAGAGGGAGTGGGAAAGAAAAAAGAGTGAGAGATGGAGGGAGACAGAAAAAAAGAAGACTGAGCTCTGTCAATTGGAGTGAGCGCACTACTAAGTCTGGCTTCACTACAAAGGTTAGCAGATCTGACTGTCAATACTGTCAGAGGGATGGAGTCTTTGGGAGGAGGAGGAGGAGACGTGGAGGTTAGGTGGTGGTGGTGGTGGTGGTGGTGGGAGGAAGGGGGGGCGAGCAGGAGGGTTTTTGCTTTGAGAGAAAGAGATACTTTGATATTTCGGAATGTTAGAAGGGTGAATGTGGAGAGCTGGAGGTTGGGGATCTAATTACCGGGCCATAATTGGGGGCTGGGGAATAGGTTGCCGTCCTCTCAACTCGCTGCAGATCAATTATGTTAAGAGAACATCTGTAAGTAGAGCTTAATGAGGTCCATTAGAGCAACATGCGCTGCCTTCCCTAACGGTGCTTGTCAGCTTCTTGGATGAGCTGGAGCGCTCTGCTAACTAGGGACCTGCTGGAAGGTGCTTAAATAGGGCCGACTCAGGTCCTCCTCGACTCTACCAGAGAGAGGAGAGGAGAGGACAGGACAGGAAAAAGCAGAGGAGAGGAGAGAAGGAGACTGTACGGAACAGAGGCTCGCTTTTGTGTGGAAGGAAGAAAGAAAGCAAGGAAGGAGGGAAGGAAGGAAGGAGAGAAGGAAGAAAGCAAGGAATAAAGCAAGGAAAGAAGGAAGGAAGAAAGCAAGGAAAGAAGGAAGGAAGAAAGCAAGGAAGGAAGGAAGGGAAGGAAGGAAAGGAGGAGGCTGCTGCCTGTACATCCAGAGGAGGAGATCCAGTCCAGGCGAGACCTGAAGAACTCACGCGCTCGGCTGATTTTTGGGCTCGGTACAGTATCCTGAGGCTCTTCACGTCTTTAAAGTCGTGCACGCGCACAGCAGGCGGAGCGCTCAGGCGCGTTTTCTGCTTTCTGCGTGTTTTACATGTGGGGGCGCGTGTTAGGACAATGTGTGTGGAGACGGAGTGGTCGGATGGTGTTTGGTAACTTTTTAGGCGTTGATCGGGAAACACGTGGGCTTGGGTTGGGGGACTTGGTGGGGGATGTGGGGGGCTGGATGTCATGTGGGTTTACAAAGACAAAGTGGGACTGAATTGTGGGGCTTCATAAAGAGAGTGGGAGAAGATGGGAGTTACTAAATGAACGAGGGGTATGTGTGTGTGTGTGTGTGAGTGAGTGAGAGAGAGAGGGAGAGAGTTTGTATGTATTCGTATTCCTGCATTCGTGTGTTTGTGTGCGTTCGTGAGTGTATGCACGAGTTTGTGTGCGTTACTACTAGAACTTCAGACTCCTCGCGCGTCTGACCGCTGTACGTTCACGGGACTCTTTCACACACACACACACACACACACACACACCGATGCTCCCGATTTCCAGCTCATCTCTCCACATAACTCACATATCCTGAATAATTGACGTGATAATGCGCGAGATGAAGTGGTAGTGGGGTGCTGGGGCGCGAGAAACGAAAAAAGAGACTCGTGCTACCCCCCCCCCCCCATCTCTCTCTCTCTTTCTCTCTCTCTCTCTCTCTCTCTCTCTCTCTCTCCCCCGCAAATTGCATGATTACGCAGATAGCCCGCTTTGAAATAATTCAATCCATGACAAAACCTAATTACTGGCAGGTAATACCCTGTCAGCTTTAATGCATCTCATCACTCATAATGGTAGCGAGGAGCGTTTTTATGACCCATCTCATTAGTGCCACAGTTTCGCCACAGTGATTGGCAAGAGGCCGCAAGCTACCAGTGGACCCTCTAACACTGAACCCCCCCTCCCCCCCACCCCCCGTCTCCTCACACCCCCCTCAGACCGAGAGAAACAAGAGAAAAACAAAAAACTTCACTTTCTGGACTTAAAAACAAGTGTCTCTTCTGTTAGGCTCCACTCACCGTGTGTGCGTGCACGCGCGCGCACGAGCCCCGTGAGCCGTTCACCATGGCAACGTAGGCATCAATGGGAGTAAAGACTGAGCACGAGCTTCGGAGACATACACACACATACACAAACTCAAACATACGTACAAATACACATCGAACACAAACACATACAGACACACACATACACTGCCTGGAAATCATCGGTAAGCAAAATAAGATCCGAGAACTTGCTCTGGTGGCCCTACCCTATAAACGGTGGGGTGAAGTGTGTTCAGTGGTCTGCATATATGATGTACACAGTAATTTTTTTTCTTTTTTTATTTGTTTTTTTTTTATTTCCACGATTGTTCTTAATGGCACACGCGCACGTCAGCGTTTAAGCGCGTGCACGAGCCGCGTGCACTTGTAAAAGATCTAAATGTCTCACTAAACTGTGAGCAGAGAGTGAAAGAGAGAAAGAAAGAGTGGGTGAGAGAGAGAGGGAGAGAGAGACAGAGAGAGAGAGAGAAAGTGTGTGTGTGTATTTGTGTATGAGAGAGAGAGATATATGGTAAGAGAGAGAGAGAAGCTTGTGGTAGACGAGGCTCGTTTGTTCGCGCAGCTCGACCTCCCGCACGCGCCACCGAGGAGAGCGCGCGAGAGTTTGTGCATAGACGCACACGCACGCGCGCGCGCGCACACACTCGCTCACGCACACGCACGCGACTCCGACTGTCAGTTATAAGTGAACGACCTGTTCCTCGCGGTGGAGCGTCTCTCCGGTGAAAAGCTCGTGCCGGCTGCTCGAGTCTATGAGGGCTCGCGCGAGGAGAACACCTGTGGCTGAGGGTCCGAGCGGAGATCCATGTGGACCTCGGTATTTTCCACCTGAAGACCCCCCGTCCCCCGCCCCCGGAGCCATGTCGGTCTCCTGAACTTTTCTGTTTGTTTGTTTGTTTTTGTTTGTTTGTTTGTTTTGTTTTGTTTTCCGCGCGGAGGGTTTAGAGAGTTGGGAGCGAGAGACAGACTCCAGAGTGAACCTTCTACTGAACTTGGTCCAGAAGGTGAGTGGAGTTGGGGGAGGTACCTGAGGAGTATTTTTTGTTATTTTTATGGGTTTTCTCTCAGGTTGTGGTTTTATTGGTGCTTATATTAGAACATTTCTTCGTATAAGCTACTAAACACATATCAACAAAACATCTCTGCACAGGTGAACAACTGGCATCTAGTTTTGTTTCCACTCACTCAGACAGTTGTGCACCAAACAGTAGCATTTGGGTGTAAATGTGGCATTTAATGAATTTTTTATTATCAAAATATGTCATGTAATGTTTTTTTAATCAAAATTTTGTTTTCACTTGGTTTAAAAAGGTTTATAAGAGGTTTGGTGAATACAGACGTAGCCTTTATTATTATTGCAATTAATTGGGATTCTTATAATAATCACGACGCTCGTTTTTATTATAGGCCAAATCAAACCGAGTAAAAAGTCCATGTGTTTTTTATTCCCCTGCTCGGTCAGTGTAAACACTGGTTCTGCTGGTGTCTCTGGTTCCCCCTGTGTGTGTGAGAGAGAGAGGATTATAAACAGACTGGGGGGGGGGGTTGTCTCTGTCGTTCCTGCTCGTCGTCTCTCGGTCGCTGGATCTAATTTCATAACGAGACGCGGTGTGGCGCGGAGACAGAAAGCGTGCGTGTTTGTGTGTTTGTGTGTGTATTAGAGAGAGCGAGAAAGAGAGACTCTCCCCCTCCGTCTCCAACAGCACTGGGCTCCGTTGATTGGGGTTTTCCTCGTTTTCCGCTCTTCTCTTGTGAGGCTGTGGATTTGATACTTCTAACAAAGCGAACCGCCCTCAGAGAGAGAGAGAGAGAGAGAGAGAGAGAGAGCGTACGTGTGTGTGTGAGACAGAGTGTGTGTGTAAGAGAGAGAGAGAAAGAGAAAGCGTGTGTGTGTGAGAGAGAGCGTATGTGTGTTTGTGTGTGTATATGAGAGAGAGGAGAAAAGGGAGAGAGAGAGTGTGTGTGTGTGTGAGAGAGAGAGAGAGACAGAGACAGAGCGAGAGAAGCAAGCGCGTGTGAAAGAGAGAGAGAGAGCGTGTGCGTGTGTGGGAGAGAGAGAGAGAGAGAGTGTGTGTAAGAGAGAGAGAGAGATAGGGGACGGGCGCGCGCGGCTGCTCACTTCTCGCGAACCGGGGGGGGATCAGTCTTGGCTCGCGCCTCCTCTCTTGTTGCATGGTGTGTGCGTGTGCGTGTGTGTGTTTTTCTTGGGTGCCGAAGCGGGTCGACCAATGCAGAAAAGGGAGAAAAGTTTCGGTAAGAGCTTCACTCTGATTTTTGTGTTGTTGTTGTTGTTGTGCTGGTCGGGACTGTGGCGCTGTGGGGCCGGACTGCTCTGTGTGTGTGTGTGTGTTTATCCAGCCAGCCGGGCACGCGAGCCCCGCGCGGTTTTATTATTGAATTAAAATCCTCCTTGTGTTCTGTGATACGTGCACATTTTGTTTTTTCTTCTCCACGAATCATATGGAGCTTCGCGTGGTCCTTGTATTGCATGTATATGTTTTGTCATGTTGTTTTTTCCAGTGCGTTTTAACGGCCCCTGACTTTAACGGTTGGGTCTCGTCGTGTCTCGCGCTGCTCGGTAAATTGGGCTCTCTGTAGCAAATCTTATTGGCCTTTTCCAAGCACCGCGCTGCCATGGCAACCGTAATTAAAGTGATAAGCGGGTGAAATGTCAGCATCTCCGGCTCGCGCAGCTGTGACGCGTTTGAAAGGAGGGCTGTTGGGATGGGGGGGGGGGGTCCCTTTGGTACTTTTTAACCTCTTTTTAAAAAATTGCTAAAAAAATAATATCAGGAGAATAGATTAAAACAAATAGGGGAAATACTCATGTATCTGTATACAATGCTTAATTTGTATATATTATTTAGGCTACTTTCCAGTATAGACAATAACAAATCACTGGTTTCCAACCATCAGTAGAAAATATTCTCTTTATATAGACCCACATACAAACTCCTGAACCTGGATATAGAGCACAAAAGGACTAGGGCTGGAATAGGGTATAATATATAGAGTATACTACACTCTAGTGTACATAGTATACATACTATACCCATTATTGTACCAGCGGTTGTGTACTATTTTTTAAGACACTGTTTAGTGTAGTAGTGTGCGGTGTTGCACGTTCGTAGAAGAGCACCACCGGGTTCCGAAAAACCCACGGCAGGCCAGAGTAGCAGGGGGTAAAGACCTGAACTTCTGTGGCTGGGTAATGAGCGGCGGCGGCTGTGTTGTGTTCCCGGGCTGGTGCGGATGAGTGCTGCTGAAGAGGAAGCTCGCATAGCAGAGGCGATCAGCCGTGCGCTCCACACACACACTCACTATCCAGCCAATTAAAAGCTCAACGGCTTAAATGCAATGGCTTCGCTCATTACCGCAAACAGAGTGGCAGTCCTTGCTGCTTTTTTCCCCTTCCTCTCTTTTCACAAAAGCTCCACTTTTAATCAGCTCTTTAAAAAAAACTTCTAAGCAAAGCAGCGTTTTGTTTGCATTCAAATGACAAATGTGTTGAAGGGGGTTTGTGGCCTTTGGAAGGTTTGCACACTCATGTCAGCGCATTTCCACTTTTCTTTTCTAGCCCTTCAGCTTACAGATTTCTACTTGAGAACGGCCCAATAACAGAGTAGGGTAATTGCCACTCTGCGCTACCGAGGGCAGCTTCAGATATTTTTCCCGAAGTGATAGGATCCTGTATACCTCCAATTAAAGCCTCTGTAGTTTTGTTTTTGCTTCAATTACCCATTTGCTCCTCTATTTATCAATCTAATCTCCATAGCATCCAGTAAATTAACTTTGATCATATTTTTTGTACTTCAAACCTCCCTTGACAAAAAGTATTTATAATAGAAGCCATGGGGTGGTTGCTTCAAGTTTTGGAAGTACAAGGAAGTGTGTCAAAATTATTTTTCAACTTAATCGACCAGAAGCAACAGAAGCAGCAGATAGAGATTAGAGTGCTGGGGATTTTTTTTTAAATGACCATGAAAAACATAAGGTACAACTTGCCCAAAGTCTTGTACTGGCTAAACATTGTTTTTTGTATCGCTTGTTTAAACATCATCATTGTCCTTTCAGTGCAGAAAAGGAGAATCACACCCCTTACTTGAAGTTTACTCTTTTTTCCTGCTTGCACTTTTGCAGTTAAGTCTGTAATGTATATATATTCAGCGCAGGCACTGTAGACTGTGACAGTTTTCTTTGCAGCTCAAGGTGAGCGTGGCGTACTGTCCCGATGTCAGCACTACAGGCGGGAATCAGACACACTTGTAATGGAGGACAAAAACTTATTGGGGCAGGACAAAAGGGGAGCGAGAGTGCAGGCGTGGGGTAGAGCTCACTCTCCTCTGTATGGAGGGAGAATACTAATTACAGACCGTCTGCATGAGCCCGCATTGTTCCCTCTCTATCCAACAAAGCCCTTTCACAGGCTAAATGGGGGCTACACAATGGCTGCTCTGGGGGCAAGCTTCTCCTGGCCCCTCCCACAGAGAGAAGGAAGAAAGAGTGAGAGCAAGAGAGGGGAAGATGCTAGCAGCTGTGGCTAGCTTTTTTTTTTCTTTAGTGGATAACTAGCAGTGTGTTTGCACGTCCTTATTGACTTGACAGATTTCTTCTCACTAGATCTAAGCAGTCTTCAAATCGAATGTTTGCATATATGGGGTCTCATTATCAATTCCATTGCTTTATTGCTTCGCTCAAAAAATGAACAGAGTACAAAGTGAAAGTATGAGCACATTCACCTGAAGTTGCATTTTGTGTTGAGGTAACACATTTCAGACTGTACTCCTTCAAGTTAATACAAGTTTTTGCTCAATCCATTGGTTACTGTTAACTCCTTTTTTCCTTATAGTCTTTACCTTTTTCTCGTTATTGCAGGTATACAAATGCTCTCCGTCCAGCCGGACACGAAGCCAAAAGGCTGTGCCGGCTGCAACCGGAAGATCAAGGACCGCTACCTGCTGAAGGCCCTGGACAAGTACTGGCACGAGGACTGCCTCAAGTGTGCCTGCTGCGACTGCCGCCTGGGCGAGGTGGGCTCTACGCTCTACACCAAAGCCAACCTCATCCTGTGCCGGCGGGACTACCTCCGGTAGGAGCCTCCACCCCCTCACACCTAACACAGAGGCAGCTCGACATTCATCCCAAACAGATGGGAATAGTGTTGATTAGGCTAATACAGGGCTGCCAACTGTTACGCACCGAGCCTGAGACTCAACTGACATCGATCTCACACCACACGTGCATTTTCTCATGCTAACTTTTCATCAAACCCATTACTTTTTTTTTCACTTTAACACATGTTATAACACTTAACAAGTCACTTTTGAGAGTGGACTAGAAACTTTGTTCTGCCAAAAAATAACTAGAACCAAATGACAATAGAGAGTGTCGGAAAGATGAAGAGTACAGTATTTTTGTTGAGCAAGATTAAACAGAGGGGTGCACTATAAAAAAAAGTAAAACTTGATGACCCCGCTTACGTTTCTCCAAAACTCAGATGGGGTCATTAGGTTTTTCCTGATTGATGCCTGAAATCAAACGCTACATTTGCCACTTTCAAAAGAGGCCTGTCTGGTCTCTCCTCTGAATGCCCTGTGAAAGCAAATGTTTAAAAGCCCATGATTACTTGCAGCATTGGTGATCTTACTATTCTCCCATGGCTTTACATATGCTGTTCTCTTTATAGAAAACGGGGAACTTTATGAGCCAGTAAAATGCCAGCGTTTCTGCTCCGGCTTCAAGGAATTCACTTGTTAGATCCAATCAGTGTGCTGGAGCATTGAGTTTTTAGACCACCCGAGATCCTGCTAATTTCCCCTTATTGAAAGAGAACTCAGTGTCCAGCCCAGTGAGCTCTACCATGCTTTTCACGCTATTGTAGCAGGGCAGACAGCACCAGACTGACTTGGGTTCGTTTGTTTGCAGACTTTTCAGTACGGTTTGGCTTAGCCGTTAGCACACCAAGGTGGCCACATCACAGCACAAACGCTGGTCTCATTTCTCTTCTATCGCAAAAGTGTTTAGGCCTGTCAGTGAATAGATTTTTTAGCAGTTTAATTTAAAATTTAAAATTTGAACTATTTATTACTGAAGTTGGAAATAGTCAAATAATGCAACAACAGTCATTAGAAGAAAAATGTATAGGCTTGATGAAACCTATTTTTGTTTTTTTTCCAACATGTAAGAATAGTTTACTCTTCCAACATGTAAGAATAGTTTAAGTGTTCATAAAAAAAAACAGCTTAGTCTGATGCAGAACCATTCAGTATCAAAATGATTCTAGAAATTGACTTGTGAGTTCGGTGTGTCTGCTTGCTAATGTATCCTATAGTCTTGTCTAGGAAATATTGCCATTAGTTAATAATATTGATGATCATGATTCATGTTGGTTGGTTCATGTTCATCAGCTTCCTTTCTTTGTATTTCTAGAGGTAAAAAGATTTGCTTGCAGTGATCAGGTCTAGTAAGCTCTGTTTGTTGTTAATGTCAAAAAAAGCATTTTGTTTTACACCAGTGTCACATATAAACATGCATGTACACAAACTCATTGAAGCGCTCCAGGGATGCAGGGCTTTTGTGAAAATGGTAGAAGCTACAGTAGGTGCTCGGTGCTTTGCAAAGTCACAGCTCATTTAATTTGGGTAGGAGGGATGAGGGTCTCCATTAGGCATGGTGTGCACGAGCAGAGTTTGGGGAGGCAAGAGGGAAATGCCGGGGGGCTGAGACTGTACTCAGATTATCATACTAGAGCAAGCCTCATTGGCTGCACCCTGCTAAAACGCCTCTCCTTTCAGGACAACACACATACACACACACGCGCACACACACACACACACACACACATGAAAGGTAGGCAATATGGCAAAAAAATTATTGATTTATACATAAAAATATCAATAACATTATGATACTAGAAATACATGTATGATACTTTTTTTTATGATACACAATATGTATCACTGAATTTTGTGTGAGTTTTCTGTGGTTTGCAATTGAACAAAATGCACCAGCAAAATAGTAATGGCATTGGTGTTGACAAAGAATTGTTAAAAAAATAAATGAATAAAATAAGATTTTGGCATAATGGGTTGTGGTCAAACTGGTACTGTTGTTTACAGGCTCTTTGTAATTGGCCTATTTGTGTTCTGATGATTAATGTAGTCCAGTATTACAGAAGTACTAATGATACTTATGTGATATGAACAGAAAAGAGTAATGTGATATGATTTATCACGATAACGATAACACATACTGCCCACCTCTGACACACCAGAGCTCCATAGCATCGAAAATACAATATTTCTTGTTACTGCAATTTGACAAGCTGTTTCAAAATCTTTAAATACATTTAATTATACGATATGTTTGTGTTCAGACAATCTTGAGTGCTTATACCTTTTTGCCGTAGTATAATTTTATATCGTGATACTACACCATGTATCGAAATTCAAATTCTGGTATTGTCATTCCATAACACACACACGCGCACACACACACACACACACACACACACACACACACAAACAAACAAATATGTGCCTTGAAACAGCAGCAGGACCGGAAGATAATAAATGTGAGCCGTGGAAGCTGGTTTCCCTTTGATGCATAATAAAGCATAGTGATCTCCTAATGTTTTTGACAGATGTAAAATATAAGGCCCTTAAGTACTTTATGTTTAAAGTGGGAGGTTATAAATTCACTTCTTTGGTAGGGTTGTGAGTTATCATTTTTTATATTTGTTACTTTTTCCATATTTGTTACTGTTTGTGAGGATGTAGGCATTGCTTGCTTCCTACTTTCTTTCTGCCTTTTTTGCTTTCTTTTCTTCTCTATGATCGAAGTTCAAGGTGACTGAATTGATTTGATTGTGACTGTCATGCGAGTGGCCCGTCTCCCTGGCATCTCCTGGCTGGCGCTTAATGAATGGCAAACATGGCCGAGGCCCGGCTCCTCACATCGCATTTGCAACACCACAAAAGAAAAGCAGTCTCCATCGACGAGACAATCAATGGCCCACTCGTACAAAGCGCTACCTCTCGACTCACACCCCTCGATCCGATCATTCCCTTATTTATTTTCTTAAGTTAGCGCGGCAATCGGGCACAGAGATAAGAGGGAGACTTAATCCCTCTCCCCCTCTTTGTTCTGTGCTCTATTTCAGCATTCTATTTAAAAGTGAATTATGCTTGGATTTATTATACACGGCCACCCCACCCCCCTTGCCGTCCCCCCCACACACAGAATCAATCCAGTCCTGTTTAGCAGTGTGGCATGTTATTAAGGCTGACATAACCAGGGTTAATAGAATTCTTCAGGGGTCTACAACCATGAGCGACCAAGAGCAATGTGATCCCACCAGCTGAGAAATAATAATCCCTATCACAACGCGCACAAAAACAAATTAAAAAAAGGACAAAAAAAAAATAATTTCTTCCTCAACCCATCTCCCTCGCTGTATATTGTATTATCAAATAGAATGTGGGACTTTCTTTAGTTGAAGGGAGGTGCGGAAAGCGTTTGGTCTCCGACTGTCAGTTTCTGGGGAGAGAAAATCATTCGATTCATATTCAGGGCATTGAGGAGGTAATTATTGATAGAAGGTGTTATCGTGCCCAGCTCGATTTTTGTATTGCACTCAAAATGCAGGTATACGGCACTGGGCCGCCCTATCGCCAAATGATTCTTTTGATACTGTGTTGACGTCTCCATTATTGATAAAGGTAATAACAGCAATAACAGTGTTTATGCTGATGTGGTTGCATTTCAGAGCACAGAGCGATAAGGTTAAAAGGCCCAGACAAAAAAGAGACAGACACATTTAAGTTGGGAAGGTGGCAGAAATAAACTGTGTCGCAGCCTACAGAGAGTAGCCACAGACAGAGAAGCCATCCGCCAAGGCCAGGATGCAAGCAGGGGGGAAAAGCTGTTAGGCATCAGTTAATGGAAAACTGTAAATTTCAGGCATCCATTTTAAAGACAGCACAGGGAGACCACTTATTTATTTATCTATCTATTCATTCATTTTTTTTAATCCAACTTCAATTTTCCTCTACAGTGGTTTTACTAAGATTGTAAATGCAAGCCAACTCACAGAAGCAGTCAACATGACTGGATTTATTACCGTTTTGGAAAGCAGGCTATCGGTGGAAGATAACCAACATGTAAAGCATGGTTTAGTTGTAATAACTTCTAGTCTCCCTCACTTATTCAGAAGCAACTTTGTGGACCACATCCACCTTGTACTGTATAAACTCATGGAAATGAACCATGAAAATGTATCTTTGACGTTTTCCATATTTGCATCTGCCCTATCGCGACCAGTGCAGCATTCGCATGCATTTCATGCGCCAACTATGTGTTGTCTGCCATACAAAAGATCAACAAAGTGTGACACATTTGCCTTATCTGGAAGAAGGTGGGAATTAAGGTAAATTGACTTGAATATATATTCGATATTTTTTTGAGTAATATTAATCTTGTTTCTTTCTGGGCCAGTCCAGCATTGCTGATATGTTGAATGCTTATGAATAGAGATGTGACAGTTGCTAGCTGCTTGGCAGGAAACACCATCAGAGAGGCAATCAGAAGTTCCATCCAAAGTTGCGCATGGTGCACTTCTTCAAAAGCAGATCGAGGGCATACCAGAATCAGTCAGTGTTCTTGGCTTAAGTGTAATTTTGTGCCACTACCCTTGAAGGGTCCCAGAAATGTTACATTTGGTCTAGTGCCAAAAAAGGGTCCAAAGAATAATGACCTTAAAATACAGAGACATCTTTTTTTGGTGTGCGCAGAAATAACTTAGTCCAATCAGCTGTTTTATCGGACTTCGTAGGTGCGAAACGGTGTGTTGCTCGTTCAATCACTCTGTTAAGCATTTGGCTTTATATGCTTACAGAAAGGTCATGCAGGACTGTGTTAACATGGTAAAAAGTTTGAATATACCCATATATGTTAATTCATATGTCAGCTCATTAATTGTTAGCTGATGATACAGTGGTAACATAGCGCAGCCGTGTCGTCAGTGAAAGGTTAGCGTGGGCTCTCCACAGGGACCAATGCAGTGCAGCTTGCTGCAGTTTGTCATGGGCTCTCCCCCCAGATTTTCTGAGGCTAGCTGAAAGATTGAGGCCAGCACTGTTCCTAATGACCAGTGCAGATGTTCATACAGAAACTCTCTCAGCACTTCACCAGTGAGGGGCATCAGGCTGGACTCCTCGACCACTCGCTTTTTCTTTAGGCACCCACCTAACAGCCCGCAAAAAGATAATCCACACAGAGGTAGGCAAGAGTGTGCACACGTACATACATGGACTGGGGTACAACACAGAAATACATTCTGCCCACTGCAGCAGCTTTTATGTCATTATTGTTTAATGGTCTGTAAGGAAAACTTCACTTCTTTAACTGTTTAACTGTTTGTCTGCCTTATGCCATGTACAGAACATAGACATCAATTTAAAGCGCTCCTAAACAGGAAAATTATTTACAAGAATGAATTACCCAAATATTTAATAAACAAAGCTAACGTTCTCCGCAGAGTGCAGATGAACTAAATCTAAAGATTATAACGTGTCACATCAGTTGAATGTTAAATAATTTGCTTGAAAAGCATATTTAATATAGATTTTATATGTGATACATATTTTTCATGTTAATGCATTTTAAGTATTTTTCATGGTGCTTAAAACATGATATTATGATTTAATTTTCATTACTACATGTGCTATGATTGGTGTCATTACCATGATGATATTAATATGTGAATAACTTTGAAACATAAAATGAACTAAATATGCAAAAATACACCTTTGTGTTTATAATGCGAACAGACTGACATACCCAGCGCCCTCTTGCTCCTGTTAAGTGTAGCAGGACAAATATTTGCATTGAAAATGGCAGCAACATTTTTACAAGTGTTGATGCATTAGCTGAGATCATGGTGCTCACAAAGAAAACTGTCTGATAGGTCAAACAAACAAACACCTCTCTAAAACCTTTAGTAAGCAACCCTGAGCTGGAATTATGGTAAGTCAGTAGTTACATTTACATGTTTGTGGAATAAACAGGTAAACTTATTCAGTGCAGCTCATGGATAGGCCTGTGTGACTGTGTTGGTAAACCTTGATATCAGGATAATGCTTCTTAGTTTTTTATCAATGCTAGTTTACTCGGATGTTACCGGATACTGTGATTTGGAAAATTGCATGATATTGAATTGTAACAGTAAACTACTGATGGAAAAACACAGTACATGTGGTGATAACTGCAGGTTAGTACAGGATGTGTTAAACTGAGCACATCCTGCTGTCTGAATTGAAGGCTAGATTGAGGCTACACATATTAAATAGATGAGGTTAAACACAGCTAGAGAATGGCCTCAGGTTAAGTCTGAGATGTCTTGCGTGAATATCCCTGGAATGCAAAATTTCAAAGCATTAACACGCTTTATTTATTTCCTTAAGCGCTGACTTTTCCAGCACTGCCGTTTCCTCGTTGACAAATGTACACTCTGCTACCGGGTTGAAAATGCTCTGTGCTCCACACAGTGTGGCTGGGTACACCTGTAGGTACACCTGTGCTGTGATTTTTTTTAACTTGTGTTTACCAGTGTTTTTTTTGTTGTTTGTTTTTGCTTTTGCAAAGAAAGCAGATTTTCCCCTTTGTCTTGTTAAAGAATGCTACTTTGATTAGGGAGACCACTGTGCTTGTGCATGTTTTACCTTTGCTTACTGTGTCCTTTTGGTGTTAACCTCTTTTGAAGCTTATATACCGCTCCTTTGTGTAAGAGTGTTAAGGCGGTTGTCACTAGAGCTGTACAATATGGGAAAGCGCTATATTCTACTAATTCTAATGTGATGTATTAAAAATGCAATGGTGAAACGAATAAAAATAAAAAATCAAATCAATTGTTTTAACTGAAAATTATCTCTGTTGAATTGTTTGGATTCATTGATTCATCAGATCAGTGAATCCAGTGTACCTACAAACACTCATTTGAAACTCATTTGAAGCTGTGTGATTGGTCAGAGGCTCATGTGCCTCTGGCATTCTTTTGCGGTATTGGTGCATTATCAGTTTTGCAATTGCCATGTGTTGCAGTAGTTACTAAGAAACGATATATTGCGCAGCCCTGGTTTTTGCATGCTGTCAGGCTCTTGGTGTAATCTGTTGCACCACTGAAGTGAGGTTAGCTATTTAAGCCCTGAGTCAGGCGAAAAGACGTCACATCGTTCAAACATTCATTAAGTCTTCAGTTGCTCAGCACAGACTTATGAGGTACCATTTCAAAAGAGGACATTTCAATAGCTTTGAGTGTTTCCAGTTGGAGAGTGTGCTCTATTAGGAGCTGCCTTTAGTCTAGCAGGATCAGAAGCACTTGAGGTGTGGATTCAGCAGCTGCACAGTGTCTCTTAGACCCCGATAGCCCTCTGTCTCTGCAACACTTGTTACCATAGTGTGTGTACAAAAGAGCCTCTCCCGGTGAAGATTTTAATGGGCCTACAGCACCGGACTCTTTACCTCCTTATCCTCTCAGTCTCATTAGATAGCCCCACATCGCCTTCTGTCCCCTACTCCTGAGCCCTTGTCCTCGCTCTAACTCCTCAAGGGCTCTTGTAGATGCAGGTTTTTTTCTTTAGCAGCCTTGTTTTTGTTTTCGCTCTGTTGACATCAACAGCAAGTTTGTCTCGTCCTTAAAGGGTAGCTGGCATTTATCAAAATGATGAACACCTTCGCTGTTGGAAATTAGGACGCTCATGTGCTTAGCCTGTGAGGGACTGAATTAGGTAAACTACTTCACTCAGACCAATAAAGTGGCACAGTAACTAGAAGAAAAAATTTGGAAACACTTGTTGTATTCGTTTGATGGATAATAGTATAGTCAGAACATTTCATATATCCGTTGGCCAAAAGCTCAGGCAAATTCCATTTGGGAAATCATTTTGTGTGAATTGTGGAAAGACAGAAAGAAAAAGGAATAAAGAATATTTACTCAAATAATGATATGCCCTAGTCTGTACAGACTATGTACCAGCATTAGCCTGTGAAGCACTCGAAGGAGCTGCATGGAAGCTGAAATCTCAGCACATGAGCATTTGAACCCATCAGTCATCAGAGTTATAAGATCCTTGTGACTCAGTGCAGACGAATGTGCACAAGAAACTATTTTTTTTGTCCATAGTTCTATTTGGAGAACATAAAAATTGGAACAGGCCCACTGTTGTACAAGTGGTGGCTAAATTGCCTAATTTAGCCAGCTGCTAGTTTTAAAAGTATTTTGACATATTTTTGCATTTTGCAGTTCTTCACAAGGGAGAAAGTTGAATAGGCCGACTAAGTTGTTAAATGCCACCTAATAACAGTTAAACAGAATATGATAATAGTGCTAGTACAGTGAGAGGAAAGTACATGTAAGAGGTATATATCCTCTTCAACATTGCAGTGTACCTTGACTTTGTAAATCAGAAAATCAGAAATCAGAAAACTTTATTGATCCCAGTGGAAATTGCTTATGTAATGACTGCAGACACAGAGACACAGAGACAAGAACAATATTAAATATAAAGTCTAAAAAAAATCTAAATAAAAAATCTGTAGGGGAAAAAAACAAAAACATTTGTTTACTCATGAATGTAAACAAAATAGTATGCATAAATAAATCATAAATAAGCAGATCTTCTTTAGGTTCTTTAGGTTCTCATGGAGAACATTATTAAACTTATGAAACATATTAAAGTAGCACGCAAAACTCCTCTTCTGAAAATGTAGCACAAAAATGTATGTCTAAAATATGTACACACGCATTTAGGCATGCCAGAACTATTTCAGTGTACTCTGGTCAGATGAAACAAAAATAAAACTTATTTATTATAAAAAAAAATATTCAGCCTGTCATGTTTGGATAAAGAAGGTTTGCTTGTATGGTCCTAAGAACTCCATACCCACAGCTGGGATCTTCATGATATTGGCCTGCCTCTTATGTAGCAAAGGAAACATGAATGGAGCAGTTTACCAGGAGAGATTTGAATCTCATTGGCCAAGAAAAGGGATAAGATGGCCATTTCAATAAGTATATGCACCCCAAACATACAGCCCAGATACTCAAAACTGGTTTCTAAAAAGAGATGAAAGTGCTTGCATGGCGTAACTGACCTCCTGGCTTGAATCCCATTGAAAGTGTATGGAGGATTTTGAAACTGCAAGTCCAAAAGAGGGACCCTCGTAACCTTGCAGAATGCAATTTGCCAAAACTGAACTACAGTGCTTCTAAAAGCAAACTATTTTGTACCATAGACATCTTGAAGCTTGCACAATTGCACATAACAACTTTACAATAAAATCTCTCTGTGTTTCTTAATGCATTTCGCCCTATCACTTTAGATTTTTAAACATATTTATGTTTATGAATAAAGACTTTTTTGTTTGTATTTGTAAGTGTAAAGTTAAAGGACATTATCTGTCTTTGAAGTGCACATATGAACTGGAAGTATATTAAAAAAGAAAAAAAAAGTGTGACTAAAATTACTATATATAACTTTTTGTGACTATGAAGGTCAAGCACACACAAACTCCACATAATAAATTATGTTGTAAGAACGTCTTTGTCAAAGAGCCTTATCAGGGCCCTCTGTTAGATGTAAACCTGATTATTGCGATTGCAGGGAAAGTTCCAGAAGATGAGTTTTTTGTTTCGGAGCTTGGCTGTGGCTGTATTATTTGTTCCCCGCGGCTCGTCATATGATTCCTGCCCCTGGAGACTCCCCAGCCGGGCTGTGAGCTGCGGCGGCCTCTGCATCGCCACAAGGTGAACTATTCCCCGCCGCGCGTTATTATTAATAACTGTCAGCCAGAGGGGGTCACCCACGACAACTCCTTGAAAAGAACCCAGGGCGAGGCAAGTAGGCCGCAGCTGGGCGCCTTGTAAAACAATACCCCCCATGCCCCCCTCCCCCCTCATGCTTCCCCAGAGGATCAGTGCTTAAGGCAGGAATAATGCATGGGGGCGATTGGGGACTAGCGCATGGCCATGTTTGTGGCCGTGAAAAATTAAGATGTCACCACCTGGCACTGTTAAGCATACCTTTTGCTGGAGCTCGGAAGCTATCTGTTAGAACGGAGCAGGGCAAAGGGAGGATATATGTAGTTTTTTTTATACCCTCATCAGCTTCTCTTCCCCCCCTCCATTCCATGTGCCCTCGTCAACATTTAGTGTTCCAGCAGTGCCATTAAACTGAAATTGCCGCAGAACACTGAATAAAGATTGTGTGTAACTCCTCATACTACTCGGAACAAAGACCCGTAGTGTTCAGGATGGAGAATAAATTTGTTAATAGGTTGATTTCCATTGAAGTCATTTGACCACATTAAAGTAAGTGGTCAACATACATGTTTCCACAACCTCCTTCCACCAGCTGTACCAATTTAAATACACAAAGTTTCCATTAAAATAAATGTTACTGCTGATGTGTGGTGGTAGTGCCGTGTGTGTGGAGGGTTGGGGGGGTGGTGGAGGGGCTACTGACAGCAATTTATTCATGCTAACCTCCCCTCCTGTGTACTTTCTTTTTGAATGCATTACAAATCCTGCTTTAATTTTCTCTGCGGTACCACATAGACATCCAGCTACATCAGTCCAATCTCTCCAAATGAAATTGGTTTTGGAGGGGTCAGAGTTCGGCGAGTTGGTCTGTGTTATGATTTCCATCTAATCTGGGAGAGGAATATAAAAGCCTAATCCTCCCTACCTTTTCCAGCCACTGTTACATTCTCATGCTGGGCTAGGAGAGCCATAGAAAGGTGGCAGTGGTGGCAAGGTGGAGGGGTGCAGTTTTTCTCTCCCTATTTGTTTTGTGGATTTATGGGAAGCGAAATGTCGGACGGCTCTGACTGTGCCATGCGTGGACAGACTCCATGAGTCCAAGGCTAGATTAAATGTCAACTTTGACCCTGCTGCTGATCAGAACGGGCCACCCAGGGGCTGGAGATGGGGTTGATTTGGTCCAGAGGAGGAAACAGAGCGCCTGTGGATTTATTGCCGCAGACTGCTGCTGTTGCACTGAATTCCCTCACTAGCACATTTTTCATCATAGCCCTATTATGGAAGGCAAATGTTCACCATGAATCCTTTTTTTTTCAGACTCACAATGTTAAGAAAAGAAAAAGAAATCAATTCTCTCCCAGAAGAGAACATTAGATTTTGTTCTGCTTGTTTGTACGATTTGATTCAAACATATTTTGCATTTCTGAGATTTTTGCAACACTCTCATTGTTCTCACTTGATGAATATGTCTGACAACTTAATGAATGTATTTACTTTATTTTATCTTCACAGTTAAAGCAGTACTGATGGTATGAGGGTAAGTGTCAGCCGCAATGAATTAAATGACAAAAACTGTAGAAATAGTAGGATATTGCACACAGCTATCACTTTGGATTCACGGTAACTAAATAGCTCTGCTGTAGCTAAGCCTGGTGGCGCGGACGCAGACCAGCAGCATGCTAGCAGCGGAACACACTGCCTCATGCTACAGCTACCTGCTGGGTGCAATATTATCTTTTATCATCTCAGAAGTGGAAGAAACTGTTTGCCGGCAGCTTGCTGTTCCTTGTTGTTTTTGCTGTATTGATTTCTGCCATTATGAGTTTTTTACCCCCCGTTATGTAGTGATACAATTCTCTAAGGTTTGATTTGTATTGACAGAGCATAGGCTCTGAACAAGAGCAAAGCTGTTAAGGATATTCTTTAGCTCCTTGTGTACTGTATCTGCCACTAGCTCCAGCCTTCAACACACCTGATTGTCAGCCCTGCTGCACTAAATCAAATTAAACAGGAATAATTATATACTCCTTATGACGAAACATGCATTTGATCAGTGCTCCTCAGCCATTCTATCAAAAACATTTTCATTTTCATTTTCATTCTATCAAAAACGTTTTTTTTTATAAATTTTCTTCCAGGTGAACATTAATTTTCACAAATTGCAGCAGTCTTAATTAGGAAATTAAATCAAGCACCTGCTGACTGAACTCAGAGGGGTGATCATTTTTGCTCTCTGACAGACTAAATTTAACTTTTACCGGCAGACATTCTTGCCAATTCCTTTTTCTTGCCCTCCAAACCATTTGATATCCTTGCTCCTCGGAGATTAACCTTTACGCCCTTAATAAATGGTCTATATTGACATCAAAGGGACAGGGAAGATGGCACATGGCCTTCTGGGAAGGGGTCCCGGGGCTTCCTAAAAGAGCTAGGCCCCAGCTTTCCTACATGAAGAGTAGTAATCTGGGCTGGCCGTATGGAAATTACACTCTTCTTTGTCTTTTTAATTAAACTTGAGCGTAGTTTGGGGGCTATTTGACCTTTCCCAGCCCCTCTTTGTGAGGATTGCTGCAGGTCATTTCCATGCATATATTACCACCGGTCTGCCCGTCGCTTCTTCTTGCCTGACCATGATCCGCCAGGCTTCCCAGATTAAGTCTGAGGTGTAGCTGAAGAATACCGGGCAGGTTCTTATCTGCAGTCATTGAAGAATCTTTGAAAGGATCAAGAGCATACTTTTAAAGAGGCCTCATTTTCAGCATGGGCTAAGTGAGCGAATATAGAGATGGTGCATCAGCCCACTCACGTTTTCCATTGGTATTAACAATAAAGAGCCAATGTTTTTTATTTTTTTTTATCTCATTTTATTGTTGTAGACACTCCTTAAAGAGGACACCTTCAAAGCATATGGAGTTACCACTGTGTTCAGAAGGAAACCAAATCGCACTTGCCTTGTTTTAGAGATCACTTACCTCCCATGTCCGTGCTGTTTCATGATTTTGACGGCAGCATGCTAATGCTAATTGAAAATCGGGAGCTGTATTTTTTGAGGCCTGGTGTACCCCAGCCCAGCTGTGCTGGTGGTGGTGATGATGGTGGGGTTTTGGGGGTTGTGGGGATGAGGTGCCATCGCATACTTGGCTGGCATCTCTCCTCTGCCGGTATGTGAGAGTGTGATAACCAGCCTTGCCGTTTGACACGCGTAGATATGCAAGCCCCCCACCGTCCCCAGAGCTTTGGCAGACACTGATCGGCTTTTGTTTTTGGACTCTGCGCTTTGGAACCCCTCCGCCATCTTGGCTTGAGACACACCGCAGCCATTCGAAAAAGCTCACAGCTCAGCCTCCAACCTGCCGGAACAATCCCTCCAACCCTGCTTGCCTCTCACCTGTGATAAAGCATCATGCGCAACCCAGGAAACAAGACAGGAATGGATCTGCTGCCCCAAGAGAGAAGAAGCAGCAGCTTTGCTTCTCACGGCAGGGCTCTGTTTTAATAAATCCAGCATAAATTTGGTTGCAGTGCAACAAAAACATTTTGGTTGGTGCAGGTTCAAAAGCAGGTACCTCTGATTTACTTTCAGGCTCGTGCAGATGCTTAGGGGGGCTTGGTGCAGCACACACAAGGGAGAGGCCCCGTTTGGAGTTTTGTGCAAAAGCGCAAGCTCCTTCTTGCTGCCTTCTGGCTTCTCGTTTTTCCCTTTCACCAGCAGTGTGTGAGAGTGTAAGTCAGTAAGACTGTGAGCTCTCCATTACATCAGGCTGAGGAACACACTGCACTCTAGGGAGAGACATCGCCTTCTGTACTGAGGTCTATGGCTGTGTAGGTTCAACAGGGCTCATCCAGGTTCAGGAGAGTGTGAGAAGCATATTTTTAACACCTGGTGATGTATTTCTATTATTCTGCAGCAAGTTAAGTATAACTACAGAAACGTGTTTAAGTAAACTATTATTTTTTAACATGACTTCAGGTTCTTTCTCGCATACAGATTTTAAGATGCCAATATAAACTCTGCACCCTTTATGTTATGCCTGCAGTAGGCTTCTTCGGTATTATGCATGTGTTAGCCAGGTGCAGCCCTGCTAACACTAATGAAGCCCACTCTGGAATTCGGAGCCCATCAGTCTACCTCGCTGTCTGTGTCTGCCCGTGACTGGCAGCTTGGCGGACTTCATCAGTCAGTGAGGCTCACTGGCAATTAGCCTACAGTATACGAAGGAGAGGGGGCTGGCCTTAGCCCCTAGCTCCACCCCTTGTGTAATGAGCCTTTTATGGAGATGAAGTGGAGGTAGGTGGGAAAGTGAAGGCCGCAGCTCTCCTCGGTTTGATGAGGGAAAAGAAACCTCCAGATGGTGATTGGTTCATGTCAAGCCCATTTACGAGAGCTTGATTTGGGTAGGGACAGTGCCCCCCCTTTTCCCAAACCTAAACCCCTGAGTGACTTCTCAATTAGTGTGCGGCCTAGCGGAACTGCGAGACACCACTGGATGCTCCACGGCCCCCTCAGCTTCTGCAAGCAGCACCCGAAAGCTGAGATCTCTCCAGCGACCACTTGGTCAGAGTTTTTTTCGTCATGGATACAGCATCAGTACACATGCTTATATTGAGCCCAGCGGACCGCAGCTTAGCCTGGCTGTGAAGGTAGGAGCAGGGCACTGATTTTGACCACAGTGGCTGCAGGTTGCTAGTACTTTGACTGTGTTATGGCTGCTTGTCAGTCACTATCACATTTTTGGCCTGTGCAGGACTGGTATCACAGATGGCTGCAATATATAAACAAGCCCTTTAGCCGATCATAGAGTGGCTGTATTTAAGAGACGAGCTATTCCAGTGTCAACCAAGAAAAGTAAATTAGTTTGGTCAAAGTAATACAAAGTGATCATCAACCACATAACATTTGTTCATCAGTTTACTCTTACTATATTGCAAAGCATTTGTCAGTATATATGTATTTTACTCAGTCCTATTCCTCAGTGTTGTTTTCTATACAAACTATGCATTTTTCATGAAAGAAACTGATTTATTTATTATCTCTCAAATTGCACAAGTGAGCCAAATTAGCACGACTTTTTTTTGGTGGTGCCGATTTCTGAACTTCAGTCACTATTGTATTATATACATGCCATACAGCAGGCTGTCCATGAAAGAAACAGAAGATTTCTTTTCTCTCCAGTTGCGTAAGTGCGCTCTGTCTAGGCCAGTCACTCGACTGTACTTGTGTAAAATGAGATGTAAATGCAGCCATTTTAACAGCCTGATTTATTCATGAGCGAGCCAAAAGAGAGAGAGAGGAATGCAAATGAGCCTCTCTGGCTTTGCCCTTGGCCCGGGCACAGCCACAAACAAGCCCATCTCACTAAAGGAATTAACAGCTTTATTACCTTACCTGACAGTATGCCCCGCACTTGACAGCTACCTTCACTTCCTGTGTGAATGCTGATGTCATCAGCTCCTGTTGTTTCAGAGTCACGAGGATCAAACTGCAAGTAGCTCGGTTGACATATGTGCAGTTCTGGGGTGGAATGTCAAGAATTCCTTTTAGCTATAGTTGTTTATTTTGCAATGTATACATGTATATATATATTTAGGATTTTTCCTCCTTCTGTCAGACCTGTGCGTTTGCAAGACCTTAGGAGACTGAGAACAGAAGTAATGAAATGTGTGAGTGAGCGATCAGTATTATCCCCGTTTACACACTCCCTGTTAAGCCTGCTCTCCTGTGTGGTGTGCTCTAGTGGAGAGGTGTGTGGGGGTAGTGCTGCAGAACTGTAAGTAATCAATGCAGTCCTAAAATCACACCCTGCCTCTTCATTAAATGCCTATCTGAGCATGGGGAAATAAGGGCATGGGATTAATCCAGCTGTCTGTGTGTATATATATATGTGTGTGTGTGTGTGTGTGTGTGTGTGCGCGCGCGCGCGAGACAGAGGGAGAGAGAGAGATGAGGCAGCCGCTGTTGGTGCTGCCGCAGCATTGATTGTGCTGAATCTCCGCCACTTTTCCATACACTTTTAATCTCTCTGAAATGCTAAAGAGGCAATCAAAGGGAATCGCCCCAGCATGTGTGTGTGTGTGTATGTGTGTTTGTGTGTGTCAAAGTGCGTCAGACCTGGTGATTTCTCAGCCTAGCTCGTCTGCATTGGGGCTGTACGCCCTGATCAATTGTACACACACACACACACACACACACACACACACACAAATACACACTCTAGCATCCTTTAGCCATGAAAGCCTAGCCTCAGAGAGAGTACAGTTGCTGTGAGGCTGTGCTAACTCTGGACTATGCATGCAAGTCTGTCAGAGCCACTAAAGCAGCTTCTGTAAAATAAAAGAAAAAAGCTGATGTGTAATATGAAAAAAATTATAACTGATATATGAAAAAATGTTCAATACACAGTATGTCTCACTATATTTAGTTTTGTTTACAGGCTCTGTATGGTTAGTCTAAATGTGACTTTTAATGGTACATGCTGTTGTGCAGTGTTCCAGAAGTACTGGCAATAGCTATGATATATTCAGAAAAGTGTATTATGACTTGGCTTGATATATCATGTTAAAAATCATATATCATTTTGTTGCCCAGTCCTGTTTGATTGTGTTCTGTGATTAAATTGATGCAAGCTAGTTCTGTGTAGCCTGTGACTGTCCCTGTGTCCCTGTGATCTGTAATGCATCTTGCTTTTTTTATCCATGAGAATCAGTTTAAATCAGTGCGTAAAACCACAATTCATAATAGCCATTCTTTGTAAACGTTCAGATTTTTGAGCCGAACCTTTTTTTAATAAGAAAGGAGAAGGTATGCCATAATGAAACAGTTAAGTCTCTTTCTCCTCCAGTCGAAGTTACTACAACGCAGGCCGTGCACACATTCTAACAGCTCCAGATATTTGGATTTGATCAGGCCCAGGGCTTTTGTGTGCTCTCATTAAAATAATTGGCTGCTCTTGGTCCATTCATTAGAGATTCCTCTATTGTTAGGCATGGGTAGCGAGATCATTTGCCCTGATTCTTTCTTCCGTACCACACATCGGAATAATAAAGAGACATCACACCCGGGGAAGTGGAGGTGCCGCTCTCCGTAACGCATTACTGTGATACCCATATGTCCCTGCCTGGCACAAAGCAGCAGAGGCTTTTGATACTGAGAGAGGGTGTGTATAATTAATTTGATTTTCAAACGACAGAGGGAGGAAAAAGCGTACTGATCATGAGTTCATTTGGCTTTATCTTTATTTGACTAATTACTTTTAGGCTGAAGAACATTAAGGTGGATTTTCATTTCAGCCGTCAGCAGGAATTCTTGAAAAAAAAAATCCTAATCTGTGTTTTATCAGTGATTAAAACATTTCAATCATTATATCTACAAAAAAAACACCCCTTGAGCTGAATGTGGGGAACCATTTAGAATTCCTTCTAATTAAAAACTGCATTAAGTGTTTCTTAATTCTCTTAGTCATGATATAAAAAGGTAGGAAAGTTAATCAAGGAGCTTTTTAAAGTCATTTTTGCAGATTGAATCTGAGAAAAGTGCTGCTATTGATATTCAGTATACTTCTCTTTGTAGAGATGGCCTGAGTGTGATAGTACTCTGATCGTAACGTGTGATCATGCACATTTTAGAACACTGCAGACTATTTTTTTTTAACAAAAAAAATCCTTTTTTTGTATCATAACACAATGACACTCTCCATCGAGTTTGTTCAAAACACATGGAAGTATAAATGTAATTGAGATGGGCAGATTTGTTTGCTTTGACAGTTGGCCTGAAGACAAAAGAGTGAATTTTTAGAATATGTCACCACACAGCATGGTAACTACCACACACAGCTTCTCCACACAGTGCTTAGTGAAGCACTGCTCATGTGGAACAACCTACCACACAGCAGTGGAAAGATGGTGACTCCACATATGGTGCATATAGATGAAATTACATATAATGTTATGCATTATGTGTTATGTTCAGCCATTAACCTTGTAAAAGTCTGTCACTTAGGACCTGAATTAATGATTTAATTCTCTAGTGAAGGGTTTTTTGTATTAACTGCCCATTTGTACATTTAATACAGCATTTGAAGCAAAGCCTTTCACAGCCAATATACTGTCACCATATATTGTTCCTTAAATATATTGTTCCTTGAATGAGATTTAAGTCTCTTAACGCAAAAAAAAAAAATCTAAAAAGTAATAGCACAAAGAAATGTGACATTCCTGCTAGCCTCTGTTTTGCGTTTTAATGGGATGACATGGAGATGTTAAAAGCTCTGAAGGCGTCTGGTAATTGCTATGTTGTGATTGGAAAAAAAGCTTGCCCACCATTAACCTCCCCGCACTAAAATTCACTTCACATGTCTGGCAATTACCTCGCCAATAATGCCCATTCTTGCAAATGTGTGTGTTCTTGACTTCCTGTAATTAAATTGGGCTTTTCACATGTAATCTGGAAATGCAGAGAGGTCAAAATGGGCACCTGTAATCACCATCAATCGAATCTGAAGTAGAGGTGCAAATACTTAATCCTCTGTTTTTCTTCTGTGCTAAATTGTCGTGATGGAAGGGCCAGGGTTTCAGTCGATGGGTCAAGGATAGGACGTGTAGGAGCGTATTGTTTTCTCTTTCTAGTCCTTGACAGGTTCTAATGAAATGGAGTCTTTGCAATAAGTGGATGAATAGATGTTCTGTTTGTCTTGATGGATGAATGTTTTAGCCTATGTGCTGAAAAGAGAAAAAGCTTTATTTTTTCCGTTTTGTAGTGCGAGGGTCCCTCATACTTGAATGGAATTCATCTCTCAAGAGGTTTTTCAGTTAGAAGTTTGGGAAGTTACAGAGGTTAAATGTCTCTCTTTGAAAACTGAAAGCATTTTGGAGCATTCTGCATGCTCAAAAGTATTTTAGTGATCCCAGGGATTGTCGGTCACTAAATTCTGCTTGTACTACAAAAAATTGTTTGAGCACATGTCTAAAGTGAGAGAAAAATCCATTTGATGTGCTGGCATTGACACTATACCCGGTGTGAGCAGAAAGTCTGCATTTTGACTCGGAGACGTCATAAACAATACTCACTATTTCCATTTAGGAGCTCTTCACTGCAGCAGTGTCCCTGTCCATCATTTTGTTTCCATTTGGGAAGCTAAAGATCACAATGCCGGTATTTCCATTTGAACTAAATGGTTTCAAGATCAGTCAACTGGACGCATTATGTTTTTGGATGGTCCCCTCCAGTTGAGATTAGCTTAATTAGCTGTGAAGAGCACTGACTCGTGGGACCGCGCCTGTTTGGTGCAGATAATTGCAGGGCTAGCGTGGTGCACCCTGGCGCCCAGCTTGCGACTGCAGGTGGGTTGGCACTGAGAAGTGCCTATCGAAGTGCACATCTGGGCCCTGCGGGGGTTGAAAACTTTCATTACACCCTCTTCAAAATGCCCTCCTAATCCCCGCACACCACTGCCAAATTTCCACGCTGAAAGGCCTTCCAAGCTTTTGGATGGTTGTATTTAGCGAGGGCATAATTATTTTTTTGCTTTGTTTCATTACGATTTGCAGTTAAAAGAGCCACAAAAAATGGTAGTACAGTGCCTTTTTTCATTTTGTTTGTGCTCATGTGCTCAAATGCAAATGTTTGACTTCCCTTATTCCTCTGCAGGCAATTTCAGCCACCATCTTATCTGATATTTGTTCATCTATGTTATCACACTTACAATGTAGTCATTTTCTGAAGTTGTTGCCTTCTTACAAGACTGTTTACAATTAATTACCTTTGAGAGGCAAACAGGGAAAGCAGGAAAACAACACGTACCTATGCTTCACCCTTAAATTGGTCCTTTAGTAGCAACTCTTGGAAGACTGGACAAGTCTTAAAGAACACTAACGAAGATTTAGATGAGATTTCAGAGACATATATTGTTGAATTTGCAGTTTTAAATGCAACATCAGTGTGCTAAACAGTGGTGGTGCTATTTGAAACTAGAGAGGAACAAATTTGCAACTGTACTAAAATTGGATTGATTACAAAACAAGGAAACTACACATGCATGCAACATTTAGAAACATTACATTTCTGATTTTTGGAAAAAATTGATCATAAGGTTAGATTTTTGTAAGTCCAAAGTTTGTCTAACCTCACAGAAGTTGAATTGTCTGCTGCACTAGTATTCCAGTGTCCAAGATGTCTAAAAGAGAAATGGAGGGAGAGGGAGACTGAGAGGACATGAAGCTTAATGAGTGAGGGATGGTCATGAGATGCTCATGAGTCTGAAACATGTGCGCAGTCTTTCTGGGCGATTAGCTCAGATCCCTGACTTAGCTTGAGCAGACTGACAGCTGGGTGGAAAGTCTGCTCTGTCCGTACCGCAGCAGCGCGAGAGAGAGAGAGAGAGAAAGAGAGAGAGGGAGAGAGAGAGGTCCCATAATTCATCATTAGGATATCAGAGTCCAGGTGCAGATTAGAACTGATCCAGCCAGCAGCCAGGCAAGGCAGGGCACTCAAGGAGGAAAATCTTATCCCATGGACAATTCCCAGGTCATGCCTGGCCTAATTGAAATAATTTTGCCCCAAGAGTTGTTTAATCTTTGGAAATCGCAAAAGCGGGAGGCTGTAAATTGAAGAAAGCACACGTCTGATCACATCTGCCAGCTCTATCCAACTTCCATCTTGCAACACTAAACCCTCCTCCCTCCTGGCTTTGCTCGTTTAGATTCTCCAGCCTCTCTAAGGCAGGCGGACCGGTGCCGTTTCCCCTTCTGCTAAACATTAACGTTTAAAAGCTTACGCCAGTGTGGGGCTGCGGATGCTAACGCTGCCGCATGCTAGCGCAGGGGCGCCTGCTGCTCGAGACGCAACAAATCATTTGTCTGTTATTAACCCTGAGCCTGTAATTATGCAGATTGCCATAGATTTTCCCTGGGTGCCGGGAAGTGAGATCCAGGGGTTGCTCTCAGCGTGGCAGGCGGACGAGGGAACGGCCGTGCATTACTGAACTTGCCACATTCATCATGTTGACTGATGGCACGGGGAGCCGGTCCCCGGGTCCCGGTGGTTAATGTAGTGGGTAATTAACTGTCATTTGCCTGGTAATAGGCCGATGATCAATGGTTTGTGAGGAAACAAATTCTAATTCGGCAGCTGATGAATGCACGCCGAGGCCGGAGCAATTGAAGTGGCGGGGGTGGCGGAGGGGAAGGGGAGGAAGCCGAGAGGGAGAGAGAGGGGGCCACTGTCAGAATTTCAAATGGCTCTGGAGGTGGCGGTGTTATCACTCTTTCTTTTTTTCCCTTTAAAGAAAAAAAATTAATGATTAGCCCTGAAAGAAAGTAACGCTTAATTTGTTGCCCTTGATGTTCAGAGAATACCCAAACAGACGAACAGCATAAGGCCTGATGAACTCTGATGAAGATGTTTTGGGTCATGATATGTCTCTGGGACCAGTTTATCTCTTTTAGCTTTTTTCACTTTGTTTTTTTGGATCTCGTTTGATAGCTTATGATAATGATGAAAGGCTCTCGTTTGTGTATGAAAGCCAGTGAATTACATGAATTTTGTAGCTTGGGGAACGTGTTGAGGTGACTCTGTTTATGCACTTTCCAACGGGGTGCTGTCTAATGATTACAGGCCAGCTGTGTGCCTGGATTTTCACTTGTGCGACCACTGGGCTAAAGCCTTGTGGAATAATTTAATTGGTGTCTGTTTTTCTCTCATCAAATAGGTACCATTCAGGCATGAGGCGCCGCTGTGCACTTCCAGCACTTTTTTGTGTCCAATAAGGTGCTGCTGATTGCGCATTCTCTTTCAAATTTGAAATGTGAGCCCCCATGAATTTTAATTTTGTGTTGGCTCTTCACCCTTTTTAAATATACATGCTATTTTGTCAAATCTTGAGTTGAAGGAAATGTGATTTCCTATGTAACAGACTTCCATCTCGGTTCCTGACCAGACTCAGACTAATCGGCCCAGCGTGAATGAACAAGCTGAGAAATTAAGAGCAGTTTTGCATGCTGTATTGCTTTTATCACCCACTATTGATCAGAGCATTTGAAGCTAAGATTATAGATGTAGAGGCTGACCGGTTTTGTACTCTGGACCCATAGGCCTCTTAGAGACCACATTTGGAGAACATGTGCCTTTTGAATTCATTACTACCCAAGCACGCTTAATTTGCCGCCTCCCCTGAGAGCCATTAGCGTCTGTGGCATCAAACTGGCGGAGCAAGGAAAGACAAGTGGCAGGTAAGCCTCTATCCATCTCCCCTCCCCCTCCACTGGTGTAAGCACGAGCTTTTCTCAGGAGATGTGAGTATTTGTTGCATCGTCAACATCTGTAGTTCTCTCACATTTTTTATTACATGACCTAACCTCTAGAATTTAAGTTAGATTCTGTATTAACGTTTGATATGAGAAAAATGTGCTGTATGTGCTAGTGATGTGGAGGTCACATTTATTTTTTAGACTTCACTAACCTGTGGTCCTGCGAGTGAGACATCTTTCTGCCAACCTGATTCAATATTGATCAACTTGAACAGCACTAAAACAGTTTTTTGATCACCTATAAAATTTCCAGAATGTTCTTGTTACTGTTTGGCAAGTCATTTAGTCTCCTGACCCAATCTGAAATTCCCCAGGAACCCACACATTGTGCATTAAAATGAATTATTCCTTTCAGCCAAAACAGGCATCTCTGAATCGGTAGGTTTAAGTAACTGACGACTTACACTGCATTTTGAATTATAGAGCAAACAAGTGGAGAAGAGGCTGAGTTTCTGTGAGGCGTCAAGACTCAAGTGTCTCCTCCTTTATTTATGAGCTGAAAGTCAGGCCTTTTTGAAACTCTTGAAATAGTTGAGTGTGTGGAAATTGTTACTTGAAGTAAAGTTGTCAGGCTCGGAAAGAAGAGTCGAACCAAAATCAGTAGCCAAAAGTACTTTGTGCTTGAAGAAGAGTTGAGAAGTAAATCCCCAGAAGAACTGCAGCCTGCACTGAGATGTTCAGCTGATAGATCCTCAGGCAGCTATAGAAGGAAAAGCTTCCCTTTGGACTTCCAAGCTTTCAGGGTCGATTCCTTGCGTTTTCTTTGTGCACTGGTTTGCTCTCCTATAGAGCAACATAAATATTAATATACAATACATTTTCCACTTAGCTGTATGTGATCTCGAAAGCAGTGCTCCTGATTTTTGAGTTTTCCATTTCAATCACAGGATTTATTTGGCCTGTGTAATCAGAACAAATACCTTGTCAAGTGTCCCCAGCAAGAGGCTTATCCAGGCAGAATACACTAGTCAGTCGTGCATTCTATGGAAGTGGCAATGTGAGTTGCCAGTTTTAAGTGATTAATGATTTAAGTTTAATGAAAATGAATCAAATGAGCAGGTATGAGTTATTATACCATAGGAATACCAAATACTCTGCACTGTAATTATGAATATTTACACAAGTGTGTCTTTTTCCCTCCAAGGCCCACAAAGTTATTTAGATATATTTATGCATAATTGTTATCATTACACCTTAATAGTTAAAGAGCTTTACCTATAGATACTAATTTGTCGTTGTCATTTATCTGAATATTCTGTTATGACCTGCACACTCAACACTGTGATTGTTGATATTTTTAGATGTGCAGCCATGTATGAAAGGAGCAGGCTTTTGGGGCACTAGTGTTCAGAGTAAGCAGTTAAGCAGGTCAGCATGTCTAAACTTCCAGCAGTTTGGAGCAGGGAGGGACACATAAAGCTCCTTCTCCAAGCTTTAAGACAAGTTTTCCACACTTTAAGGAACTGGCTGCAAAACTATCATCAACTTGGCATTCTAACATAGGGGTATGTACTGTCAAGGTTGGTTAGGGTATGTATGAATGCATGAATGAAGAGGGCAGATATGAATGTGTAGTACTGACCACTTATTTTTCAGTGGACATTCAAGCACATCACCTTTAATTTTCTGAGCTGAAGCACAATTACTTCCAGACGTGTATCTGGCTGGTGGCAAACTGAAAAAGACCCTTTGTACATGTCTTAAGGATGTGTGTAGGTGTATAGCCTGCTGCCTACTTTCAGCATTTTCATTCCTCTAAACTGTGCGTACACAAACACTTAGAGAGCTTGTGCAAAAAAGTGTATCTGACTCATATTGAATTTTTATAGCTGAGCTGCTAAAGAATGAAAAACTGATGGAGAAACTAGATCTGTTCAGCTCCTGAATACACATATCAATCTTACAACTGGATTTCATTCTACAGTCTATGGTCAAAATCAATGTTAAGTTAGTCTATAGCTTTTCTTACTATGCCTAAAGTAAACTGTGACCTCCCATAGAAGTCTTTAACCTCTCATATATTGGCTGTCATTCCAGTATCATTTTTCCAGTGATTATGTTTTTACTCCATTTAAAAGCACCAGCTGCAAAAGCAACATTTTGTCACAAGTGGATCAGGTTGAAAATTACTTGGAATTAAATCTTCTTTTCTTAATGTATTTTAGGTTATTAATTTAGAGACTCACTTTTGAGATATGGATTGTTAAAGCAGAAACATGGGTAAATAAATGTGTGTTTTCACTTGGGGGGGAGGGAGGGGGGACATGCAAGGCCTTGGACCTGTAAGCCCATTTGCTCAAAAAAAAAATCTGACAGACCCATTCAAAGGTGTGGACCACTTTAAATTTAAGAGATGGGAAGTTGAAGCACTCAGATTGCAAAAGTGGTGAAATGCAGTGCTATTTTGATTCAAGCTGACAACAAAAAACCTTCAGGCATCACTTTTTCATACTGGCATCGTCTATCATTCATCGGGTGAAACCCGAAATGTTTTCTCTGCCTAAAACAAATCAGCTTTTTATCCCAACAACATTTTTCATGGAGTCTCTGTTTTGCAACCTGCAAACTGTATGCCCTTCTCTTTTTCCATTTAATTCATCATAATCATACATGAGTGCATCTCCTTCCTTACATAGCTGTCAGAGTTTATGGCACCATTAATCTTTTTGTCCTTTTATATTCATATTTACATGCTTTAGATCAATTGCAAGTCTCGGTAAGGGTAAAACCAAATCATAATTTCATTTATTTCATGCTGAGGGCTTCTGGCATTTGCACAGAAAAAAGTAGAGGACAAGAGATAACGCAAATGTATCTATATTTAGACAGCTCAAAGGGAAAGGCATAATTCTTTTAATTATATCGGCACTGAACCAATGGCCGAAACCTTGTTTGATCTCCCCTAGTTAGCCTCCATTGTCTCAAGGTGTGTTGACAGTAGCCCTTAATTCTGTAGGTATTCATAAGAGCACAATCTATCTACTCCTTTTTTTGCCTGTAGGGAACATGCTTTCTGAAGGTTAATAAACAACCCTGCATATCCCGGGCCCCAAGATCATTTATCAGATTGCGATCTCTTACAGACTCGGAGAGTGGCATGCAGTTTTATCATTTTAACAACGACGGCTAAAAGTGCCTGGAGAAGTCTGCCTAATAGGTTATTTTGTTATATGATTTTGTTATCAGATCTTTCCCTCTCCCTCTCGCTCTCTCTCTCTCTCTTTCTCTCTCACCCCTTCCCTCTCTCTCCCTCTCTTTCTCTTTTCCTGTCCTCTTTTACTCAGGCTAGGTCGCAGTGGAGTAACGGCCATGAATCCCTAATGAATCCTCTCTCTCTAATGTCCCGCAAGCAGCCTCTAAAATAATAGGATCTTCCCTGGGCAAAGTCTCAGCTGCTCGGCCTCCATGGTGCTAAGCTTGTCTAGCCCATGTCAGTCGCACTAGTCATCTACATGATATTTTCATTGCACTTGACCTGTCCATCCTACCTTTAGGGTACCTTCTTTGTCCATATTATTATGATTGGTTAACCCATCACACTGAGCTATAATGACAAGCTTTAAAGAGAAGAAGCCAAACCAATGCAGTTCACTTTGGCTTTTGCAAAAGCAGGGAAGTAACCCTGTGCAATCCATTGCGTTTCACCGTGCTTCCGTTATTGATCTTTCGTCTGGGGATGGTCTTCTGAAAGGGTTGAATCTTTGTTTGTTTTGGCAGGTTGTTTGGCGTGACGGGGAACTGCGCGGCCTGTAGCAAGCTCATCCCAGCCTTCGAGATGGTCATGAGGGCCAAGGAGAACGTCTATCACCTCGACTGCTTCGCCTGCCAGCTCTGTAACCAGAGGTAAGCACTGCCAAACTGTCTTCCTCCAACCCGTGGCAACCATTGAAGTTCTGATCAGAGCCACTGTGTTTGCTGACATTTCCGTCAAGCCTGAAGCTCAGGGCGGCGTGCGTTTATGAATACATGTGTGAGGAGTGAAGACTCATTCAGGTCTAGGTGACGCTTGTCAGTAATCCCTTCACACACTCCTCATCATTTTGATTACTCACCGTCGTCATAAACAGCCATCACACAAACTAGGACATGTTCTGACTGTCATAGCCCACACATATTAGTCAAGAAACAGTGCGGAATCCTTGATGCCGACAGTGAAACAGTTTCCGTGTTTGATTCTCAGACACTGCATGCACCTCATCTTCGAAAGTATTCCGCCGAGATGTCTAAAACTGGCAAGCACTCCCAAGATGCACTGCGCTCCTATGTTTTAAGTAAATTCTGGATTGTCACCGAACAAGGAGTGCAATATTTAGAATTATCGCACACGCTATTTTTTTTCTCATTGCCTGATCTGTTTTGTTCCATCATTCCATATAGAGTAAATTGCACTGTCAGTCCTCTTTCACCATGAGAGAAAACAGTCATTTGTCATTTCACCATGGATAACTGTGGTAAGGCGAGGTCAGTGTAGCATCCAGCCCCTTTACACTTGGAGGAAAATTTGAGTGTGGAGAGATGAGTGGAAATCTCTCTGTGTCTCTTTCACACACACACACACACACACACACACACACACATATCCTGAGAGCACATCAGTGGGGCAGATTGCAGGCTCTGGTTACGCACAATTAGAACTGGGTTATTGTCTTGCCACTTCACTTGACTGCGCGAGACACGCTCACCTAATGCAAGAAGTCAGCTAATCTTCATCAGCGAGGGCCCAGCCTGGGTCCACTGGCCTGCCCGGCATTAAAACCCATTTAGAACCGGGCAAATCTTTCTTTTTACATTAGGCCAGCCAATCAACTGTTTAATAAAATCGACGTCAGTTCCAGGCATTCTCTGCTGAGGCCTCGCCTGCCTATCATAGTTTCGCCCACCCTCACAACAAGATTTATGGCATGGTGTTGGTGCTAATTGCTCTTGTTGCTCACCCTGAGGCTTCACTTTACCTGTAGTTTCTTGACACTTTGTAGCAGTGTTGTTTGAAAGAGTGTTTGAAATCTTTATAAAGCTTTAGAGTAATAAACCAATGTAAACTTTTTCTCTAACCTATAGATTATTAGGCAATACATATTTGGTGTCCAAAATATGCTTTCTTAGTTATAACTGGAGCTACAAGGATAAAGTAGCTAACAGGTAATGTAAGCATAGCCCACTAACTGTTATTGGGAAAAACGACGTTTCAGTTACACTTTGACACACTGTAACTTTAAATCACAATGCAACTACAACTAGGGAAACAGTTTGATTGACACAAGCATGAAAATGCAACCACAAATAGAGAAGACTCCTGCTCAACCCAACTGAGGTTTCCATATGCTTCTGCATCAGACCTCCTGTGCAGGGAGCAAGACTCTTGAGAATGGAGCCTCAATAGTGTGATATGTAAATCCACCTCCTCTCAATTCCATTTGACTGCGCACAAATTCATTTGTCAACAACTTGACAAGATATTATCTACACAGACACACACACACACACATGCCACCTGACACTTCTGAGTGCCTTTGTTGTTCCCTCACCAGGTTTTTGTGAAAGCGCCTCACAAAATTTTACGCGCTTCTCTGAAAGAAAGGAGGATGGAGAAATGGCAGGCCCATGCATTAGGCTCCTGTCACACTGACGGCACCATGCGTCACCCTTGTATCGGCTCACGCCAGCACTGTGATGTTCTTTGATAAACATCAGTAAGGACAGGCAGACTCTGTCAACTGCCTGTGATGGCAGTAGATATTCCAAAAAAAAAAAGTGGTGGGAGGAGCTCTCCCTTCGATTTCAATTGGCACTCATACCGAATTCAGTTTGAATGTTGATTTGCTTATCAGAGGCTTCCAGTGCAGTGCACTCCTTGCTTGCTTTCCACATTTAGTTCTGCAGGCACAACTACAAAGGAACCAAAACCGGCAGCCACAGCCATGAAAATGAACCATCACAGATTTTTTCTTTTTATTTTAAAGAGCTAAGAACCCGGTATGAATCACGTGGCACACACAGCAAAAAGCCCAGTTTAGCAGGAGATGAATCATGAGTTCAGGGTTTTAGAACATAATTGACCATATTCTCATTGGGATGGAGTAACCTCTGCTTCAGCAGCATCAGCTACACAGATAAAGTAAAGGTTTCTAAATGGTTAGTAGGTGTATGGTTTTGGAAAAACTGCACATGAGTGAACTGCACATGTTTTTTTTTTGTTTTTTTTTGTTTTTTTACATTTTTACTTTTTTTTTTACATTTTTTTACATCTCATTTCAAAAAATATTTTTTGAAAGAACCATCCATTGTTTTTTTTAAAGAACCAAAAATCATTCTTTAAATGCAGTGCTCTAGACAGCCATTTTTGAAAATAAATTAAATTAAGATAGTAATTACTGCTGATTACAGTATTAATAAAAAATATTAAATGAAGTGGTCTTTCTCTCATCACACAGCCTCAAACTACAGCTGGACAGCGTATCATTTGTTAATCGCAATATTGGCATCTCTTTTTTATTGTGTGCGTCATGACCAGTCTCAGATTTTAAGCAAATGTATAAAAAAGGCTTTGGTCAAAATTATGTGAAATCTTACAAAATAGCCGTCATGGTTGTGCTGTTAGTTCCTGGTACACAGAGATTGCTATTGGAAGTCAGCAGGGTTCACAACATGTAATTATTTTCCCTCCAGAGGGTCAACAGTGGCCCAACATCAGTGTTCTGTGGTTAAATGGCTACAATCAAGCTCATACGCAGACCACAGCCGCTTTACTTCCCCCCACACACATACATCAACACAACCATCATCTCCTTTAAAGCACCTTTATTAGTCAGTGCAGCCCACACAAAAGCACAGCTGAGAGGAGAATGTTATACATACTGCCAGTGATTAGCCTGATTTCATCACAGCAAGCTGCACTGAACTGGACTGACTACAATGTTCAGGCAGGGAATGGAAGCTATTTAGAGACACAGAGTCCATCTCTCTGGTGCTGGATGGGCAAAATTTGATCATTAGTCAGACCACTTAATATGTTACAAATGTCTTTAAGACTGTGTGATATATTATTTGTTAATCGTGATCATGGCACTGGCATTTCAGTACTGTAATACTGATAAATGTGCAGAAGTACGCAGTGCATTACATAAAAATAAACCTGGCAAATCTCTGAGCTGGATGTTATTGATGGATTGAGGCATTTAGATGATCCAGCAATAATAAATAAACAATGGCATAACTAGACCCTATTTACTCTGTTTGAATTTTGATTGTTGTGTTGTTGGGGGCTAAACTTACCAAAACAAAGATTATGACAAATAAATGCAGACAATTTCTTTCAATGCCCATTACTAAATGAATACGTTTAGGCCATGTGTTCTCAGAGTTATTAGTTGAACACAGACTTTACATGAAGAATTTAATGACAGACTTTTTTTTCACATTTATTTCCAATATAATATCTTTCTTTCTTTTTACAAAGTAAAACTCAGCTTATTATAATGAAGAGTATTTGTTTTTAGAATAAAGGTTTTCTTTTTGCAATAAAAAAAAGAATAAAGATTCATTTCCGAGCAAAGCAGCACTTTGCTAGAAAGATCTGTCCTAATGTGTTCAGACAGTGGAGAGACGCAGGAAGGAAACTATCTATATTGTCATGTATATTTAATTTTAAATGCACTGGAAAACAGAATTATCATCACGCTGACTGGCTAATTAAAGCTCAACTCTTTATTAAACGTAAATATGTTGCTTATGCATTCTGTTGTGAGTTCCACTAGATCATTAATTTATCGGACGTAAGCTAACATTCAAGGTGATACTAATGGGCATTAGTGGCTTCACTTAAAATATTATAATAATCGAGTAATCCACCAATTATTTTGATGATTAACAAAACTGTGAATTGAAACCAAAATACACTATACATATACATATACACTATACACTATTCCATAACTATTCATAACTTTATATCTCTTCCTGTTTTATTTTTTTTCTATATGTTTTGCGAACATTTCAGGATGAATAAACCAATAGAGAAACATTCATGTATAGACAATCAGCTGTTCGTCCATGGAATATCACAGCACCAGGCTCTAACCCCTGTGTGAATTTCCCTGTCTGAAACCTGGCCTTAATCTTTTGGAGTTGGATCAGAGTCTCATCACCAAGGCTGGACTTATTTCCTCAGTTTAGTTAACAGCTACTGGCCTGTCATGGCTCTGTGTGTGTGTGTGTGTGTGTGTCTGTGTGTGTGTGTGTGTGTGTGTGTGTGTGTGTATGTTAGAGGTTGGGAGACTCTAGCCATCCATTAGCCACAGATCAGCCCTGAGGGTACAGCTAATCGATGAGCCTGTCGTCCTCTCGGGCCTCATCAAGCTGCTTCAGACGGCTCAGCTCGTGCCGATGAGCCTGACCACTGCTGCCCGGAGCCTCCCTGGGGACGGGCAAAGGGCCTGGGGCCTGGGCCCTATACCAAGGGGACATCACCAGCATGGGTCACTGTCCCTGCTACAGAGGACAGGAAGTTTTCTGGTGCCAAATTGGGCTGGACACTGCTCAGGAGGGATCAGTGTGCTGTGGGCTGTGGGCACCAAATGACTGTCCTTTTCCCACAGATAGATCAGTGTGTCTCAGTGCCAGTGTAATGGTGCTTCTTGTGGTCACTGAAAGGTTGCAAATGCCATTTCTAATGGGCACTGAAAGGTTGCAAATAGTCAGTGACACAAAATGGTCTGCCACTATTGTAAAAAACATCACCAAAATGACAAGTTTATAGGAGAAGGAATAAATGCCATTAACATATCAAATCAAAACATGAAAGGCAAGGATTTCTAGTTACACACTGCTTCTATTCTATTCTATTCTATTCCATACTCTCCAGCACCCTCAAATCCTGCCAAGCTCTCTTGTATTCTCTGCGTCCCTCATTCAGTGACTGCCTGTTATTTTGTCAAGGAGATGTTACTACTATAGTTAACACAGCCCTTGCAGGCAAATCGCAGACTAGCCATACATCATTAAGTGTGCTGCCTTGGAAGCTATCTTTTCTTCAACTAGATGGGTCTCAATAGACATATTCATCATGACTGTCAGACCTGAGGGGGGCAAGCAGAAGGAGAGAGGGAAGAGAAGGAAGGAAGGAAGGAGAAAGAAAGGAAGAAAGAAAGAATTCAAATGGTCTGTGCTGTCAGAGTACAAAATCAGACAGTCGTATCATTTTCCCAAAGTAAAACTACAGAAAAGCAATTGGCGATGTTAAAGTCAGGCAGAAAACATTATCGAGGGGGAGGGATGGCACCACATAAAGCTGAGGGTAATGCCGGTGCTCTGAACATGTGGTGATCCGTAATGACTGCAAGAGCTCCAAGACGGAGGGCAGCACAAGGGCATTTATTACTGCTACCTCTGATGGGCTGCCTGCAATATTCTCGTCATAATTGGCGCACAGATGTCACAAGCGCTGCTGACATTTCGCCAAGCAGAAACAATTTGGCGCTATGAAACAGGGCGGAGACGAGACTAAGAGGCAGCAGAAAACACAGGCTTTAAATAAACACACAAGGATCCTATTAGCAGAGACAGAGACAGAGAGAGAGAAAGAGAGAGAGGGCTGGAGGTACGAGGAGGAGGAGAAGGCCCGAATGTCAAAGAAGACAGACACTAATGGATTCCAGGGAAGAATGTGTCATTTAAACAGGACGTTTTTATTGAAGCCAATGACACCATTACATTAAGCACACCTCTGCTTTGTGTTAATCACCGTGTCAACAAGCAGGATTAATGGATATTACTTGTTGATACTTGATCCTCCCTAATGGCAGTGGCTGCCGCCTGACATTGTCACCTGTGACTAATAGAAAGTTTTGAAAACTTTAACCAGCAAAGAGAGCCAGATTAGACACAGTTTATTCCAGGCCGTCTCCGTTGCTTATTAGGTGCTAGAAAGACAGAAAGGTTAACATATCTTCTTTCAGCTGATCTTTCCATCCCCCGAAACAATGCAGTGTGGTCAGCAGAACATGTTTAAGCGTCCTTAATTGGAGGCAAATGGGCACGCAGGGGGATTGAAGCCTGCTCGCCTTGTTTGTGGTCCTGTTACAGCCTCAAGCAGAGAATGAAATAGTCTTTTAATCTTCTAGTAAAGATGGTGATGGGGGAGTCTCAGGTACACAGACATACTGAGAGAGAAAGGAGAGGAGAGAAACGAGGGTAAACAGAAACGCACACTCGTAGTCCGACCTTGTCGAACTCTTGCTGTGAGCAAGATAAGCGGCCCTTAGGACAACTCGACACAGAGGGTCTCTCTCTCTCTCTCGGATCTCTCCCTCTCCCTCATTTTCTCAATCCCTCTCTCTTTCAGTGTCTCACTTATCATTACTCTTCTCTCTCTGTCTTTCTCTCTCTCTCTCCCTCTCCCCCTCTTTCTCCTGGCCAACACAGTCTCCTCTCTGAAAGGTCAAGTGAGACAGTGGCCCGTTGGGCAGGCTGCAACTGCACTCCATCTTTGCAATTTATTTATGTAGCAGCTGCAGGTACAGGAACAGCTCCACACTACTGATGCACTCCAGAGATACACACTATACACCGTACACACACACACCCCCTTTCCTCAGGTCAAGTTCCTCCTCACACACTAATAGTGAGGGGGTGGGTTAGCGCTCATGGCCAAGAAGAAGACTCGTTCACCACACTGAGGGAAGCCCACAACTGAAGGCTAATGATGAACCCATGTGTGACTTTCTCACAATAAATGAACACCCCCTGTCTTTCCTTCTCCCTCTCTGTCTCTGTCCTTTCCTCTCTTTTCATTTCTCAGGTTTTGTGTCGGAGACAAATTCTTCCTGAAGAACAACATGATTCTGTGTCAGACGGACTACGAGGAGGGCCTGATGAAGGAAGGCTATGCCCCGCAGGTCCGCTGACCCCTGCACGACTCATTTTTTCCGCAGGGGGAGAGAGAGCTGAGAGAGGACCTGAAAGAGGACATGCAATCAAACACCAAAAGCACTAGCTTCCTCTCTAGCCCCTGTCCTTGATAATGTACATAAGAAAAGCCCAGTTATGGGGCACTACTGTACAGAATAGCCATAGAGACTTTTTGTGAGTGGGAAAGATGGGGTTTTTGTAAGCCCCGCCCACCAAGAGCAAGTGACGGTGGTCATGGACGTTACTGTGGTTCTTTTGAAAACAACCCTGCCTCTCCCCTGCCCCACATGGCCTTATGGAGACAGTTGACCCCTTGGCCTGGCACCTCAGCTACACAGACAAACACACACACATACACACACACACATACACACACACACACACACACATTTGTGCAACACTTCAAAACACACATACATCCAACACTGGAAAACACAGCCACTCTCCAAGACCCCTCTCCAAATCACAGTGACCCCCATTTCACACCCTTCACAGGCCGAGGACCACAGAGAAGGGAAAAAAAAGAGAAAACAATCAAGGAATTGATTGGTGAAAAGGCACGAGTATGGTATGGCCATGAGAGAGGGAGCTGTGTCAACATAAGATCTCAGGTTGAGTGGGTTTCCTTATTTCTCTTTTCTATTACTTTTCTTCTCTTTTCCCTTTGTGAGAAAAAAAGCGATAGGCAGTCATCCTTAGCCCCGTCCAGCTGAGCACTGTTCAGCTCTCCCTTTGACTTTCCCCCCATTGACTCTTTCTTATGGATTCAGCAGATCCGCCTGGGATGGCTACACTCAGTGACACAATTGTATTAGTAAGATTATACCATGTTCTGGGAGAAAAAAAAAAAACGCCTCCTTTGTATCTAAAACTCGGCCTCCGGAAGTGACTCAAAATGTGCGGAGGTAGTTTGAGGAAGGGGAACATATACTAGGCAAATATCAGGACACCATGGGGAATCTGGCACAAAGTGAGGTAGGGCGAGTGGGGATTGGGTCTGATTTACTTCTTTTATACACTGTATTTATTTGATAGTTTTTTCTTTTCTTTTTGTCATTGTGCATTGTACTGAGGCTTTGTCCTTGGCATGTTTATACTTGAATTCGATTACTGTCTGGTGGCGCAGCCCTACAAGTGTTGCTTCATTAGCTGCACGCTGGAAAAACACTTGAAGACCAAGTTGGGGTCACGAAAACTAGAAGTGTTCATGTAACCTCTGAACTCCTGGTTTTTAAGGGGTTGTTTTCCTTGGCCAGGTGTTTGGCGGTCGACTAAGGCAACCAGCTAAGTGCAAGTTAACACTACTGTACCAAGCTTAAGCAGCATCCTTCTGACAGACTTCAGTTAAACTGAGCGCAAAGCCGAGAGAAAAAATTCAAATGATTTGTAAATGGTTGTTGTACATATTTAAAAAAAAAAAAAAAAAAGTATTCCTTTTTGCTTGCTACTATATAATGATTTTCTTTTTATGTGTCACTCAGCATGAGATGTTTATTTTTAGGACACGTGTACATACTGTATTGTAATCATTTTAATCACAAATGTAATACAGTTTTATTGTGTTAATGCAGTGTGCTGGTGGTCTTTTCTTTCCCCCTTCTTAAGCTGCTAATCCAATGGTATGTCCTTGTGAGAAGAAGGAGGTTAACAGGCTGGTTTCGCATAGTCTTGTGTCCATTTCCGCCAGCGAGTGTTTACTGAAGCAATTTAGGTTAAGTGCTTTACTCAAGGGCACAAGTGTAGAAGCAAAGGAGCCAGCGGAGGCCTCTCTGGTCGCCACTCCATTAGCCTAGCCACCAGACCATGCTGTACGCTCCGCTCCATGATTGATCGTAAGTGCAATCATTTTTGTCAGTCATTTTGTTGTCATTGCATCTCAAAAATCGCCACCCTGTTTTTACCCCTCCCCAGTGAAAAGCAAGAGGTAGAAGCATATCTGTCAGCAGTAAAGTGCATTTAGGGGGATCAGCTGAAACTGAAGAGTATAGATAATCACCTTCACTAGAAATGTTGAGGGTGTTTCGTGTATTGTGTGGGAAAAGAGACTGGAGCGCTTTAATGCGTCTGAATTTCTGCAATGCCTGCACCAGCTCTAGAGGCCCTAACTGAGGCCCACACTCAAACCACTTAAAGCCTTTTGTAGTTTGGTTTACAAGTGAAGCCAGAAGAGTGTTCTAAGATCCTCCTTACTGTACAAGTAAAACAGTGAGATTAAAGTTCCTCTAATTAGGGAGGCAGTTTAAAGTAGCCTGTGAAGTTTGACAATAGCAGCACACTCATCACATTACAGCCCATAATAAGCAGACCAATTAAACTAATTGAATTTCTTTAGCCTGAAACACAGAGGGAAAAATGTCTTTGATTAGACTCAAGCTGTTAATTCCCTCAACAGAGTCAGAGACTGCTCTAAAACTACTCCACAAGTCTTGAAGAACTGGTGGGAAAAGGAAGAAAACATTTTCTTAATGATTGTCTTCTCATGAGGAAACAGTGAATCATACAATCAAACTGAATATTTCTATAGATTTTTTAAGGTGATGTGCCAGTGCTGATTCATGTAGATTGTCATTACACTGGGTATTTGCATTACAGTAACCTAGGCCAACATATATGTTGAATTGCCCACAATCACAATCACCTATAAACATTACAGCTATGTCCTAATATCTTGCGTCTCAGTTTTTTGGATGACTCAAATTTGCTTCCCATTTTATTTTTTAAGATTGAATTTCAAATAAAATTTTAAGAAAAAACCTCTCTCCATCACTAATGAGGCAATCCCCCAATACAGTGTGGTGATGTGCTGTCTTGGAAAATGTAATTCCAGACGATGAATGCGGAAAAGACATTTTAAAATGTAAATGCAGAAAAAAGTGCAGGTGAATCTTATTTATTTTTATTTTTTAATTATGGCATATCAGTCTTAGCTTAGCATGATAGCTAGCTTTGTTGCTTCAGGTCATTTTGTCCAAAATCAAGGGTATCAGGAAAGAGCTTATCCCCCTGTAAGCTGCAGTATTCAATTCAATTCAATTCAATTTTATTTATATAGCACTTTTTACAACCAAGTTGTCACAAAGCAGCTTTACAGAA
>JBBPCZ010000136.1:22880078-22901845 GCA_037974445.1 Brycinus macrolepidotus
AAAGGAACGAGAGTCTTTATGGGGATAAATAACAAGAGAAGGCCTTCATGAACAAGGTTATTGACAGATAGGCCATCCACGGCTAACAGAGTTGGTATCACTAAGTGTCCATAGAGATAAATTTTGTTTGAAGAGTAACAGAGTCTGTAATCCATAAACAACAGGATCAGGAGCAACAATCTCCGCCAGAGCTTTAAGCAGCAGTTGCCCCTAATTGGGATAGGGCACGAGTGGAGTTGAAACCAGTCGAGGACTATTTGGCACGGGGTCCCAGCGATCACAGGCCCAGGAAGGTGGTGACCTGGGGTCCCACAGTGATCAGTCGGGCTAGACAAATGTGCAGTAGTTCCCCTCAGGAAAAAACAGAGAAGAGAGTTTGCTCTGTTTAAATTTGCAGAGGATTATTTATATCTGTAAGGAGTGCAAGTTAAGACTCTGGTGTATCTTGCAAAAGCAGCCGATGAAAATAGTTTAATAATCATCAAAAGCATCAAGTTAACTCACTAGTATATTACAATTAGCGACTAGAACAGAATACAAACACAGCAAAGCACGCTGAGACGTGCAGAAGTAACACCTTCTGCTTTTCTGGAATGGCTTCACACTACATGTTTGAACATTGTGAGGATTTTATTTAAAGTTTTCTTCAGTCTCGTTCATTTTGACAGGTGTAAACTCTTCACCTGTACTCAGGTGTGCACTAAACAAATGGACCATGGATCTTTATCCGCTTTCAAGTGAACCCTGGCTCACTTCGCTGTTGGTGGGAACACAATTTTACAATGGCAGCAAACGAGGGATTTCCACATCAGAGCCTGTTTTCCTCTTCTTCTAGCAGCTCATCAGCGAAGTATTGTCCTCACACCTGCCTGTTTCAACATTTGACTCTTGATAGTCCCTCACAATGTTCTTGCAGCAAAAGCTGCTGTTAATAACAGCAGAGGAACAGTAAAATTACAGCAATATCAAGCAGAGCTCATATTTTTATTGCTTTAATTATGGCTGGTGTATGCTAACTGTCTATATTTTAAAACAAAGAATGGGCAGGATAAAACACATACCAATCATTTATATGAATATATATGTCTGGAGTCTACACAGTGATAGACTAAAAAAGTGAAAAAAGAAAAAATGTCATTTTTTGACTTCAGGATGATAGTAACAGGTTGCTTATATAAGTTCTGGCTACTCAACAAACACCCACACATGTAATTTGGTGCGTTCAAACCAAATGACAAAGATTCAATTCCACAAAAACCCAAACTCTGGAGCTGACTTTAGCAAACGTGGAAACATGTGGCCATTTCAAAGTGGCCCATTTTATTGGTGGTGCATTTCCATGGAGATTATCCAAGCTATGCACAACTGAAGGCCTGTACCAGCAGTGTGTGCACCCTAAAGTAGCTAAACTCACTTTGTAGAGAGAAGATCTGGACATACTTTTGGACATATGTTGTGTAAGTGATTGCAACAGTTTACCCCTGCATTTATAGTACACAGTACTAAGCACTTGTGTTGAAGTGGTGTCAGGTCCAGAATGTTCTTACATTGCAGTGTCAGTTAGAGATCACATTCTCACTGTATTAAACAATCCTCTACACATTGCCTGAGGTTATGAGACTTAAAGCACCTATTACTGCATTTGGAGAGAGATTCCAGTGTTCTCCAGTGCATTCTCTTCGCTTCAAACCCCTCACCTTATAACTTTGTCGTAGCTCCAAACAAAGGATGGTTTCATCAGCTCTTATTTTTATCCTCTGAGAGAGACTCGCGCTGAAGAACACCCAACTCGCCAAGAGCACGCGGAGGAACGGCGCCTGTACGAAACGGTGTCTTATTTAACATGCTGCTGTTATTGTATCAGACCCTTGCTACTCGCCTGGGCGTTTGTGAAAGATCTAAAAGCTAAAGAGAGCAAAGAAAGAGAGGAATATAAAGAAGAATAACACATCTCAGCTTTGTCCCCCCCTCAGCAACGAAGAGTCGACGAAGCACAGAGGAACATGAGGAGAGGGAAGAGAGAGAGAGAGAGAAAAACATGCAAGTTTTCTTCCACAAAATAGTCATTAGGAGCATTTAGAAAAAGCATTAGCTGCCAGGCCGTGTATCGTTAGCCGCCTCATCCCCGTGCCGCAGCTGACCCCAGAGTCTCCGTTAGCCCCACTCTCCTCGTTTGGCAAACGGCTCCAGGGGCGAAAATAATGATCTACGCAGACATGCCAATGCTATCTGGACCAGATAACACTGCCTTAATGACTCCTTATCCTTCGGCCCCCTTTTCGTAGAGATGGGTGCCCTGGCAAATGTATTCCCACTGTTGGGTCATTATCTCTTTATTGCAGCGATAATAGACTTGAGTATTTTTGGGCTGAATTTGTGTGCGTGTACCCCATGGCAAAAAAAAAGAAAGAGAAAAAAACAGCCTTTCAGATGCATTAGTCAGCTGCCAGTAACAATGTGCAGTGGTCAGCGTGCTATTGCAGATCATTGACTGGTATTGCCAATAAACAGTGACATGCTTATTTTAATAAAACTGATAATGATTGCATGCGAATGGCCGGCTACTCCAGATGCGTGATCTTTGAGATCCTGCCAGTCCTTAGAAGCAGAGAAGAAATGTAGATCTCTCTGAATGAAGCACAGGCTAGATACAGAGGGGTGTTTTTTCACATTTGACAGATGAGTTTAGTCATTTGAATGGTCTTTTGCATTGAGATGATTACTCAGGCCTTTTCATAGCTCGAGGCATTGTCATCATCTTAAAGTCAGCGAAACCCCCCACGCATGGCACAAGACCAAAGCCTTGCAGGAATTCGGCAGCTATCAAATCAATCAAGATGATTGCCATGGCAGCCATGCATCTGACCTCATACGTACGCACTCGCACACACACACTCTCACAGACTCTCACCGATGTCCCGTTCCATTTTTTTCACATCAGTCCTAACGCTGCAGATTCACGTAAGTGGCTCAGATAATAAACTGTAAGTCGGGAAGAATGATAGTTATTTCACCTAGAACACGCTCAAATGCCACTGGCAATTTCTTCCATGAGGCTCAGTCCACTGATGTGTCATTTAAAGAATGCACAATGTGTTATCGGTGGTGAGCAATCTGCAAAGCCTGCCTGCCATTATCAGGAATGTGCTCTGGATAGCATAGCACGGGGCAAATGACTCAGGGAGATGGGATGGGGGGTGAGATTCAGAGGCCGTTCACCTCTGTGAAGTTTTCCTTTTGATGTGGCACACTAACCTATACCAGATGCACCCAGCCTGGTCCACTAAGCAGTGACACAGGAACGCACAAGCCAGATCAACAGCTACAAAGATTTCCTTTTTATATATTTCTCTCACTCTCTCTCAAACACACACATACATACATATGTATTCATGTGTAAAACAGCCTAAAGCCTGTACATATTGCTCTTATTCATTTAGAATCAAGGCACTTTGTGGAATCATACAACTGTTTTAGCTGTTTAAGACCACTGCAAACCATCTACCCATCACTACACTGTTAAAAATGCAGGTGCCAGTAAGGCTTTGTGTGGTGCCTCAAAAGAACCCTTTTCAGTTTCTTAAAGAATCATTAAATGCATAGTTTAGTGTATGTATGGAGAGCCATTCTTGTAAATGAGTGTGAGTGCATTTTAAAGGTAAAGTACCTTCAAATTGGTATCTTTATATTGTGTTAACGTTCTTAAAAAGTTCTTCACATTTATACATCTCATTTATGAAAACATGGTTCTTTAAGAAGCTAAGAACTTTCAAAATTGGTCTAGGACTGTAGGAAAGAGAGTCATAAATGATAATACCATCACCTTTTTTGAGCAGACACTCTCACAGAGCCAACCTCAGACATCAGACTCTGTAGATGAATTAATGAACAAATTCACTTTAAAGATGACACAAATTATGGATGATATTGCTCCTTTAAAAGTTAAAAAAGTCAACAACAAGCAAAGTGCACCATGGAGACTAAATCCAAAGATTAAACTGATGAAAAGGAAATGCTGGCAAACCGAGAGAAAATGGCGCAAGTCTAAACTTCATATAGACCATCAAATCCATAAAGATATGCTACGTCTATATAATTTTGGCAGTCCTCTTTTGTCCGACATTATTAACAGAAACATAAATAATGCCCGTGTATTATTCTCTACTGTTGAGAGGCTAACAAATCTTCCAACTGACCCAGCACCGGACCTTCACTCAGTTCCTAAATGTGAGGAATTTGCATCCTTTTTCAATGGTAAAATTGAAAAAATAAGACTGACTTTATCAACACAGTTGCAAACAGCTCTATTTTCGGAATTACCAGCTACAAAGAAAGGGCCGTTACACTTAATGTCAGAATTTAGCCTTATCAACTTTGAAACTCTGATTAAAACTGTTCAAAATCTCAGTTCTGCCACATCCCAACTAGACACTCTGCCTACTAGTTTTTTCAAGTCGATCCTTCACCTCATAGCGGCAGATGTGCTTCACATTATACATACATCGCTACAAACTGGCATTTTTCCTAAGTTCCTTAAACAAGCAGTGGCAAAGCCCCTGCTCAAAAAGAGCAACCTGGATGCTTCAATACTGAGCAATTACAGACCAATATCAAATCTACCTTTTATTGGGAAGATTATTGAAAAAATAGTTTTCAATCAATTTAACCGGCTTTTTATCATCAAATAATCTTTTGGATGACTATCAATCTGGCGTTCGTGCTAACCATAGCACCGAAACAGCCCTTTTAAAGTAGTGAATGACATCCGCCTAAACACAGATGCAGGTAAAGCATCTGTCCTGGTATTATTAGACCTCAGTGCACCATTCGACACGGTTGACCACTGTATACTACTGCACCGACTAGAACACTGGGTTGGATTTTCAGGTGTAGTCATAAATTGGCTAAAGTCCAACCTACAAGATAGAGGCTATTCTGTTACCACTGGAAATTGCACCTCAACACCGGTATCCTTGACCTGTGGTGTTCCTCAGGGATCAATCCTAGGCCCATTATTGTTTAATCTCTACATGCTCCCACTCGGACAGATCATCAGGAACAACTCAATGTGTTATCATAGCTATGCAGATGACACTCAAATCTACCTCGCTCTGTCTCCAAATGACTCTGCGCCCCTTGACTCTCTTTATCAGTGTTTTGACCAGGTTAAAAACTGGATGTCACAAAACTTCCTTCAGCTGAACTCTGACAAAACTGAAGTTATCATATTTGGCAAGGAGGAACAGAAATTTAAGATTGCTACCCTAATTGAAAAAAGGGACTGAAGGCGAAGGATGCTGTGAGAAACCTTGGCGTTTCAACAACCATGTGAAATCAGTCACTAAATCAGCATTTTTTCACCTGAAGAATATTGCAAAATTAATGAACCTTATGTCAGAAAGTGATCTAGAAAAACTTAGCCATGCTTTTATTTCGAGCAGGATTGGCTATTGCAATGCCCTTTTTACTGGGCTTCCTAAGAAGACTATAAAGCAACTACAAACCATACAAAATGGAGCTGCTAGGATGTTAAACAAAACAAAAAGGAACGAGCACATTACCCCAATCCTAAGGTCCCTACACTGGCTTCCTGTTAGTTATAGAATTGATTTTAAAGCACTACTTCTTGTTTTTAAAGCACTAAATGGCAGTGGGCCAAACTACATATTTGACCTGTTCAAACAGTATGCCCCAACCAGATCACTCAGGTCTCAGAATAATAATCTTCTGGTTAAACCTGTTAATAAAACAAAATGTGGTGAGTCAGCCTTTAGTGTTTATGCAGCTAGACTCTGGAACCAACTACCAGACGAGATTAAAAATGCTCCCACAACTTCTATTTTTAAATCCAAACTAAAGACTAAGCTCTTTAGTGAAGCATACTCTTAAAATTATTTATCTTGTTTTAAAATTCATTTTTTTCATTTATCTTTTATTCTAATTTCTTATTTTATATGTGATTTTACTGAAGGTCTTTTAAAAAAAATTTTGGCATGCACTTTGCCTCTTCATCATCTGTTCTTCTGTTTTTATTATTATACTGTTTTATTTTGTCTGTAAAGCACATTGAAATGCTTTGATGTAAAAAATGCGCTATACAAATAAAATTGCCTTGCCTTGCCTAAGATGGTTCTTCTGTGGCATCTCTCAAAGAACCATTTGTAGCAAGTTGTATGTGATTGTTTTGGTGTCTTGGCACAGCTAGAAATCCACCAATCCTTATAACAGCCGTGTTTGTTTATCACACACGATTTCCATTTTGCCTAATCTGGGACTGGAGAGATGATTGTATTCAGCGGTGGTTGTTGGAACTACATAACCGCCAACAGTAACCTTTACAAAGTCCTTCAGAGGTGAGATACAAAGCAATTCAAGGCAGTTTTCAGTTCCTGTTTTTTTTTGGTCGGCAGGGCGAACAGAACCTAGAACATCTTACTTCAACCAACCAAAATGTCTAGGCAACTTGAGATTCTCCTCAGAGATTGATATGGGAGTAATCAAGTGAATCTGCAGAGCTATAGGAGTCGAGGAAAGGGTGTAAGAGTAAGACGTGGTGAGATGCGATTCCCCCATCTGATCCTCACCCGGCTCGGAAACATTGTGATGTCCTCTGAGGGCTATTGGAAGATGATGGCTTGTTATCTCAGCAACAAACACCAACAAAAGCGGTGATGAACGAGGTGGGGAGGGTATGGATCTGCTAGGCATTAGCACATAGCGCAGCTCTACTGTATACACACGGCCTTGAGTATGTGCTTAAAGCTGTAGCACTATGTCAGGCTGTATCCTCCAGTGGATAAAAGCTTTATTTCAGGTGGGTAATTGGACTCCTGGCTTTTATGGTCTTATTTGCCAGCAGGGGTGGGTAAGGGGGGGCTTGTGTACACAACAACAGCTGAAGGTACTGTTTGTGCCCGAGTGCCTGTAGGATCACCCGGCGTATATAAACCAACAGCTCCTCAGCCGCAAGTCGAGTTGACTCTGCAAACAGCGAGTCGACATCTGAAAGCGCTGACCCCTTGCTGACCCTAACCTGCGCAAGCTCCAAGCACAATGAGCCAGTCGTGCCTCAGCTGGGTTCGAGCCTCTCTCGAACGAGAGCGCCCCTGTATAATCGGAGCGGCTTCTAATGGCCACTCAGGAGACCCAGAAGCTAGCGGAGGCTGCCGATCGGCCGCGCCCGTTTTTGACACAGAGATTTCTGAAGGGAAGCGGATCCACGCAATTACTGCCCACCATCACACCACTGACAACCAACAACACCTGACCAGGATCCCACGCTAAAGGCCAATTGAGTCTCAGTGTCACAAAAACTGATCAAAGGAAGATGCAAAAAGAAGACAGCCATGACTGCTAGGGTCCTGCTTTCATGTCCACCACTAGAACTAAGTCATGACTAGCATGAAAAAAACAACAGTCAGAATAGTACATCAAAATGGAAAAAGGAAGAAACATACAGTGTCTCTGGTAACTGCTTTTAGAAACAGATACATACACACTATCATATGGTTAACACAGTGTTTGGAAGATACATGTGCTGAGCAGCTTCCAACACTCACAGCCGGAAGTCCACTTCAAAAGAAGAAAGATGCTTCAAAGCTAATTGAAATCTTTTAGGCCAAAATGACACAGTGGTCTGAGAATGCATGGCGAGATGTGCATTAGCTGCTAAACAGCTCTAACCTAATAACTATGCTCTGTGCTCCAAGGCCTCACCATGACTGATGATTGGTCCCCATGGAAGATGGTTACCTGCATGTTGCCAAGTGTCAGAATAACATGTCCTGAGTTCTTTTTAAATATACTTATGACAGTGTGCTCAGTGCTAGTTGCCTTCAGTCCTTTTGTTGTTTGAAGTGTACTGATATATTAACAACAAGGGTCAACACACATGCAGGCAGGTAAACACAGGAAAAATCCATGATCAAAAACCAGAAAAGGATCAAGACATCAGACAGAATGGATGAACAAGCAGACTCAACAAGGCACTCAGGAACACGCAAAAAAAATGAGGACCCACCTTTCTCGACTTCAGCCTATCTTTTGCGCTACAGTTTTATACAATTACTGCAATGCAGCAAAAATATCTGTAGATAACCTACTCTGTCTGCTTAGGTAGTTAGGAAAACTAGTCAAAAACACCCTTTTAGAGATGTCATTCAGATATTTTATGTTTATTATATATATTTACCGCCTACACATTTAAGCAGTCTGGGCCTGGCTTCTCCTGCCATAGCGATCAATTATGCATTTCTCATAGGAAGTGTAGCGCATGGTGGGCTCGGGTAAAGGAAATTATTCTTTCAGAGGCTGAAGACAGCGTATGACTTCTCAAAAACAGTTTTCACACTAGTGAGTGAAGGAAGTTGTTGTCTGTTCCATGTTGCTGTTTGTTTGTTTGCTTGTTTGTCAGTTAGATGTGTTTATATTAGTAATGGTGAAGAAAGATGTCTGTTTTTCGCCTCGACTGGTGAACTGTGACCCCCTGGTAAAGCACACCCACACGCATGCTGTGCATTGTGGGCCCAAACAGCTGCAGGTCAGATACGTGGGATGGAGTGTGTCTGTGCGTTTGTGTGTGAGCGTGTGTCTCTCACTCAACCTCCAAGCAAGCGCTGTAAAACGAGCGATTATTTCTTGGGTGCTTGTGTAAGAGGTGTCTTAACATTTGTTCTTCCAGCGCAACAATGAAATAGCAATCACATTAATAAATTATGCAATAATATCTCACATACCATGAATAAATCAGTGCAAGATCTATTGATTGTCTGGACACCTAAGAACCTGCTGATCATATGGTGGAGAAACAGTACCAAGAAATCAAATTACTTTATCACATGATGTTTTGTCCTTGTGATACTAAAATCTCCTACACCTTTATCCACATTTTTTTAAAAGCCTTAAGGTTCCACCTAATCTAATTAGGCCTATTTGAAACAAATGACATCTACCATATCAGCAGGCCACAGGGTTCATTAGCATTGCTAATAAGAGGAACATCTGCTAGGCCTAATCTCCACCTACAATACGGCTGCTTTTGTGCTCATTGGGGACATTGTGTTTCCACCACATGAGAACTGTGTGTCTGTGTGCGCTGGTTTTTGTATATTTTCAGGACAAAAATATCCCAACTAAACTAAACAAAATAAGGATAACCTACAATGAGCAATGCCAATCAACAAAATTTCAAAGCTTGAAGCTTGAAGGCGCAAAACCATTTCCATGCGTGCTGAGGTTAAGGTTTAGATTTCGGGTTAGGCTTTATTATATTGTAAATGAGAAGTTACATACAGTGGGATATTCTCATGGCCTTTTTGGCTTTCAGAGTCCTACTGAGTTCTGTGAAATAAAAATAAGTCTGTAATTTGTAGTTCATTTTTATTTAAACATTTTGATTTTAAGCATTGGAAACCAATGGGTTAAATTCTTCAAACGTCCAAAGGAAATTTGTCATGTCAGATTTTTTTTTCTCAATGTTTTATGGGTAAATATAACCAAGTGAGCTTTGACTTAAAAGCAAGTGTGTTTTGACTTAAAATTGAAGGGTCCAGCTCACTTTACAAATACATCACTCTAGGCCTTGTGGAAGTCACTGACCAAAAATAAGCTGTGTTCTCAGCGAATTTCAGTCAGTTGTTAGACATCTATAAATTGGGGAAATCTGTTTTTTGATTGCAAAATGTCATTAAAACAATGGAATTAAAAATTATTTTTAACATGAAAAATGTCATGAAAATTATTATGCCCAGTTGGCACTGATCTCTTGGAATGGCCAACAATGTAAAATATTTGTGAGAGTCTGGTACAGACTTAAAATAAAATATGGCTTTAAATGTGTTTCTGTGTTTATTTAGAACAGCCAAACAGTGTTCATGTGATTCGCTGTTAGCGTTGTGCTTACATGCTACTACATTCCCATAGGGACGCTAGCAGAAATTGGCAATATTGTAGAGTTTTTTCCCCTCATTTTTGACACAGTTTATTGACGTTTATGGTCTGAACTGAAGGCCTAGTTCTAATAGTCGCGGTTCACCACCGGTTACATATATATAATACATATGGGACATAGGCATGACCCAGTATGTGTGGGTATGAATGTTTAGTGGGAGTGGTCCCTTTGGACAATAAATAACTAGTAGCCCCGTGGCCTAACAGCACCAATCAAGCCCTTCAATGTCTATTTATTATAGTTAGCAACCTATAGATCGCATCTCTCCCTCTCTCCCTCTCTCTCTCTCTCTCTCTCTCTCTCTCACCCCCACCTTCTTCTTCCCTCTCTCCTCCCTAAACTTAATCAAGTGATGAGGGGTGGAAACAAGGCCCGCTAGATAAAAGTGTTGAAGATGGTAATGATGCCAAGTAATGATTTCCCCAGAGGAAATCTGATCTATTGCCACGGGGAAGAGAGGGAGAAGAAAGACCTGAGGGAGAAATGGAGGAAAGGGAGGGAGAAAGAGAGAGAGAGAGAGGGAGAGAGAGAGGGAGAGAGAGAGAGAGAGAGAATGAGGGAGGGGGGATCCACATCAGCATTTCACAAGAGGCACCTCAGCCATGAAAGAGCGCTAGAGAGGGAGGTGGAGGCCGTATTAGGAGGAGAACGATTCTCATCAGCCCTTGGGTGCCTTGTTCCCTCACTCCTTTTCTGCGTATTTTTTTTTTTCTTTTTTGGTGGGAGGGGGAAATATAAAGTGCTTGTGTACACTTGGGGGATTGGTGGGGGTGGTGCCAGGTGAAATTAAAGAGCTGAAAGGTATGATTTAACAATGCTTAAAACTCAATAAGTATAAGATAAGCAGCAAATTAGATGTGTCTATGTCAGGGAGATGGGAGGGAGGTGGGAAAAAAATCTCTCTCGATCGATCGCATCGTCAAAAATTAATCTCCTGCCCTGCACCCCGGACTCACTGCCAAGGTTGGTGAGAAGTAAAGTAATAAGCACACAGAATATAACTATCCTTTCTCTCTCTCTTTCTCTCTTCTCTCTTTCTCTCTCTCTCCTCTCTTTCTATCTGTCCCCTCCACTTTTTCTCCTTTCATCCTCACTCTCTCTTCTCTCTTTACCTCTGTCTTTCTCCCAATCTTCTCTCATTTTTTTCTCTTTTTCTCTTTATCTCGCTCTGCCTTTCTCTCAGTATCTTTTTGTCCCTCTTTCTTTCTATCCACTCTTTTCTGGCCCCCCTACTCTTTCTGTCTGTTTCCCCTTTTATGTCTCTCTTCTCCTGCACTCTCTATCACTCCTCTCTCTACCTCTCTCTTTCAGTTTCCTGTCTCTCGTCTTTTTCTCTCTCTCTCTCTCTCTCTCTCTCTCTCTCTCTCTCTCTCTTCTCCGTCAATACATTACACAGCCCCAAACAGCCATCAGCACCTCTCTCTCCTCTCTCTGATAATTGGGACAGATGAATGATAGGTCCAGCATCGCCCTCCTGGACCAACGTAAGGTGAGTGACAGTCCGGCCTATTCAAACCAGTCTGTCTTTTTTTTTTCCAACCCTCTAATGTTAGCAAGGTTTCTCTTCCTATTTTTCTGTCTTGTAAGCCATAGGTGATTGTGTGTTTCACCCCCCCAAAAAAGAAAAAGCTTCAGTCACATAATACCAAGTGATTTTGGAAACAATGGTGTGAGTGTAGTTACACAATCTGGCAACCATTGTTGGCTATCAGCTATAACAGGGCAGGGGTGAGTGAGTAAAAAAAAAGTGTCTGTGTCTGTCACGTTGCAATGGCAGCACATCAAGTCTAAAGGTGACAATGCACTCTAGCCCATTTGCACTGCATTAAGTCTAGCTCCCAGCAGAAAAGTGCCTCTCTGCGTTTCACCCCTCTTTACCCTAAAATAATAGGGCTTTTTTCGCGGTTCGGGCCAGGCTTTTGCAAGCCACGCACTTAACAGTGTGCCGTCATCACCTGCCTCTCTCTCTCTCTCTCTCTCCCTCTCTCCCTCTCTCTCTCTCTCTCCCCATCTCTGATCTCCAGGAGGAATTCTGCCTTTGTTTGTGTCACAATTTCCACAGCCGGAGTCGGAGCATACTATGGCACTCAACTCAACCAAAGTCACCCATTAAAGCTGCTATTAACCAAGGTGGTGCCGAGGGTTCAGAGCAAGATTGTGGAGGCCATCTTTTTCATCTGCAATAAACCTGGGGTAGCAATACTGAAATGACTGAAGGGCTGTAAAGGTGAGAGGAAGGAAGGCACAATTCTTCCTCATCCCAAAATGTGGATATGACATGTTTCATGTCTAGAGTTTTGCCTTTTCTGGTTGTAGGTAACTAAGTATTGGAAACACAGACCTCCCAAGTTTGCATCAGAATCAGGCTAGGAATTCTATTTGGTGTTGTCACGCAAAAAATAAAACCACAATAAATACAAAATACACTATTAATATAATACAGTATATAATTCAATATTGAATTCAGGATGCTCAGTGTACATACAGAACCTAAAAAAGGACCCATGAAATACATACAGTATATAACAAAATACAATGTTGGTAACTCAGCTCAACAATATAGTTTACAATCTACAATATATAATAATACACAATACAGTATACAATTCAACACACAACACCAGGACAGTGTAATTCAGGTAGATGGGTTTTAGAGTTCACAGTAGATGAGTGGTATGAGTGATCGATGCAGAAGGTGGTAGTGTGGTATGAGTAGTCAATACACAGTCAGTAATGAAGTCAGTTGTACCACATAAATACAAATACAACAAACAGTGCAGCAGTACGGAAGATGTTAAGAAGGGCTACCACTTCAGGACAGAAGCTGTTTTGGTGTTTGATGCATGTTTCTTGGTTCTAGAGCTGTGTAGGTCCATGATAGAGGGCAAGTAACATCATACAAACCGTGTGCCTAACTAATCACACACCTGCCTGTTACAAAGTAATGACCAAAAAATGTAATAAAATCATGATTGGGTAGTTGACTGTGTGTTCTTTTGATTGTAAATAAGAAGGAGTGGATTCTCTTTTCCAACATATCTCCCAAAAAAGACGCAGAATAGCTATGACATCGGAGTGCATGCTGAACTCGCCCTCCTATCATCTCCTTAATTGGACTGCTAGCGATCCAAATACCATGCAGATGGGGTACTAGGCACCAAAACAAGTCTTTTCCGTTTCCAAAGGACTTTTACTTCTGCTGCCAATTGCTACATTTTTATATTATAATGAAGAGAATTTTACTTCAAACAGCAGGATATTTGCAGCACCTTTCACAAAGGAGTCTTTTAAGGACCACTGTGCTTTTGAGATGGAGTTTGCTAAAGCTCTGCTGCTCGAACCTGAAGCCGTCCTCTCCATATATTCAGGTGGTCTGTCAGAGCTGAGCACACAAGGAACTTGATGACCTGCCATAATTGTCAATTTAATGTATGTTTAATCTGGAATCAATTATGCAACTACACACCATACATCCAGTTTCTAGTTTTTTAGAAACACCTACTGCAGCTCAAACCAAACTTCTAACTGTATCCGGAGTGACTTTCTATAAACTGGCCCGACCCTGAATACACGATGAGCTGTTAGCACAAAACCGTGAGGGAGCGAGGAGAAGGTAAGGAGAAGGCCAAAAGGCAGTTGAGGTTGATCTTTAAAGAGTAACTCCACTTGTTTCTGTGGTTTCTGACACTGTATCTCATAATTATCTATAATAAAAGCGACAAAAGTCAAAACAACAAGAGCAGCTCTCTCCTAGCCTGAATATTATTTGTATTTTTGTCCACTTTTATAGTGTCAGTCTCAGAAATAACATAGGCAAGTCTATTTGAGATTAGCCTCATAGCTTCAACACAGAAATAAAGAAGCAAACTTCAGACAGCGAACATGTCTTGGCTGCTCGACTGCATTTGGTTTAAGGGGGAAAATTGCTTAAATTAGGCTTTGCGCCAAACTATCGCTTTAAAACCAAAGCTATGCAAAGGGTACGGGCACCAGGTAACACACAGGCCGCCGAGATGTTCTCTGTCCATCTGTCAAAGAGAGAGGTTGTGTTTGGAATTCAAGCGGGAATTTATTTCACCTCCAAATGAGTTTCTCCTGTGTTCCTGCGTGTTCTGAAACAGTGCGGTGTATGTGTGTGTGTGTGTGTGTGTGTGTGTATATGTGTGTGTAGAAGCTATTATCCTCGGTCTGTTCAATTATTGATCGGCGAGTGCCACAGGGTGAGGGGAGCGCAGTACACGCAGACCAAATAAATCTCTGTTTGGACTTTTTGGGCTGTGTCTCCATCTCTCTCTCTCTCTCTCTGTCTCTCTCTCTCTCTCTCTCTCTCTCTCTCTCCCTGACTCCCCTGGTCTTGGAGTGAGTTTTGGAGTTGCTACAGCCCCAGCTTTTTGGTCATGTCAGGAATAGATCATGGGCGTCCAATTCAGAGGGCTCTCAGTAGTCGAAATAACAGTTTAAAATTTTCAACTATTCTATTTACACTCTTCAATTAAAACAAAGGCTCACAAATGGTTCTTCACTTGTATATACAGTTCTATGAAAAAACTCACCTAGTAGAGACCCTCTACAATATGTGAAGGTTCTTTAACCCCTTACATGACAAGAACTAGCGGGCGAATCCAGGCATCCATTCCACGTTCCTATAACTTACGAAAAACTCAGTTTGAGTTGCTTTCCATGTAGCTACCAATTATTAAACCATAGAATGTAATATGACTGAGAATATGAGGGTTTACAATTTAAAGAGCTGTGAAATGTTCATTAGAGGGGATCATTAAAAATGTGTTAAGCCATCACTACAAGGTTTCTTTACAGCACTTTAAATGAGTACCAAGGTGAACTTTCTCTTGAACATGTGACTTTTGGAATATTCCAAATATATACTAGCAGTGAAAGTGGTCAGGTAACAAGACTGAGCGAATGCTATGAGACACAAATAAAATGTACCTTATTCACAGCCCATAATGGATGACTCATTAAAATGGACATTTCAAGCTTGAGATGTTAAATGGATTCACACATTAATGCCAAAATAGTACAAATTATAAAGTATTATTATATTGATTGTATAATGATTGTTATATAGTTATAGATGGCTGGGATAGGTAGACATGCAGTTTGAGTGCTGTAGCTGTGCCACCAGTGGGTGGTAGTGGCCTAGTGGGTAAAACTCTTGACCACAAAAGTTGCAGGTTCAAACCCCCACTTTCTACCACTGTTTCCTTGAGCAAGACACTTAACCCTCAGTTGCTCCAAGGGGACTGTCCCTGTAACTAATGATTGTAAGACACTCTGGATAAGAGCATCAGCCAAATGCCATAAATGTTAAATGTAGAAAATAAGTACACATCCTTTGCAGGTTGGAAACTCAGATGGCATTGCTAATTAGAGCACAATTTCTGTTTATTTGCTGAGTTTAACATACAAAGCACATAAAACACATATCATGCCATAACTGTTGCACAGGTCCCATTTTTTCTTGTATGTTTAATTTAATAAACAGAAGTTGTGCTTTAAAATGTGCAGAAGTATGTTCTTCTGTAGATAATGTGAACTTATTTTCACTTCGACAAAACACGTAACTTGACCAGGGGCACCCAAACTTTTTCACATGATGGTAGGTTGTTGTTGTGAAAGACTATACCTGTGTTTACTGTGTGACATTATAGCCTTTGCTTACCATGCATACTTGTAAATATAGTATCCCTGGACACAAATGGCACCTTGATTGTGGAATCACCCAGATCACATGTGGTTCTTTAATGGTGTCACTCCAAAGAACCTTTGTTTTTAATTATGTAGTCACTTCAAATATATTTGAAAGCTGTAATAACCGGTAATAAAATATGAATGCATCCGATACAGCATACATCATGATGATTTGCCTCATACAGTATGCAACACACCAGTTCTTCACTGTGTCGACAATAATTTTTGACATGGAAAGAACGTGTATTTCCTGACCCATATTTCCAACATGACTGAACTCCCAGCCGCCTCATTCTCGCCCCTTATATTATCAGAAGTAGATTTTATTCTCTTTCATAAAAACAGGTAGATTTATCTACTATTAACTCTGCTACTCATAATGGCCACATTTTATGTATCGCTGAGACAGGGTTAAATGATTTGCAGGTAATTAGCTTGCCTCCAGGTTATCGATTTTCCTTCAGGAGGCAGCAGAGCTCTGAGCAGGCACTCTGAATGGCTCTGGCTCACCCTCTCACGGCTGCTGTATGGACCACAAGCTGGCCTGCTGGCCAAACGCCGTCCGGCTACAAGACCGTCTTATTCTGAATTTGTTTGTTGCTACAAGATTTATAGGGATTGAAGAAAGGTTTGTGAAGCTCCGGAAATGAGGCAGAATCTTCCCCAAAAGAAACCCGCTGTTGAAAGTTCACTCTCATTCTTGAGCTTAGTGGCTATGTGGCTATACGCACATACTTTAAGTAGTTGATATTGGGGACAAAGGTAAATCACCCCAATCCATAGGCCTTTACTACAGCACAAGGACCTGTGTGTGATACAGGCAGGCCCAGTGGGCTCATGAAGCATGTTGATGTTAGTGTTGTAGGAGCAGTGGCATACAGGCCTCCACTGCACAGAGTGTGGACACAAACAAAATGACACATAAACCTGTTCGCTCTAATCAATACAACAATATTGTCAACTAAATTACACATGTACCTTATTCTCTCCGGACACTCTGTAAGTCTTAACATGACTCAGTGTTGGTGAATGTGTGGTAATGTTGAATAGTGGCTCTATACTGCATGAATGAATGGCACTTAGGCTCTGTAATGAGTTTCAGTGAAGAGTCAGAAGTGCAGAGATGGGACTAGTATAAAAAGTAAAGCAATTATCTCAGTTATTTGCTGTAAAATTAATTATTTTACATCAAATAATAGTATTGGTACTGTTCTTTTAGAATCGTTACAAAAAGTACAGAAAATATCAATGTTTCTTGACAACATCGATGTTTTTTTTCTTCAAAACAGCAAAATCTAATGGGTTTCTGCAGATTGCCACAAAAATTTGAGGGTAAATGAAGGATGAGTCAGTTCTTTTCCTGTGACACAACTTGTACTATACTGTTACATTATTCTATTTATTTTGCTGCTCAAAGCTAGAATTTTGTAGAGTGTTTTCAGGTCACTAGTGAACAAATCCAGTTTGCATGGCCACACTGTAGTTGTGTTTCACATAACATATCCACATTGGATGCCAAAGGAAGAACATGGATATGCCAAACTTAGTAAACCAGTTGCATACATTATGAGCTTCAATCTGCTATCTTCCTACTGTAACTATAACTAGCTAACAGAATGATCCTGCTATATTTCACAAGAATTTTAGCAGCTAGAAAATGAACAATACATGACCTGGAGTGGGATGACCTGGTCAGCGGATAAAGTTGGCTAATAGGTACTAGCATTAATATTCAGAGGCTTTTGTTCAAATCTTTAATGAAAGTCACTGTAAAACTATGGCACACACAGTAAAAATATGCTATGTAAGCATCTATTAAAAGCTTACCATGTTTAAGCTTTAATATATGTTGTACAGCACCAACTTTCTTGTCTCATATTCTGACATCAAGAACCGCTGCCCTTGATTAATGAAAAAACAGATTAACGAAAATATATATAAATATGAGGGTGACACATTGACACAGTGGGTAGCATTGTCATCTCACAGCAAGAAGGGCCTGTGTTCAGTTCCCACCCGCAGTGGCCAGGATTCTTTCTTTCTGGAATTTGCATGTTCTCCCTGCATCCGCATGGGTTTCCGCCGGGAGCTCCAGGTTCCTCCCACAGTCCACAGACATGTACATCAGGTGAATTGGAGATGCTAAACTGAGATTAGATATGAAGACGTTTGTCTGTGTGTCTGCCCCACAGTGGACTGGAGACGAGGTCCAAGGTGTTTCTCCACCTTTTACCTTCTGAGCGCTGGTTAGGCTGCAGCACGGACCCTGGTTAGGAAAGGCAGCTCAGATAATGGACAAATACACATATAAGCCACACATAGATATTATATTTTATATGGCATTAAAATTATCGCCGGAAGAATGAGCTTCTAGTGGGTTGTGTTTTCTACAAATTCAGATGTTTGCATTACATATCGACATATGATCATCGAAAACTTAAAGTTGATGATATTGTGAATATCAAATAATAATTTACACCTCCAGCTGCAGTAATAATTGCCTTTTAATCAGCTTGTGGGATTTTGCTTTTCTGACTTTATCATCTTTCCTGCTACCGCTCTCCAAGTGTAGATGGGATGGAGACAATGTTCTGTCACTGAGATCTAATACATTGCTGAGACTCTTCCAGATCAGTCATTGTTTTTCACTTCTGGAACTGTAATATGTACTTAACTGTTTAAATTGCTGGGAGCCTAAATACTGCGTTGCAGCTTTCAAACATTTTTCCCAACATTTGGCAGGAAAATCGGGTAGATGTGTGTCAGGATGGAGCTGAAATCATCAGAACATGCCTGGTGGCAGTTTGGTGAAAAACTGTCATTTTAGAAATAACAAAACTGTAATAACCACTCAGTCTGTAATTTTCAAAGGGGAGGAGGGAGAAAAACACCAGCATGGCAGTTGTAAGAAAATCACAGTAGCACCTGTAAAAGAAGAAATTACCCCAGGACCCTGTGTTAGTTTAATCTTCACTGAATAGGGTTAACACCATGCTATTTTGCAGTGATCAGAAATGACAGTACAATGAATTTTCTCTGAATTAGAAGTTAACAAATGCTTGAAGGCTAAAGCTAGTTATAACATGCTCAGTGTCCATTATAACATTTTGAAATCCTCAGCTGCATGTCACATATAGCCTAATGCAAATGACGCTGGGTAGCAATACGGGTATTTGTGTCAGAAGTGCAGGGCTTGCATCAGATATGACTCTATTATCTAAAGTGAGTGAAAAACACTGGCTTTACTATACAACACCCATTACGAAGCCTCCGATTAATGTGATGATAGAGTTTCAGCTGCATCAAAGTCCTGTTTGTGAGAGAGGAGTGAGCGCAAGCTCTTTCAATGCTAGCAGGCTCGCAAATAGTGACAGCTGGCTTTCATTGGAGTCTGCTCTCTCCTCCATCAATGTTTCAGAGTTGAGTAATGAAGTCGAATGTCTACTTCAAATCTCACGCACAGCTGTTATCTTCTCGCTCTCACATACACACAGTTTTACACACATACACACACAAGAGGGAATGAAATATGGCGGTTGCCCCCCCTTCCCAACTCAGTTTCCACCGAGGTGGGCTCCCTGACAAGCATAAATTATGTTAATAGAATGGAATAAAAAACACTTTATTCCAAAGGTTTTAGTACTTTGAGATGTCAGGATGATCTAGTGTGCTACCTGGAGAGAAGTCTGAAGCTTAAGTTAGAACGCTAAAATATTAAAACAAGAAACGGCGCGCTCTCCTGGGGTGGGGGGGTGAAAAATGAAGCGGGCGCCAGGCGGCATGTTCTCCCAGGTGGACTCTTCTCCGCTCATTAACTGATCACAGCGCCAAATATAACCGTACGGTGCAATCTCAGATAGCGCACAACTTATTTGACAAAAGCTTTTCATGAAAAGAAACGCCATTAAGTCTTGCATTTCCTCCCGTTTGCCCACACCGCTATGGTCAATGTTATCTAAATGCCAAGTTACGACTCTTGGCCAATTTAGGCCTTTGATTTAGAGAAAAGTTGATTAACTGCAAGGGTTATTACATTTGTGGGTTATCTGGTCAGAGGTGCTGATGAAATGGTGTTTCTCTTCTATTATTTTCATCCAGATGAGTTACAGGGACGTGGTCCCACTGCTCCCCCAGCGCCAGACGCTATAATGAGGCAGGAGAGGCTGAATAAGCCACACCCAGAATGTTAATTGAACTGTTCTATTGTTGCCATGACAAACTGGCTATCGAATGATCAGGCTGTTGATTGATCTGCCTGCTGATTGATCTTTTGAGGCCCTGTTTGTATTCTACATGTTTGACTCTTTTGTTTTAGAGCTGGTGATGGAAAATTTATTGGTAAACTGAACCAATTCTTTATGTTTGTTTTGTTTCAATGAACTGAATGTCAGATTCATTGAATCTTTTTTGATCTCCTCATATACAGTGACTGGGCCTGAGTCAAAAAACTTCAGAAATAGCAAACTGAATAGTTTCTGTAGAGAAAATGTATATTCAAAGTGGGAGTCCTTACAGTACCAGTAATACGGTAGTGTTGTATTTTATGAGGTAAAGTAGTGAAAAAAATTTGTTTGAATTTTGTTAGAAACCTGTAACACAGGACAAAAACATTGTGTTGGTGCTACAAAAAAAGTTTGATTCAGTTGATGTATTAAATCAGTTACAGGGACTGCTTGAAAAGAGCAGTTTCAGAGGAATGGTTCATTCAAGTCGGACATTGCTATTCAGTGCAGTGGAGTGCATGAGGACAGGGTGGTGGGGGAGGGGCCTTCAATTACTGCAGGAGCGAGGTTGGATCAATAACATTTAAATTGCTTATGGTAATCACCAGAGGTCCAATCACTGCCATCAGCATAAGCAATCTGCTGACCCCAGCCGAGTTGAACACGAGCTCCTTCTGCAGTGTAAGAGCAGAGGTCACGCCTGTGCCTGTGTGGATTTCGCTGGGGAGGAATGTGTGTGTGCGAGCTGTGGGAGCTCAGCTGGTGGATATGTGTGAGACTGGACTGAGGAGCTTCCTATGAAACAGCTGCGAGTTGATGGGCCGTTCAACGTATGCCACTTTTAGATGTAATTGAGAGGTTGATTGCTGACTACACTTGATTCAGTACGCTGGAAGATCATTTTTTCAGTCATTTATAGGCAATTTAAATTTTTTTGCTGTGGGTTCTCAGTGTGAGTTCTTCTGCTGACACATCACACTAAGATCAAACTTTGGAAAGTGGAGGCCTACATTCTACCTGAATCTATCTCGGTGTAATCTATCTCTGCATATTTTCAAACTAGTGGACACAGAGAACTGTTTCAGCAAACACTCAGGATACACAAATCTGCCTCTACACCCCTGCAGGACATGCAGCATAACTACCAGCAGTGCAGGCAGGACAGGCAAGCCCTGGTTTGTGATGGCCAGGACCCAATAATAATAATAAAAAGAAGAAGAAGAATGTTGTATTGAATATAACGTATTATTTAAATATTTAGTACTTTCATGTATTAAATGCAACTCAAAGTACAAGGAAATAAAAGTCAAAGAAAGAAAACTAGAAATGTCATACAATTCTAAAAATAGTTCTAAAATGTACAATCCAAATATGATAAAAAATAGTAGGAAAAACAAGGAATTGTAGCTTAGAATAATTACAACATAAAAGAATGCTAATTAAAACAAATAATTCCTCATAACATTTTTCGAAGAATATGATAATAAAACCAGAGAAAAGCTGAAGACAAAAGATATGTCTTAAGCTGCTTTGTAAAAGTGCTGACTGAAGATGCTCCATGTCCTGTGGGATGGATATCAGTGGTTTGGGAGCATAGATACTAAAAGCAGAAGATAATTGTGGGCCATATTCAGTTAGACCCCCTGACATATAAGATGGCGCTAATCCATTAATGGCTGTAAAAACAAATAAATGGCTGTAAAAACTTTGTGTCATGTACTCAACAGGAAGCTAATACAGTTGGCAATGCTGCCAATACTGGAGTTATATGTTTATTCCTCTATGTTCATTCAAGAACTCTTGCTGCTGCTGGCTCTCTTCTTCAGGGGTAGCTTTTATGCCCCTGATCCTATATCCCGCCCTACCCTCCTCACTCTTTTATA
>JBBPCZ010000136.1:22906832-22936090 GCA_037974445.1 Brycinus macrolepidotus
CAGGCCCTGTCAGGGCGTAGAGGAGGCCGATCACCACAAAGGGAACAATGTTCTCCAGGTCATTCTGGTGGCATCTGTGAGCACAGAACAAAAGTCAATGGAGGACACAGATAGTTGTTCAGTGAAGCAGAGTGCTGTTGATCAGACATAAAATAGCACAATATTAGTGGTTAGTGTGGGTACTTGAATTCTTGGTTCTAGGTGACTGTTTAAACACACAAAACTGTCAAAAATCAGAAAAGTAAAGTCATATGTTATGAGTTTGTGCATTTAATATTCATTATTAACCTATATTACTTTTCAAAAGAACCAGTTTGTGGAAAGCTGTTTAAATTCAAAAAGATGAACCGAGCTATTAGATACCCAATTTTTGACAGAATGCCTCATATTTTAAGTTAGAATCAAATCTCAGGCAGGTAACATATCAAAGAATTACTGTAAATAGATTATTACAGCACATAATTTATCACTTAATACCTTAAATACCAATGAAAACTTAAATACATCACCTTCTGGTGTCTATCTTACAGTATTTCTATCTACACTGTTTTTTATCAAACGTACAACTGTTATATAACTATAACTAGCAGCTCCCAACGTTTGAGCAGTAGCGTACATATTTGATACCTTTTTGTGCACCATACCTTCGCACCCGCTCAACATCTGGATCCACCCTAACCATTTTCTTCCTGTCCTCAGCAGGCCCTCCAAAAACTGTGTCTTCAATGTTGGAAAATACCTGCACCAATAACCAGCACAGAGGAGCAACTGAATGATTTGAGCTGAATATAATAAAAGGAATATTTAAGCATTTTTCGACCTAATTTTTTTGTGCTGTATCTATATTGTACCAGAGACAGTAACTGGAGTGTTTTCCTGTACTTAGAAAAGGACTAACCTAAAAACTGTTAACTTTACTTATAATAAATGACAGAATTACAGATACACTATATGGCCAAAAGAATGTAGACGCATCCCCCTAATTATTGAGTTCAGGTGTTTAAGCCACACCCATTGGTAACAGGTGTATAAATTGTGCACATAGCCATGCAGTCTTTATAGACAAACACTGGCACTAGAATGAGTCGTACTGAAGAGCTCAGTGACTTTACACATGGCACAATCCTGGGATAAAGTACATAAGCACAAGAACTGTGCATGAGGACCTTTATTCCACAGCTGAGCAGCTGCAACGCCAAGTGTTGGTTTAAAGCATGCCGCCACTGGACTTTGGAGCAGTGTGGATACATTCTCTGGAGTGGTGAATCATAGTTTATTATCTGGCCGATAATGAATCTAGGTTTGGCCAATGCCAAGATAGTGCTGCCTTAAAGGAATGCATAGTGCCAACAGTAAAAGTTTGGAGGGACTGATTTTCAGAGTTTGGGCCCTTTAGTTCCAGTAATAGGGTTATGCTAAAGCTACAGAATACCAAGACATTTTAAACAATTATATGCTTCCAGTTCTGTGGCAAGACCTTTTCCTGTTCTAGCATGACTGTGTCCCAGTGCACAAAGTGAGGTCTATAAAGACACGGTTGGATGACCTTTGTGCATAGGTGTAATGGCCATACATACAACATATAGAGATTTAACTGAAAAAAGTTTCTAGCATTCTTGCACATTGCATTTAATATCTGATCACAGGTGGATGTGGAAGCATGTAAGTTATTTAGATTAAAGGAGAACTGCATAATTTAAACACTGAGATAATAACAAAGTCTTCGACTTTGAAGTCATTCACAGTCATTTGGTGTGAAATGGTACGTTGTAAACTTACTGATGTACATTTCTTTACAATGATGGTGATATGAACCAGGGTTCATGATGTCTACAAAGTAAATATTGCCATTTTATTTACTGTCCAAAACCACCAGTGAACCTCCACGTTTGCTGTTGATGCAACGCTGATGGTGCAAAAACAGTAGTAAATGGACAAAGAGGTTTTCTTCTTGCCTTATTTTGCCTTGCAACAACCTTCATGTGTGAATGAGTTTAAAAACTAGGCCAAAACTTTCTCAAAACTTTTGTGAAAACCATGTGTCTGGCATCAGGTTATGGATAACTATTTAATGTAATAAAAGTTACTGGGTAACTTTCAGAGGCTTTAAACTCTTGAGATGTCGGGTTCCTATCACCACTGGTGCAAACAGTTCTAGATCTACCTTTCTGATACAGAGGATTTAGCATCAGCCCACTCTGAAGAACTGTTTAATAGTGTTGATGGAGTTAACTGTTCTGATGGAGAAATAAAAATAACTCTGAAATTGATGTTAAAAAATGTAAATATTGAAGCACTGAAGCTGTGTCGACACCCACCTTCCTTGTCAGTCGGTAGTATGATGTCATGGTTCCCATGAGCATCATCTTGAGTATGACGATGGTTGCATAGGTGGAGAAGGCCAGGAAAACCTCGCTGTCAATCATGTGCACAACTTCTGCCATCTTTCCTACAACTGCAATGACACAGACTCCAGTCTACACACTGGTCATTCAGGACCAAGCACGCACTGGTTATTCAGAACCAAGCACACACTGGTCATTTAGAACCAAGCACACACTGGTCATTTAGAACCAAGCACACACTTGTCATTTAGAACCAAGCACACACTGGTCATTTAGAACCAAACACACACTGGTCATTTAGAACCAAACACACACTGGTCATTCAGAACCAAACACACTGGTCATTTAGAACCAAGCACACACTCGTCATTTAGAACCAAACACACACTGGTCATTTAGAACCAAACACACACTGGTCATTCAGAACCAAACACACTGGTCATTTAGAACCAAGCACACACTGGTCATTTAGAACCAAACACGCATTGGTCATTTAGAACCAAATACACACTGGTCATTTAGAACCAAACACACTGGTCATTCAGAACCAAACACACACTGGTCATTTAGAACCAAACACACTGGTCATTTAGAACCAAACACACACTGGTCACTTAGAACCAAACACACTGGTCATTCAGAACCAAGCACACACTGGTCATTTAGAACCAAACACACACTGGTCATTCAGAACCAAACATACACTGGTCATTTAGAACCAAGCACACACTGGTCATTTAGAACCAAGCACATATTGGTCATTCAGAACCAAGAAAACACTGGTCATTTAGAACCAAGCACACACTGGTCATTTAGAACCAAGCACATACTGGTCATTCAGAACCAAGCACACACTGGTCATTTAGAACCAAGCACACACTTGTCATTCAGAACCAAGCACACACCGGTCATTTAGAACCAAGCACATACTGGTCATTCAGAACCAAACACACTGGTCATTTAGAACCAAGCACATACTGGTCATTCAGAACCAAGCACATACTGGTCATTCAGAACCAAGCACACACTCGTCATTTAGAACCAAACACACACTGGTCATTTAGAACCAAGTGCACACTGGTTATTAAGGACCAAACACACACTGGTCATTCAGAACCAAGCGCACACTGGTCATTCAGAACCAAGTGCACACTGGTTATTAAGAACCAAACACACTGGTCATTCAGAACCAAGCACACACTGGTCATTTAGAACCACGTGGCTCTGAAGAAGGAGGGCACAGTGAAAAAAGCCACATTTTCAGTGCAGGAAAATGAAGAGTATGAACAAGCAGCTTTTCTGTCTTTTTGTCATGGTGAAAACTGGGCTGTTTTTAATGCAGGAGGAAAAACAGCCACAGCAGTTACGTGCCCTGGCCACTTTCTTAGAGGAATCTGAACAATGCGTAGAGCAACTTCCCTCCCTCTCAGAGGCAAAGCTGGCTAACGTTAACACCGCCTGAGCTGTGACGTCTGCACAAAAAAACAAAAACAAAAAACCCAGTTCCCTACCTTTAGATGGAGGTCAGCTCGATCAGCTTTTGAGTTTAGTGGATGGTGTCCAGCAGCTGTAGGAGGGGCCAGATTCCTGTGTGTTATGCAACATTCAGAACTAAAGGGGGGCCGAGTCATGCCCAACAAACTGTGCCACACGCTCCAACCATCTATCATGGTCTGGGATGGACAGATAAAAGGGAAGACAATAAACCCCCCCAAACTTAACTGTAAAGTAAAAAAAAATGTTTTATTCAGCATTATTGGTAAGCACCACATAACCTACATTTGAAAGTATAGCCTTTATTTAGTCTTTCCCAACACTAGATATTACACAATGCTGTTAGATAGCCCTAGTCATTCATTTAAACCAGTTTTTTTTGCTGAGTCATAGTGAGAGCTTCAGGCATAACTGCCAATAAATTCTCCTGCACCCAGAGATAGGAAGAAATATAACTTTAAAAAAACAGGCATTACCACACATATTTGTTTCACATGAAAGATCTTTATGTAGTGTTAAAAAAATGAATATAGTTAATGTCTGTGAATAGCATGTTATGCAGTGCTAGCTGTAACAGGATAACAGTACAGTAGCTGTGCTGATGTTTCTTTGTGTGTGTGTGTGTGTGTGTGTGTCTCTAAAGCAGCAGAGTGGTGGTGAGGACGCGGTAGGCCATGGAGAAAGTGGTGATCATGCCCACAGTCCAGGACAAGCCCCTGCTCGGCTGGGGCAGGGCCATCAAGTAGGCCACCGTGTGGATGAAGCGAGAACCCACGAAGATTCGGAAGTGCAGCAGGGCAGTGGAGAGGTCAGGCCCTGTCAGGGCGTAGAGGAGGCCGATCACCACAAAGGGAACAATGTTCTCCAGGTCATTCTGGTGGCATCTGATAAGAAGACAGGTCATTTTCAGTTGATTTTTGATAACCCTTAAACTCTAAGGGCATGTATGTGAGCTCACACATCAGTTCTTCACTTGTAATTAATTTATTTGCATATTTGCTTCTTGCTTCTACAGTTAATTACATATTTTTAACACTGTACTGTGCCTAGAGAATTTATTTGTAACATATTAACTTACAGATAGTGTGTTAGGTTGGAGGTACAAGGAACAGTTTTTGCTTAGTTTTTAAGAACTCAATCTGAATGGATCAGACAACACTCCACTGTACTATTCTACGGGCTCAAATATAACATTTTTATCATGCTCCAGTAAACTGGAAATGGAAACATTCAGGGACACCATATTTTTACTGTATCAGAAGAGTTAAGACATCCTCATCGAATGAATGATGAACTTTGTGTATTGTTTCACAGCAGCTGCCAAATACAAAAGCTAAATTATAAATCTTAAAAGAACAGTTCAGCTAAATAGTCAAACTCATACATTTAGTCAACAAAGTCATTTTAGTGTCAAAATATTGCTTTACTTTATAAACGAAGCTGCAAGTTTAACAAACACTAGAACTCAGGAGTCGCCTAAATAGCCCAAATTGTAAAAATATAGCACCCATCCTGTCCAAACTACATTTAGGCCTCATTAAGGTGGAGCAAACTTGTCCAGGTGTTTTAGTATGACCACACAACTACAGGCAGCCCTTTCAGGCAACACTGGGCCTTGTATTCATAAAGCAATCATAAATTAGAGGACTAAACCATATTCACAACACGGTGTGACCTTGATGAAAATCTGGATGCGGTTGGAGCAGGTTGATGTACTTTTGTGAAAATGATTTGGGCAATTTGTCTTGTTTGAATGAGTGAGAAATTGTGTAAATTAGATTTTTTGCCAAACGTTTCCTTGAAGATTAATTACTGAATAATAAACTTAGGGTTCAAGGGGTTAAGAGATGCTGCACCTTCTGACACGTTCCACATCTTCATTGGTCCGCAGCAACTTTTTCTTGTCCTCTGTATTCTTCGCATGGCCAGCGTCCTCTAAGTTTGCGAAGGCCTATGCAAGAAGAAAAGAATGAACTGGCAAGCCAACGTAAAGATATCTGACCTGTGCAAAAATGTTGGGGACCCACATACCACACATAGTTGACTGCAGGGCTAAAGAATTGTAGCACTGCACATAGTATGTGTCTCGTTAAAAGTCATGTGTTAGTGACTTTTACTGCTTAATACTTTAATTTAATGAAAGTTATGTATTTTTAACGTCTTTCAAACATTGCAGAAATGCTTAAAAGAATATACATAAAGTGTACAGGTTAACTAGATTTTAGATGGACTAACAGCAAAAAAAATTACCTACAATAATAATATTATATTATATTATATTATGTTATATTATCATTAAAAAACAGGGCACACTCTGTTCACAATTAGTGACACACTTCCTAAAATATGTGTCCTGTATGATATAAACAGTACCTTTCTAGTGACTCTGAAGTATCCAGTCAAGGGGGCCATTAGCATCATCTTGAGAATGACAAGAGTGGCATAAGTGCAGAAGGCCAGGAAGACCTCGGTGTCAATTACGTGAGCCATTGCCAAACTTGTTGTGAAAATTCTGTCAAAGAGGAAATTATTTCAGAATCATGCAAAGCAAATACTTTTTGCAATAACATTTCCCAAGAAACTTTCATTGTAAAAAGCAGGATTTCTCAGTCACCTGAAATTGTTTAGCCAATCTGCAGACTATCCTATAGAAATGTCCTGTAGTTTAAATTTTATTCAGGAGTGAAATATCTTATTGACCAGACGTGGACTTTGTTTCCGACAATCTGATCACCAGAGAAATTCCAGAGAGTGTATTAGTGCATACATAATAATGAGCGCTGAACTTGTGTAAACCTGTGCATGTCACACAACGCTGACCCTTCATAAAGTCTTTGTGCTGTCATGCCCTTTACCAGGCATGCTGGTGGATAAACAAAATTTATTAGTTTATTAGTTTGTTTGTTTAAGCCTGTTTAGGCCTTTATGGCACATAGTCATGCAGAATACTATGACACTAATATGACAATTACTTAACTGTGCTCCTGTAAATGGCTGTTATTTGAGTTGAGTATTATCAGTCCTACAGTTGCTCTTATCTTCTAAAACAGTATTATCTCACCCCTGTGAGCAAGCACTGAAAGGTTGCAGAGCAAGTGACAGTGAAACATGATCTGACCTGTGTACGTTCTTTATACCAGCGGCCCCCAAGCTTTTTCGCGCCACGGACCGGTTTAATGTAAAACAATGTTATTACGGACCACAAAGTGCGTTTGTTTTTTATTCATTTTTGCCAGCTTGTGGGCTACATTTTTGATGTACCGTCTCACGTGACCGAGACGAGCGGTTTTTTTTTTTTTTTTCAAAATAAAAGATCTTTCAGACTCTGATAATCAATAAAATATTTTTATTCTTTCTTTCTGTGCGGCCTGGATGACTCACGGACCGATACCGGTCTGCGGCCCGGTGGTTGGGGACCTCTGCTATATACTACCTTATGCTGAAATGAAATCTTTGAAACTGAAACCATATAAAATAAAAAGTTATATGACTTACCTTTGGAATGTATCAACCCACTGTGTGTCTCACTGACTTTGACTGAACTGAGTTCAGTGGCTAATCTGTGGGTGCAGGCTGACGTCGACGTTACGGGACAGCCTACTTGACAGCCAAACAGCTTCCTTATTGCTCAATGTTCAACAAATGCTGCACTTTCTGAACTTTGATTCTTTAATACGATTAGTTAAATCCACAGAGCACTGCAGCAGACTCAACATGCGCACCCCACGCCTTGTTGTATAATTTCTTTAATTTAGCTAAAAAAAATAATGGCTTGCTTAAGATAAATTAACAATAGAAATTGACTGAAGAATCTGAGGACTTACTGCACCAAGGGGCATCATTAATGATTAATAGATGAGGAAACTGAAGGGATACACTCTTTTGTTTGAAAAATGATAATACATTTTGTCATTCCAGATCATTAATTATGTCTTAGGTTATTTGAGCTAAATTAACAGGCTGGTAATTAACAGAAAATTGAGAACAGACAAAGAGCTCTAGTTTATTCAGTCGCGTTTAAAAACAGTTTGGTAATGCAGAAATGTCACAAAGGTCATATATATTCACTGAGTGTCTGTGTCAGTGGTGTCATGTGGGTTCAATACAGTTCCATGTGAATATGTTTTCTCTGTTTCCTGCACTGTTTTGTCAGCCGTGCTTTCTCAGATGTAATAAATAGCCAGAATCAGAGTGTAGAGACTGTGGTTTGTGTTTAAACTGAGCTTTCTTTGGTGCTTGGTGCAAAGAGCATTCTGGTATGGCATTGAACCACTGGCTTACACTATCAGATTGATAACCCCCTTTTTTTTTTACTCATTGTTTAATTTACCCCAAAAACAAGTAATTAGGTTTTGACAAATTCTTATTCACAGTATTAGCCTGGCAAGTAACAAAAAAAAAGCTAATAATAGCAATAAAATCATAACACGAGACACAAACGAGCCAAAAAAGGACAAATGTCGCAGCAACACAAGACAAAAACAGTCCAACCACAGTTATCTATTGGACAATGTTGATGAGTGCACCTTCAACACAGCAAGTTCCTACTTGCACTAGGCTCTCCCACCCACGTTTACTACAATATTCCTCATTTCTTGTTATGAGATCCCTTCTGGCCCTTTGAGACTAGACAAAAAGAAACAAAATAAAGAAATATGACACAATAATGCAAAGATTAATAAGTAATAAGTAAATACAGCAACACAGCAAAAATAGGTACAGTGTGTAAAATGATTAACTTTGAGTAAAAAACATCCAAATAGTACCTAAATTGGGCCCCTCAAAAGCAAAAATTCAACTGAATCTGTGGTAACTACTGGTGCACATTAGGCCGTTGTGCATTTACACAAACTGACACGTCACATAAACACGTTCAAGCGATCCAGTCTTCTCTGCTTTGTGTCATCCTGTTCCACTGGGCATCGCGGAGTGAGGAGTTAGTCTCGGCTCCAGCTGAGCGACAAACAAGCTGCCTCGTCCCTCCACACAATCACACAACTGTCATTCCTAACGTTGCGTGTCATGTTGCCATTGTGCTGCTTTTTGGAATGCGTTCCAGGTGTAGCCGCTGTTCTTATCTCAGCTAGAACATATTTTCTTTTTTCCATATGCATGAGCTGCCAGAGAGAGAGAGAGAGGGAGAGAAAGACGCTGCAGCAGCCAGAAATATTTGATAAAGAGTACCAGGCTGATTAGATACCCCGCCTCTAATGTGGCTCTTCCTTTCCTATCTGTTTTAGGTATTTAACATGCTAGAGAAGGGTGGGAAGCTGGGGGGTTGGGGGTTGGGGAGGCTAAGTTGTCAGAAGCACACTTGAGAGGTGTCAATCAAGTTTGGGACAGGAGGTTTGGAGGTGTCTCTCTTTAGCCTGAGGGGCATGAGCGAGAGCAAGGGAACTGATGTGACGTGTCGATGTGCTCACCATCACGTCCTTAATACCAGGAGACACACAGGAGCAGTGCTCATTTTGATCAGTGGTGCTGCCGGAGAGATGAAAGCTAATGGTGGTTCTTGTGGGCCTTAGTGAGTCATATTTTTATGAGCATACTAGATTGTGAGGGTTTTGTCTTAAGTTTGAGCGAATCCTCTGTGCATGTGGAGAGAAAAGGATTTGTGGATTTATTTGTATGCTTCTTCATCCGGGTCTGTATTTGATAAAATGTGTACCATTCTGAGCAGAATTTATACAGCGTGTAACTATAGCAGTGAGTGGAATGCAAATGATAGTTTTCTTTATTGTGTTTTGATTTTATGATCGCCCTATCTGATTGGGAACATCATGCATTGTGACAGTACTTTGGAGCAGGCCCTGCATGATATATTGGCAATATTGATTCATAGTAATCCATACTGAAGTGTTATAGCAATACAGGTTGAACTGATAAAACACAAAGTACCGTAAAATAACAATAATAATAGTTAATTAACCAAACTGCTGAGCACCACCTCCCATGCTTAAGCATTTATATTATTTGAAAGGCCTATATCCTACTTTTTTCTCCAGGGGTCCACTTACAATATATGTGTGATTTTATTCATTATAAACAGTCTTAATTTTACACAAACATTTTCCAAACTCTTTTTACTCCTTTAAGTTAAACAGGCTGAAATATACTGATCAGTCATTATGCTAAAACTACATGCCTAATATTGTGTAGGTCCCCCTCGTGCCACCAAAACAGCTCTGACCTGTTACCACAAGACCTCTGAAAGTGTGTTGTGGTATCTGGCAACTAAATGTTAACAGCAGATCTTTTAATTCCTGTAAGCTGCGAGGTTGGGCCTCTATTGATCAGAATAGTTTGTCCAGTACATCCCAAAGATGCTTGATCAGATTGAGATCTGTGGAATTTGGAGGTTAAGGCAACACCTTGAACTCTTTGTCATGTTTCTCAAACCATTTCTTAACAATTTTTGAAGGGTCTATCTGGTCTACTATATATGTAGGTAAGTGGAATGTGTCACGTAGATGCCCACATGAAAGCAGGACCCACAGATTCCCAGGCAGGACCCACAGATTCCCAGGCCCAATCTGACTGGCCTGCAGCTAATCAGCCCCATATTCGGCAAGCTGCAATGCACTGTGCATTCTGACACTTTTCTATCATAACCAGCATGAACTTTTTCAGTAGTTTGTGCTACAGAAGCTCTTCTGTGAGACTGGATCAAATGAGCTAGCCTTCACTTCCCCCTGCCGCCAGTTCATTTGTTGTCCTTCCTTAAGCCACTTTTGGTAGGTACTGACCACTCCATACAGAGAATACCACACAAGACCTGCTTGGAGACCCAGTCTTCACAATTTGACCCTTGTCAAAGACACTCAGATCTTTCTGCTTGCTCATTTTTACTGATTCAAATTATGACAGTTCCCTTGGTGCCCTGTATATCTAATCCTTTGACAGGTGCCATTGTAATGAGATCATCAATGTTATTCACTTCACCTGTCAGTGGTTTAAATGTTGTGTACATGTACATATATATGCTGGTTTTTGTGTCATGGGAAAAGCACTGAATTCAAAACAGGCTAGGATACCAGGCTAGTTAAGACCGTATGAACTGGGGAGTGGACAGTACATTTTGAAACTTTAACACTATCTGCATACTACATTGAACTCTTATTATTAAAAAACACTTTTCCATGATACAGGTCCTTTAAGTATTTGAGTTTAGTAAGTACAATGGTTAAGAAATAACCATCACAACTGACAGTAAAATCTTGTTTAAATTGTTTGCTCACCTCAAAATGTTTAGCTCTTTAGCTTTTATCATTATTAATAATGAATACTGATGGCTCTACTCTAAGCACAGCAGTGCTGCAGGCCTGTATGTTGCTCACCATCAGGTATATGGATGATTGGCGTAAGGAGAGAGAGAGAGATCCCCCAACACAAATAATGCAGCATGATTTCCCTCCAGGACCTGTTAATGGCAAACAGTACAATTGATCTCTCACCAGACTCACCAGTAATTGGGATGCTGGCTGTGGTGTCACTCTATTGATTTTTAACTGGTAGCCAACTTGTGCTAGGGCTATTAGGACAACGATGACTAAATAACAGCCCGCCCGATGATCTTAATGCCCAGAGCCAAGCGCAACTATTGATTTCATTACTGAAAGCCTCCTCGGCTCCCAGCACATACATTTTTTTATCGACCCATGGCGGCGCCCACATTTCTTTCTGCACTGTCACATGGCCCGTGTCCGACCAATCAATGCTTGCAGAATCCTGAGTGCGTGAGTTAGCATAAGCCAAGCGCAGGTGTCTGTTGTATATTTTGTGCCATATGGTCACTGTTCAGAGGTGACCCCTATTGACAGGGCTGATGAGTGTGAAGTTACTGCAGTATACTGGCGAATGAAGCTTTACACTCATAATGACCCATATGAGTACAGAGTGTGAGGCCATACTCAAACTTTATAAAACCCTAATATGCAGTTCGTGCTTGCTAAACAGAGGATTTAGTCTCCTAATAGCATATTCATCATCTAGGCTATAGTAAGAAGCCTTCAGCAAAGATTCATTGCAGATGAAAGGCACGAGTTAATAAAAATAGGGGGTTGTCTAAAGAGCACAAGTACAAGTACAACTTCACTACATGTTCGTCACTTTCTCTTATGGCCATAGCTATGTGATCTGTAAACTTTGAGACTTATCTGACAAACATTTATTGATTTCCTCCAAGGTTTTTGTGCCTGTTGAACATAACTTCATTCACAGATACACAGGAAGATTCATAAAGGAATAAAAAAGACCTAAAATGTAATTCATGAGCATTGTAAGCAATGCTCGAAATTTGAAAAATAAAGAAAATTAGGCTTAATAATGCGTATGGTATTATGTCTACATTGTAACAGTTTGGACTTTTTCTGTTAGATTTGTCCATCAAAAGACAAACATTATATGTCATTTCTTTTCATTTTTCAAGTGTGAGTTGTAAGTCAAAACTTCAGTGGCCTGAGAACAAATAACAATCATTAATTAATACACTTCCATATATTTGTCCATTTTTAAGGACTGTCACCAGTATTTGAGCCTCCTTGGGCGCTGTGGCGTACGGATCCCTGAGGTCTCTGGAACTCAGAGGCCCCACAGGCCAGCTCAATAATCCTGTCTACAGTGAAAGCATGTCAAGGTAGAGAATGACCCTCGGGATGTCACCAAAAATACCGCCTATGTAAACGGCATGTAGTTCAATGGGAAAATCGCCCGACTCCTGAGACTGTGGAGCATTTTACATTGTATAAACATTGTCAGTGTGATGAGTAACGCAGAGTGCATTTTGAAAATGTCCTTAAAAGTAGCAGGCCAGATCTCCCTGGCCTTATTACACAGAGACAACCAGGTATTGACTTGTCTGAGAGTTCTACAGCTCCTGCAGAGCAAACCTCAGAGTCATCCACTCTTAAACATCACCCACTGACAATGACCATTAATGAATGGAGCCATTACTGAGCAACTGTTTTTTTGCCCTTAATTAAGGGAGGTTTATTATTCTCTGGCACCCAGGAGCATGTTTTCCATTAGTTTCAAGGAGTGAGACGCCACAATTCCCAGTTTGTTCTCTGCTTCCCTGAATAAAGTCAATAAAGTCAAGGGGAAGTCTACTAATGGCAAAAGGTCATTTTGATGGGAAAGTTTTAAAAAAGCTACACATATTGTTTGACCTGATCAGCTTACCTAATTCTAAGTCATAGATCCTTGTAGTTTGTCTAGTTATTTTGTATCAGTGTTTGCTTCCACAGTTCAGTCAGTTTCTCTGGATGTGAGCATTTGCTAAATGAATCAATAGAACTGTAAGTCATTATCAAGCTATATAGGACAGGGTTCGGTTTCAGGACACAAAATGTGAGATTATGGTAAAAATGGCGAAAACACTGGAGGAGAGCCCTGAAACTGGAATGTAATAACATACAGTAGTCCATTAAGAGATACTGAAATACCTCTCTTGGAAAGGTCAAATGTGAAACGCATCTAGTCCCGTGTAAGACGCCAGAAGGACTTTATCAAGAGCTTTTCTCAGCACTGACAGTTAACTGTTGGTATCTCCACTGTCCGCATTCATGCAAAGTTCCCCTCTTAAGCGTGGAGGACAGGTTGGGAGATAAGACAGGACAAACAACCGAACTTAATGAAACATCAGAATATCGTCTTGCTGTATGTTCCCGCTTTTATGTGAATGTAATCGAGTGTCCTTGTGTTACTCTTGAGTGGCAGCATGACTGAAATTGGTGTGTGAATATAAGGTGCTGTTTGAGAATGGAGTTCACAAATGAATGGGTCCTTCTCCCATGTCAAGGTAATTTCTTTAATACAGTTAATAGGAACGGCAAAGAGAAAAAGACATTTGTAAAAAGGAAGAAATACATGCGTGAAGTATGTCTGGAGGAAAGTACCCTGGATAGGGACTAAAGTGGCATATTATTTGTGATTGATCAAAATTTTGGCATTTTATATGATGTTCTTTGTTAAGAAGCACTTGATTTCAGAGCACCTATGACTATTGCTTTAGAGGTTCTGAATGGATGAAGCTAGTTAAAAGTCATCAATCTGTCTGTCTGTCTGTCTGTCTATTCATCCATCTATCTATCTTTATTGTGTGTGTGTGTGTGTGTGTGTGTGTGTGTGTGTGTGTGTGTGCATGTGTTTTGAAGGCTCAGAACGTTTACAGTTTTTAGCCCTTTTTAATTATTCCATTTACATTCTAAAAAATAAAGACAATCTTTTGCTTCTCTAAAGAATCATGTCGAAAAATAGATATAAGTATGAAAAAATGATTTAAAGGCATAAAGAACTTTCACATAGTGTAAACCAATTTAAGAGTTCTTCATAGAGCATATACATTCTTTAAATTCTTTCTCCAGTAAAAGGTTTTTTGGGGAACAAGAAGTGGTTCTTCTGTGGCATTGTGACAGCTCACTCATTTGTCAGTTCACTTATTCCTGAAGTAAATCGCAGATTTGAACTGCTTTGAATCAAGTGGCAAGCCTATACAGTCTATACAGTTTAAATTTTCGCTTGACTATAGTCTATGTCAGTTGTCACCAACCCTGGTCCTGGAGATCTACCTTCCTGAGAAGTCTAGTTCTAGCCACAATCTGAAACACCTGCTCCGGCTAGTGAACTTCTTCAGAAGTTCCTGATTGGAAGGTTAAGTAAGGAGGGGGCAGCCTGATAGATGCAGGTTGGAGCTAAACACAGCAGGTAAGTAGATCTCCAGAAGGTCTGGTGACCACTGGCCTGTGTAATGTAGGCTGTTAAAAGTAAATTCTGGCTATGATAGAAAACTGTCAAAACACACAGTGCATCACAGGTTGCTTTGTTTGGTCCTGTATATCTGCAGACCAGTCAGAGCACCCATGCTAACCCCTGTCCACTGCCGAAAGCACCTACTATGGACATATGAGCATCAGAACTGGACCACAGAGCAGTGGTAGAAGGTGGCCTGGTCTGATGAATCACGTTTCTTTACATGGGGAAGAGATGACACCAGAATGCACTAATGGAAGAAGGCAAGCTGGCGGAGGCGGTGTGATGCTCTGGGTAATGTTCTGCTAGGAAACCTTGGGTCCTGGCCTACATACCTAAACACTGCCTACCTAAACACTGATGCCGACCAAGTACACCCACTCATGGGAATGTTATTTTCTAAAGGTATTGACCTCTTTCAGCAGAATAATTCCCTCTGCCACACTGCAAAAGTTCAGGAATGGTTTGAAGAGCATGACCAAGAGAGGTCAAGGTGTTGATCTGGCTTCTGAATTTCAGTTTGAGCATCTGTGGGATGTGCTGGACAAACTAGTCCTATCCATGGAAGCCCTGCCTTACATGACTTAAGGGATCTGCTGCTAACGTCTTTGTGCCAGAAACCACAGCGCACCTTCAGTGGTTTTGTTGAGTCCATGTCTTGATGGGGCAGAGCTGTTTTGGCAGCATGAGGGGGAAATACACAATATTAGGAGGGTTGTTTTAATGTTATGATCGGTATATATGCATATTGGGGTGCAGGCCAGGAGCCCCGTTCCAGCATGGAGGTCAAGGTCTCAAGCCCTCAAGCCACTGGGAAGCTATCCAAGGTCCTGGTTCAGCACCACCAAGAAATCGCACACGGCTGGAGGAGCCTAATGACCTCACCTGACTGCACCTGCCCAGCTGATCACGACAGCAAATTTATGCACTGTCTGTGACTCTTTGCTCCACACCGGTCCAGGCTAGTGTGTCTCTTTTACTCTCCTTCTGTCTCTCCCTATCTCTCTTTCATTCTCAGCACACCCATATCCTTCTATCCTCCACACACACACACACACACACACACACACACACACACACACACACAATTCGTGTTTGATGGAACATCTGAACAAAGTCTCATAAAAAATAATGTAATAAAATAAGAGGTTTTGTTCTAAAAGCAGCACTAGCTAGATAGGTAGATAGAAGGACGGATGGACGGACGGACGGACAGATAGACAGACAGACTAACAGATAGACAGAAGGATAGACAAATAGATAGACAGATAGATAGACAGATAGATAGACAGATAGATAGATAGATAGATACATAGATAGATAGACAGATAGATAGACAGATAGATAGATAGACAGATAGATAGACAGACAGACAGACACTATAAACTATAGGCTCCGCTGCCTCTCTCTGCAGTAGTGCTACACAGTGATTCCGCTCTGAACAGAAGGCCTCCTACAGGTCATGTCCTGGGGTTGTAAATTGTTATCTATTAACATGGCTGGGGTCCTCTAAACTGACCTGCCGATGGTGGGGGCCCATGCGTGCGCTTCCACTTACCATGCGTCAAAACAGAAGCACACGCTGGGGGCCCAAGAGGCGCGCGCTGCAGGAGGCCGCAGCTCATTAGGGCGCTTATGGTAACGCAGCACATCTCCTCTGCAGCTCTGCGCACAGCCCTGCACAAAGGAAAATAAATCTCTTTTCGGCAGGATAATTACCAAGATAATTTTATCCGTAATGATGCTTGTCAGTCAGGAGTGCTGATGAAATTAGAGAACTTCTTGGATCAGATGAAGAAAGGAAGGGGGGGGGGGGGCAAAATCCCTACAGATTTATCTGTCAAGAACAAAAAAGAGGGAGGAATTGAGAGGAAGTTAGAGCGCAATAAAATAATAATAAAAGAACTTTTTTCCATCTGACCTTCCAGAGCAACAAACTGTGCTGAGAATGTGACAGCAAAAAGGTTTTTTTTTTTTTTTTTTTAAATCCAACTAGTGTCCACTCTGCTACTGCAGACATACATGCAGAAATAACATCAGCTAACAGCACAAAACGGCCTCTGTTGACATTCCATTAACATCGCTCTTACTGATAAAAACCAGAGGATGATGAAATCCTGTGCACCCTCAACTTGGTACTCTAATTTGCAGCACACACATACACATACACACACCTGTCAGTAAATATGCAGGCTTGTTGAGTGGTTAGGGGCAGAGGCAGTGCAGCCCTTTAGCAAAACACACCACTTGATCATTGCGCGGGAAAAAGCGCTAGAGGAAGCGATCGCGAGCGCAGGCCTTTGATCTGGATTGGAGCTCTCCCAGCCACGCACTGCTCTTTCAAAAGGGGGGCTACTGAAAGCATGGCGGAGGGATGATGCTGTACTGAGCGACATGGCAAAGGTAAAGACCTCCTGTGGATTGGAGGAGATGAAAGAAGCGTTCGGAACGACAACCACGACAGGAGCGTCACAGTGTTTAGCATAAGCAGCGCCACAGATCTCTTAAAGGAGCAGAAGCATTGTTTTTTTTTCTTTTTGTTTTTTTAATGGGGGGGGGGATTGAGACCCCGCCCCTGCGTCTTTCCACTTCTCTAAAAGGCAAACTGAACAATCGCTTATGATGTCAACTTTGCACAATGACAGAATTAGAGCAGGGCTTTCCACGCAGCCCGCCGTCCCCCCACTGGGAGACCGCCACATGCACAACTCCGGAAAGAAAGTTTACTTTCCCTGTCATTCCGAATTACGCTCATTTGCATTCGTGCACGCAGACAGAGAGGCAGGCCACATGAAAAAGGAAGGCACAATATGGCACGAAGGAATAAGATGAGAGACAAAGAGGATGGGCTCTTTCATATGGACCCCTTTTCATGTTGGTAAACAAAGCACCTGGGCTCACGCGGTTGCGGTGACTCTGCTGACCTCCATTCACACGTTAAGTTGTCAGGAAGACAGCTTCAAGTTACCCTGGTAGCAACTCAGATCGGCGCTTACTTTTCTTGAGGTGCCTTAATTGGCATCTTACCTTTCTATGTTGTTTATTATTTACGTGTTTGTAACCTTCAGTGTTAATTTGCCAGTCGCAGATTAAGCTGCATCTAAAAACTAAGAACACTTTCTGTGAAGAGTCCCCACCGACAAAGTGATTTGGTTTGTGGCTACACTTCACTGATAGGAGGGCCAGCTCAAAATGTTTAAAGAATCAGCATAGAAACAGCATAGCAACAGCGAGACCAGATGGACAGTGGTGCTGTCTGAACCTTGACCTGAGGCCTGCAAAGCTTTAACAGACAGAAGTACACAATTGTTGGTATTTGTTTGCTTGAAGCCAGTTCCCAGTTTCCATCAGTGCTGGAATGTCATAAACCAGATACTGATAGAGCCCAGCGTCTGCAAACCATTTTAATTTACTGGTGGATTTCTCCCGTGGGTTCCATGGAGGACCTATGAACACTGACCCAAACGAAGGTGAAGGAGGCCTACAGAGCACTGGAATCTGTCACTGAGTTGTTATACTTTACCAATACTGTCTGCCTGTCTGTCTGTCTGCCTGTATGTTTGTCTGTCTATCTGTCCATCTAATCTTTACATCCATCCATCAGTCGTGAGGGGACGAAAGCATTCAGACACTTCCAGTGTATATATTCACCTCAAATTCCTACACGTGTTTTGACTTTGTACTTAAAAACTGACAACATGTATTCAAAAGCATAAACAAAGATATATTTTTAAAAATTTAATTGATTGGGAGAAACATATTCAGACACCATAAGATATTACCATCAGTCCATTGCTGAAAAACCCTTAACAACTCCAGCTTCAAGTCATTAACTGTAAAAAGCATTTCCTTTTTGAAGTATTGGGTCTCTATGTTAGACTCACAATTTCAAAATCTTCCATAAATTTTCAGTAAGATTCAAAGATTGACAAGGCCATTAAAAAGCACCTTCGTCTTTTTAAGAAACTAGTTTGGAGTTATTTTGACTGTATTCTGGGGGTCATTGTCATCCATCTTCTCCTCTTTCTTGTATAATGAGATTAAACTCTCCTCTAATTTCTGGTTATATTGCTCTGTTTCCTTCAATGACATGTGAAGACCGTTTTACTCTTAAGAATAGAATCTGTCCAGTAGGCACGGCGTAGAAACAGCTCAGTCGCATACTCTAAACCATAGTCTATGCCATAGCCTGATGCACTCCTTTTTCAGATTTTACATACACACGTTTTTCCTCTTATACATTAGTCATACACACCATCTCTTCTGACATCTCTCTTTTCAGAGTAAAAGTAATTTTAACATTTACTAGTTCCAACTCCAACATGATCCACTAATTTTTAGTCATCACTGAAGTACACAAAGAAACTCTGTAAGTGCTAGCTGGAGATGGTTTCTGTGCCACTGGGTTGAGTTTCTTTGTGTACTTCAAACAAGTACACAAGTAACTGTTTTTCCTAGATTTTTTGAATGACTGCTGGCTTCTCTCTTACCTCCTTATCATTAGTCTGTCAGAATCTTGTATTATGCACCTGTGTGGGCACAGTTAATTATAGTTCCATGAACATGAATCCTTGTATATTTTTTAACAAATTGCCCTGACTGGGATGTTTAAGGTCTTTGCTATGGCTCTGTAGCATTTTCCATGTGAATCTTGTTTAATAATCTTCTATGATTAGTGTTATTTTTCTGCAGTCATTTTAGAAAGTTACTTTGGCATTTTGTGCCTTTAGAAACTATAATGCACAGCAGTAGTGCCTGAGTGCAAGAATACCCCAGCTGACCCTTATCCTTCACTCAAGGGTAAATCTATTTCTCTGCTTCTTATACTTGAAGACTTTATTGTAAATAAATGATGTACCATATGTTATAAACACAAAGTAGGCATAAAGTTTCACTCTCTTTATTCATCAGTGCAGCACAGATGAACAATGTGAGAAATGTACAAAAGTGCAAAAAATCAATCTCAAAAATTGATGGCCATGTAACTGACCGGTCATTTAGGCACTCTTACTAGCACTGTGGGATAATGGATATAACTACTTGTGTGTACGGTCTTAAATTCGGTGCTAAGTGACAGTACACTTAGCTGGAGCCATTCAGGTGCGTACAGACACATGGGAAACGCTTAAATGTTTAACAGCCATATAGTGTATATCACTCTTAAAGTAACAATAACAAAGTCTATTTATTTCTAATGGGATCTTTTATGGGTGAAGAGAGTTTGGAAAAGGGTTGTGTATTATGTAATCATGCTTTTGATTCATTAAACCCTCAGGTGAGAAAAATAAAACATAAGAAAAATGTAAGATATTGGCTCTTTAAACTGATCTCCTTACAAATAAAAGCTCAAGGAGAGGTGATGCAGCACGTGCACAAGGATTGGGGGAGTGTCCAAAAACTGATGTGGGAGGGACGTGCGCATGCTCACTGCACGTTTACGATGGGGGCCTCGGTCACGCGCTGACCTCCATCCGTTGGCGCGCGCGCATTGACGGGCACAAGCGACAGCCACGCGGGGCATTGATTGATTAATCAAAGCGGGCGTGCTTTTGATCAGCGCGAGCTGCCCCATTAACCAGAGGAGACGATGAGGCGAGAGGGAAAAAAACGCCATGTTTTATTTACTCGTTCGCGAAAGGTCCCCCCGGCTGAGTCCCACCGCCTTCAAAAGAGCTCGTGACAATTCTGTCAAGAGCCGTGATTGATAGAAAAAAAGTTTGCCATGTATTCCCCCCTCGACGGTAGATTTTGTTTAATCGTTTCCAGTTGTGCTCGGTTTTAATGTGTGATGGAGAAGAGGATGAAAAAAAGAGAGAGAGAGAAAAGGTCTCATATTTTCTTCGCGACGGTTGCCTTTCTTACTTGCTCGTCTGGTGGGTTGTCCTCCTTTTTCACCGCGTGCCATTTCGCTCGTCTTACTAACTGTCACGGGGACACGAAGGAAACTTTCTGTAACTTTCTTTTTTGTTGTTGTTGCTCGATGTAATTTATCCCCCTGTTTCTGGGCTGTTCTCTCTGTCAAGTGCTTCTGCGAAAGAACAGTGCAAATGTAGTGCACATACGCAAAAGATCTTTAGATTTTTTGGGGTTCTTTGAAGTGCTACTAGCAGTTTATTTACAGTGATCCACTCCTCTCTGGTAAGAAAGAATACCCTTCCTAAAAGTGGTATAACAGATCCTTAACACCTAACTGGGAAACTTATCTTCACAGTCTACACCACACAGCATATTGACCAAAATTCTAGATGGAAACTTGGACTCAAATCAACAAATGTGATAAATCGGAATAAACCTGAAAAATGTACTACAAAAGACAATAAAAACCAAGACTGAACCACCAAACCAAGATAATTCCCTTCCTAATGCATGCTAGGACCAAGCTTAAGATCATTTAGTAAGACAATGCCAATCAATCATCATGCCCCACTAAACCCCTACTTTTATATATGTTTCCATAGTGTATGTGCATCTGCTAGTATAAAAGGTATACTGGTATAAAAGATTAGGTTAGGAAGGTTTGTAAGAGCCACTATTTTACCCTCTATATTCCCCCTGACGATGATAACGATGATGAATATCAGTTATTGCTGGATGTGAAGGACTTATCCTTATGCAGGTGCACCTGTGAATACCCTTCTCACTTGAGAAATTGGAAGTAACATAAGAAGAACCATGTTATTTGGCACCAGGGGCGCATTGCTTTCTAGGATGAGGTTCAGATGAAGTGAAACCAAGGTGGACCTGGGCTGGTTTTCAACATAGCTTTAAACACAACTTGACCAAATGTTCTGAACTCTCAGTGCAAGCGGCCTCGGCCACAGGAAACATTGAGTGTGAAAATGTTCCACAAACCAGATTAAGAAACCCTGAGTTTCAGCATTGTGGGTCTCATAAATAAAGTAAGGCTGTCATATTCTGTCAAACCTTTTTCACTTCTGCTACCATCTTCAAGCTAGAAGGCTCACTCCTCATTTGGCCAAGAGTCTTATTCCCAAGGCATACTAATTGACCATGCCTCTCCTGCTACATGCATGATGCGTGTCATTTCAGACAGACCACACTGAAGCCAGAGCCAGTGCTGTGGAATACAACCGGTTTAATTGAGGAGAACCAAAGAGAGTTGGGCATCACCCACCTCAAGCTTAAGGGCAATCCAGCCTTAATCAGCATCCCCGCTGCTCAGGCTCAGCATGCTTTAGCGGTTTGCAGACACAACAAGGCAATCATCCTCACGCGCAGCGTAGCACATGCTGGAGGGCAGGCTCGCGGGCATTGTGGCATTTGATACCGCTTTCAGGGTAGTTAAGAGTACAATGGATTCAGAAGCGGTCCTTTCTTCGTTTGGGATGAAGGGCGGCACACCTGTGTGTAGCCTGGGAGAGCCGTCCCTTGCCTCCTCACTGCTGTTTCTTGTAGGGTGACTCTCAAGGTGATGAGCCGGTGGATTTTTATGTTGATTTTTCCTGAGATGCTCAAGGTCTTACCCAGGGTCCTTGAGGTTCACAGGCTGTTTGAGCCTTGCTGAAGTCTCTCAGGGCAACAGTTGTCTCTCATATTTAATGAGAACTGTGAGTTCAGAACCAGCTCAGTCCTGAGCTCTCTCACTCACACACATACACAGACACCAATCCTTCTCTCACACACACACACAGCCTTGGTGTGCAAAGGCTGCTCATTTCTCCTTTTGGCTTCAAAATAAAACCCCACTTATGAGTTCTGAAGTTGACTCGTCTCCATCTCTGTTTTTTTCCCTTTTCACTTTCTTTCTCTCTTTTTCTCTCCCTGTCTCATTTGAGAGCCTCTGTTTCTTCCCCAGCCCCCCCACCCCCGCCATTGAGTTTTTCCAATGTCAGGGCAAACTTCAAACGCCTGCCAACACACTCAGAGGAGTCCACTGAGAATCCCCATTCCAAACAATTATTCTATCTCCAGCTAACTGGCAGATCCTCTCCACTTTTGGTTGCGGTATAATAAGTACAATTAAAAGGCTCCTCCAACCTATCCTCACTACAAACCTCCTGTCCTCAGTGGCCGCTGCAAGTTCAGATACATGTAATGTGCACAGATCTGGGAAGCACAGACTGTGAATATTTTAAGTTTTTTTCTCTCTTTCCATCTGTAGGACAGACTGATCATATCCACTGTTTTAAGTAATGTACAACAAACACTGTTCTTTCATCCTGTGGATCTACTGCATCTAATATAGGTGAAAGTATAGCACTTACAAGTGCCCTCAGCGGTCAACAGGCCTCAAGAAAGACCTGAGCATTAGGTTCTTGTCAGAAGGGTCGAGTACTTCTGAGAACTTCACATTTTTACTTATGTTCTCTTGAAAGAGATCTATAGTTTAGTTGTCTTTGTCCTTACTGACCATCAATTCTCATTAAACTTATCAGACACATCATCATTCAGTGGTATCATCCACATTGTCATAGTTCAAACAATTTGATCTCTTTGTTAAGTTCAGCAAAGTTTGTTGTTGTGAGCTATGGTATTTAAACTTGAGTTTTTCCAGATTGCTCTCATTGCCCCATAGCAGACGGAAGCCAAAGCGATAATTATGTTCACTCCGACTGAAAAGGGAGGATCAATAAGAATCACAGACGTGTTGTTGGACCATCTATCAAACATCGTAATCTGGGAGTGTGGCTCTAAGTACTTCACCGCCCCCCGGCATCCACCCTTACCCCCCACATTCCCCTGGCTGCATTTCATTTATCGGGAGCTCAGAAAGATATTTTCATATGGATTGCTCTGTGATTGTGGCCTTTTATGCTTGGTAAACCCAATTGCTGTGTAAAGAACAACCTTGCAAATGCAAGTCCAATTGGTAATATCAGAGAAGCCAGTCCCCACTGGTGCACTGAAGCCAAGATAACTGGTATCTGAGGCAGCTTATTTTTGTGATTTCATTCAGCTTCTACTTCTTTTTCTTTTATTCTGTGATATTATTGTAAAAAATGTTACAGGGGTGAAGCATTAGGTCAGATCAGCTAGAGTTTGTTCTTCAAAGGCTTTTAGATTCGGGGTATTATTAAAGCCTTGAAACAGGTAATGAAGGAGCCAGATTCAAGATTTGATTTTATCCATAAGCCAAATTCTGTTACATTTACAAATTTGTTCCCCAGACGTTGGTGCCAATAATGAAAGGCCGATTTATTTCACATGAGGGGTCCCATGTTCCTTTGGTAAACATCAGTAGTTGAATCCATTTTCAATTCTTTTACGCGCTTGCTGCTTCTACTTTTAACCGTCGTGCCAGGGCCTAATGGATAATAAATACTCTGCCGATCTGTCAATGACTAATAATTTATCCGCCGCAGATTTGAGAGGAACCGAAGCTAATTAGCTTTTATCCTTAATTTGCAGCCGTGGAGCTTGACGAGGGCAGCTGTGGTGCGAGTCGTCAGAGGGAAGAGAGACTTACGAGCCAGGTGAGCTCCTGAGCAGGGGGTTTGATCTCAAATACATGTATTCCATCTCTTCTCTGTCACTGGGGAACTCCGCGCCAAGGTCAACACTCAAAGACAAGCAAGCACAGCGGGAGACGAGCGGCGGCGAGCCATTGCACGCATCCTCTTCAGCCCTTTTCTTTTGCGCGCATCACGGCACCATCAGAAGGCCTCGACTGACACAAGTGAAGTCCCTGGGTAGCAGCCATCACTACTTGTTTCTCCGTCCTGCAGAGAAGCAAGCGCTCGTTTTAATTGCATCATTAATATCATTACACTTGGAGAACCAATTATATCCCCTTCTCTTCACCTGGTTCCCTCACTGTATGAGTTACAGGCGGGAAGGCTGTGACCGTACTGCTAAGGTACAGTCCAGAAAGATTGAGGCTAAGGTCACACTTCCATTGACAGGCATTCTGATAATTCTACAGCAGCTTTTTGCTAACACCCTTTTCTCCAGGCAGAATGAACTGTGCTAGGCCATATACTGGCATAAGCCTAGCAGCTCTGCATCTTAGAAGAGTTGGGCACAAGGCCTGTCTGGTTTCCTGAATGCTCTTGGCTCCAGTCATAAGCTCCGCTGCTGCGGATGAGCCAAAATGTTTGCTAGCGCAGACCTCAAATCGTTCTGACAAAGAAAAGATTTTTCCAGGGCCTAAACTCAGTGGGATTTATTATGTTTCATACATAAGTTAGGTAACTTGTATTGATTTTGTGTCTGTTAATAAGGGTATATATTTCGCAAACTGACAAATACGCTACCAGTCTACTGCAGACTACTGCATTCTGATATGATGCTTAAAAAACAAGTCCCGCTTAGGTTGTCTTTGCCAGTTTTCTCATATTTGGTCAAATCAAGGCCACCTGTTTAGTCTGCAAACTAGCATGTGTCAAAACAAATGTGTCAGAATCTGACATCTACTGTCAGGACATATTGTCAAATACGTCATACTGGCTGCATCAAGCTGTGTTACCAATTATGCATAGTTTCTGAGTGTGACATGGTTTTGAAGTGTATTCATGACATTTTCAGTTCATTTTGTTTTATGCATTTGTCATTTTACACTATTTATCAAAGTCGTTTGGTATTTTAATAACTTGGCCCCACCAAGCTGGCCTGCCAGCTGAAAAAGAATGACATCCTCCCAAGAATACGCTAGCATGACTAGTCTTACATTTTTCACACCACGTCCTCAGCCTGAAATATTACCTTATCTTTTTTTAAAGCATCTCAGTGCTATTGGACTTATTTCCAAACATATGTGCTAAATATAAGATGTGTGTGGCCTATCAGTCACATAAAGGGCCACGGTAGATCAGTACGAGAAAGAATAAAGTACCTACTGAGCTGGATAATTGATGAACAGTCTACATGTTACATACTGACCCCCACCCACCCACGATTTCTAACCCAACAAATGACAAATCCAGGCCCTGGCCTGTAATGAGTGTAGTTGACATGTGACTAGCGTATCATTACAAACAGCTTTTCAGTGCGCAAACACCTCCCGGACCACGCCATTTTTCACATCCAGTCCCTGGATAAAAAACATTGATGAATAAAACAACAGAAAAGCAATCAGTCTGAGCAAAGGGATGTGTCAGAGAGTGAGTGAGAGCGACTCTGGCCAGTTGACAGATTCAGACACTCTGTTAAGAGAACCATGACGCTGGGCCGTTCTTTGTCATAATGTGCTACAAAGCCAGCCACCTTATTTCCTCTTGACAAACCGGAAAAAAGAAGTAGCTAGGCGGTGTTCTAGACCCTTCTACGATATGCAGCATTTGATGAGACATGTTGTCTTAAGTGATATTTGAACATCTTGTAAAACTCTTATCTAATCATAATCTAAATTCTATACAAAAGGTTTAGGATTTTTGTCAGATTATGTGTCAAATAAAATGAGTTATGTCAAACGCAAAACTGTGCCCCAAGCATCAGAGCTCCATATTCCAATGAATAATTCAGCTGTAATTCAGCTATTCCCTATGGCATCTGTTTCCTGGAAGCTTAATTAATTTACATTTCATTCACTGTGTGACCCCATAATCAAATCAGACTTATATGACAAATGAATATATACATGAAAGCCTCAATCTCATCTCCTTCTGTGGAGGAGAAAATATATGTGTAATTTGGATTTAGGCAGATTTCATCTGGGCCAAGGTCTAGCATAACTATTCCAACCTATAGGCTGTATTCAGATATTAATAATGGTCTGTTTACATGGTGTCATAGTGCTAGTTTTATGATCAACATGCACTACTTAATCACCATTGCGGGAAATAAAGGAATGTAGAAATTTATACAGTAAATCCAAAACTGCAGAAAACAGAGCAATGTGAGTACGGTGACAGAAGGCCTCAAGAGAAGATGGAGAGAGAGGTAGATGGAGATAGGGAGAGGCAGAGAGAGAGAGAGAGAGAGAGAGAGAGAGAGAGAGAGAGAATGCTCTGCATGGAGGGTGGAATCAATCTGGAGGCCAACTCAATCCTTCAGTCTTATCTGGCGCGGTGGTGCAGGCTGTGGGTCCAGATTGCAGATGATCTACATGCCTTTATGTAAGTGGAGCTAATCTGTCACGGCCTCGGGGAGGTGGAGAGAGCCACACAGAGCACGACGCTTCATCACTCAGCCCTTCCGCTAAAGGCTTAAACACTATACCACAGCTACTCCTCATCAAACACAGCCACACAGCAGCCACCATTCAGTGCATTACTAATCAACATATAGAATGGAAATGGTATTCTAAGATATAGTGCTCTGCAAAGGTCTTAGGCCAGCCAAGAAAAATGTTAAGCTATTTTACTGAGTTGTGTTTTTTTGCTTGTGGGAGCACTATATGACATTGACAAAATGGTAACTTAACATAATGGATAAAAAACTTTTAAGCTTCAATGATTATTTCTAACGATTCCGATTATGGAGTTAACTGGGATCAGTTATGATTCTGGTGTGGCAGAAACAACAAACATCAAAATAGTTAAAAAGATACTGGTATCTTATGAGCTGGTTAGAAGAACACAGGTTTGGTTCCTGTTCTCCTTGATGTAGCCCAGCTATTGCATGGATCAGGCTTTAATAAACTTAACAAAGGACTAATTAGCCAAACTAGGTATTGGATGCTAACTGTGAATATTGGGCTTTCTTGAAGAGACTTGGTTAAGCGAAAACACTGCCAGACATCAAAATATAATGTTTTTTGTGTTTAATCCAATGTTCATGTTATTGAATACGTAAACACGTACTGACCTGATAAATGACTTTACATATCACTTTATCAGGTATCTAAGACCTCTGCAAAGTACTAAATATGCTTATGTGAGGATAATTCAGCTTAAACCTTGGCCTAACAGGCCATTATAATTCCAGTAAATCTTCCTTGCTTCCTATCCTGAATCCCCAAAAGTAGGAACATACTGGTAAAAGCCTTAGTTAAGCTGTCATTTATCCATCTTTAGTGTTTAATTATATTAATTTTTGGATGCTCCATGCTTTTCACAAGCCACCTTGTAGTCTTTTGAGAAGATAATGCCAGTTTTTGAACGGTGCCTATTAGACAGCGTTTTAGTGGGAATTCGGCCCTTATTATTTCTCTGGTTTCTCGGGTCCCGCCGGCCTGAATCTGCTTCCATTTTCCTGAAGTTTCGCCTCAGTTCAACCCTTCTCCCAGCTCATTCTCCATTCTACAATTAATTCACTCATTTATCCTCTGTTCCAGTCAAGGGCACGGCCCGAGATCTCTTAATTAAAGAAGAAAGGAGGAAGAAAAGAAGAAAGTTCCTCCGTCTTCAAATGAAGCCCAAATTGGCGTGCAGCTCGATCTGATCATTTAAACTCACTTAACCCCCCTTAATTAATCCCCAACACATACTTCACACATTCAGTGCCGAGTTAATGAAATTAGTGCAGTCGAAGTCAAATAATATATCCCTCCGACAGTGATGCTGCAACCCCACGTGCAGCTTAAAAGATGCTTAAGGAGGTTAGCTACATGCCAGGGGATGGACGTTTGAGTAGAGGGGGTGATGCAAGGTGCGAGGTGATAAAGTGAAAAAAGAGATAAGCGATCCAACAGTCTGAAAAACTGAAAGAAAAACAATAGGCGAGAAATTCTGAAGATTTATTGAAATTTTTGGTACATGTGAGCACCCCAGCCAGCTTAGACACAACAGTACATACATCGTTATACAAGGTATTTTCTACGCGTTAATTAAATTAATTTAGTCACCTTCATGTAGACACAAAAGAAAAGAGTATTAAGTATTTAGGTTTAGTATATTAGGACAATTATTCAATCTTCATATAATACCTTATCTTTATATTAATTTGCATTTGGGTGAAATGTGAACAATGACGCACACTTACGAAAGAAAGGCACAAACAGTGTGAGGTACTGACCTATGAGTTAGCTGCACGTTTGTAGTGTGTACATTCAGGCAGCAATCCACTGTTAAGGGAGGTCACAAATTCAGCATCAGGAAAAAAAAACATGTCAGGTCAGGCTCCTCTCTGTTGTTTGATGTTGGCTGATTTGAACAAGTCCTGGATCTCACTGGGTCACATGGACTGGTGGCTAGGCAATCAGGCCATAGGGAGCTCATGATAGGCTGCGTAGCGTCCTGTCACGTAGTGGTAAATCTGTGGAAAGTAAATTACATTTTTTTTTAAAAGGGAGTCCCTTCTGAATCTGAATCCGTATGAAATATGTTCATTCAGATGGACACAGCAGAATTAGAATAAAGCTTTTCCTCTAAACCTTTCCTTCATACATCCCCGACTACTAGACTTTGGCTGCAAACACCACTCTCATGGCCCCGACTGGTACTCACAAAAGTTAATGTTTGGTTTTAATAAATAAATAATATTTTCCATATGAACCTAGAGGCAAATTTTGGGCATGAACCTAGAGCTGTTTTGGTGGCATGAGAGGGACCTCCAAAATTAGGCAGCTGGTTTTAATATTATCGCTGATCACTGTAAGTACTCTCCTTGACAGAGTGTGTATTTTTTTGTTTGGACATACAGTTTGGTCGCCACTGGTCAAAAGATGTTTTGTTGGTTGACAAGTGACAGGGTTTGTTAAGGTGTGTACCTTAGTGAGCAGTAACTTGGCTAAAAGTAGATGTTGATTTAAGTATAGCTTTACAGGTATGAAGAACAGATGTGGACTACTAAAGCACTGATGTATGTCACTCTGGATAAGAGCGTCTGCTA
>JBBPCZ010000136.1:22954400-22966599 GCA_037974445.1 Brycinus macrolepidotus
ACCCAGGGACCGTGGCCTGCTTTAGAGGTTCCAGGAGGTCCTTCACTCCTACATGAGAGAACCCCAAGCCACACCCTTCGGAGACCACCCAGGGACCGTGGCCTGCTTTAGAGGTTCCAGGAGGTCCTTCACTCCTACATGAGAGAACCCCAAGCCACACCCTGGTGGAAGGTAAACTATGTTGGATAATATGTCAGAGACCACGCACCGTTGCTCTGTCACAGCGGTGCTTTTAAACTCTAACTAAACATAAACACATGGTCATGTCATCAGGTGCCTAACAACCCAGCTAATGTGCTCACTGATAACACCTGGGTTGTAGATGCCTGATGCCATGTAGAACACTATACGTGAACCCACACACAAAAAATCCCAGAGAGTGACTTGAACATAAAAGTCCTATAACTTAAACAAAGAGCAGCCTCTAGTGGCCGCAACCCACAGACCTGACAGTTTCACTAAATTAACTTGAATTAATGTAGTAACAAGCTTAAAAGTAAAACAAGTCACTTAGAAATTCTGCTGTACCACAACACTGATAAATGACGGAAGTAGTTTGTGTCTGCTGACCACATGCTGACCTGTAAAATGTAAAAGAAAAATATGTACGCCTATTTTCTAGTACAACAATGTCATACAGTTTATAAAAATGTTCTCAGATTTTTCCTTCATTATCAACTCACTTCAGATTACACAGAATCTATTGCCTTTTTCCTTCACACACAGTGCAAACAATCAGACCAGTTCAAAGTGAAAGAGTACCACAGAGTGACATCACTACAGAACTCTAGACTAAAGGTAGGTCATAAGGAACTAATATAATATCGTGAAAGGTTCACTAACCACAATGTACATATACCTTTTCAGTAGATTAAGTGAATGAGTTGAAACACATTAGCAAAACATTAGCACCATGTTTGAGAACAAGGGAATGAATGAATATGACTATTTAAAAGTTTTATTATCTGACAAATAACAAACTACCACTCCAAGTGTTAACATGTCATATTTAGTTTTATTATTACTTCTCACATACAGAGCAACAACAAAAACATACAGACTCAGGAAAAACCTTGTTTGTTATACTGCTTTAATATTTAGTTAAAAACAGGTTTGTTTTGTAGTGATTGAATTTTGTTTTGAAAAGGGGAAGCTTTGTTTTTAGACTATTTGCGTTTATGTATTTAATATTTACTGTAATAGATGAGGAAATGAATAAAAAGCATACATTTTGATTGTGATTATCATTAAAACAGATCATCACGTTGGTATCATTTTTACTTCTATTTATTTCATTTCTAAATTTCTTAATAACTTCACTGACAAGGTATGCCAAATGCATAATTTTATGAGACACTTCACAAATGTTATTGGTTGCCCAATATATTCTACCAATCTTCCATACAACTATCCATTCAGTGTTTAGAAATGATTTTTGCCACTTAAAACAGTAAAATGTTTTTATTTATTTCAAGTGTTTACCTACCCAAGTAGGACAGCCAGGTTCTAGCCAGGTTAACTACTGCTGGCAATACCAGTTGACAACAACACATTATGCAGTGTTTGCACATACAAACTGCATAGCAACGAGTCCACAGATAGAAAACTGCACTTTGTGTACAACTGATTTAATGAGACACAAATATAACTAATAAACCCCTAATAAACTAATAAACAGCTTTCACTATTGTTGACCTGGTTCAGGCAGGAAAGTCACAACACTCATAATAAGAGTCCTACATAATTGCACTATTTAAATATACAGTAGATTTCCTTGGTCATAAAAATAATAAACCTATTATTAGTACTAGTACTAGAAGTAGTATGATATGTTCGAGTTTCCATCAGACAGTTGATTGCGTTCCAGTAAAACTAGACTTGTCTTAGTTTGTTTCGATACCATAATAGAAAAAAACAGCTGTGTCTGTAAAGTGCCCAGCATTAAATGATCTCTCTATTCTTGCATGAAGGTGTTTTCACATGTGATCATCACAAATGCTCTTTAAAAGTGGACTGTATGTCCTGCATCTGTCCAGGCCTGTGCAGACCGAAATGACGCCATGTATGTTTTTCAAAGGAAAAGATTTATGTTTGGGTGCAAGTACACGTTAAAAAGAGTAAAACTAAGTGTAGCTGTATCTCTTAGTCTGACACTACACCCATTGCTGTGTATTTCTCTTAAATTTAAAAAGATTTAAACTATATGTTACTGTATCTCTTAGGCTGACCCTGCACCTATTGCTGTGTGTTTCTCTTAAATTTAGAGAGAGTTAAACTAAATGTTACTGTATCTCTTAGGCTGACTCTGCACCTATTGCTGTGTGTTTCTCAGACTCTGGAGCTGTGAGTTTGGGCCCGGCAGTTGTGGCCTGGTGCAGCGGCTCTGAGGCTCATGTTAAATGTGGTTTGGCTCAGAGGCCTGTTGCTCCTGCCGCAAACATTCCACCTTTACCCCAGTCACCATGGCGACCCAGAACAATATTATGGCACCATACTAAGGGGAGACCTTGTAATGTTTTATAGTGTTTGTAAGGATCTATAAAAAGTCTACATATAGACTGCAGCCCCGACTGCTATCTTACCCTTTACAGTTCACGCACTCATTCTTTATGGTATATGAACTGTAAAGGTAAATGCTGAGATATTTTATATTAGTTTTGACATAGTTCGAAACAAAACAACATGTACCTGACAGGGGGATGTTTTACTGAGGATGGAACGGCACCAACCAAAATAAGAAGCAAGTTACATGATCTCACACCGCAAGATGATGGTGGTGTATGTTTATGTTTTTTCGAGCTCACAGTGACAGTCAGTCCACGCCTTTGAAAGCCAAGGAAGTGAAAGTGTTGTGAAGGTCGCGTGATAAAATCCTAAAACACAGAGTCAGTGAAAGGGTGAATTCCACTGACATCAGACCCACAGGAATGTGCTGTGCTGATTTTTAGGTCCACTGGATGGCAGCTTTGCACTGGTGTTTAATGTTCTCTCTCTCTCTCACTCTGTCTCTCTCTCTCTCTCTCTCTCTCTGTCTGGCTATCTCTCTCTCTCTCTCTCTCTCTCTTTCTCTCTCTCTCACTCTCTCACTCCAGGGTTGTAGAAGAGTTGAATTCCATGGGGGTAAGGATATTTGGATCAACAACAAAACTGTTTATGCCTTGATATTAAAGTTACAACTCATCTATGACACCAGCTTTCATGCCTTCTTATTTATCTAGGGTCTCTCATTTATTATTGCTAATTTGTCTAAAAGGCTGGAAGGTTGGCGTAATCTAGAAAAACCTTCTGTACATAAACATATGTATGCAAAACAAGAATGCAAGAATATATATATATATATATAACCCTAACCTATAAAAGATAAAACCTGAGAAAATGAACATTTTTGCAGTGGTATCTTATTTTTTTCCAGAGCTGTATGTATATGTGTGTGTGTGTGTGTGTGTGTGTGTGTATATATATATATATATATATATAAAATTTTTGCATAGAGCCAAAAAAAATATTTTTTAATTTACCGCTATTTCACTTTTATTATATATAAACTCAAAGGACTCATGTAGGTTCACTGACCATTTAGGATTTTGGAGAGACAACCTAATGACTACATTTGCATTGTAGACGTTGCAGCCCTAGAGCGGGATTACTCAAAATACTTAAGACAGTAATAACACACCAGGCCCATCTTATCTTCCTTCCAGCAGCACTTTGTCACATCTCCAGTGATTTTAGTAAAATTTAAGACCACCTCAGAGCAGTCCTAGCAGGATAAAACCAGGAAAATGTTATGAAGAGAACACCCCTACGTATTGTAAGCCACACTGAAGTAAAGTGAAAAGCCATCAAAACTTGTAGAGGACCATACTTAAATGCAACTTTTTCATATACATGTCGCTTTTTAATGGCCTATATCATAGATAACTGTTTTTACCTTGTTTTCTTTTCTTTCTTTCTTTCTTTCTTTCTTTCTTGTAAGTTTCTGCTTAAGTCTCAAAACATCGTCTGTTTCACTCCCTACTCCTTATTATGTATATGTGGAAACTAAGCAGCAAAAACAGTCCATTTTGAGTTCACTGTTCTCATGATGTCCACCTACTGAGTTTACAGCAATTTAGCTCCACCAGTTCACTCTGAAGTTACAGGCAGTGTTACAGCCCAAACTGCATTTTTAATGAAGCAGGGCAGCCTATCAGAACAGAGGTCATTTACATATATCAGTCCTTATGGCACAATAACAAAAATGGTCTGTTACTTCTAAAGGACAAGCAGAAAGAGTCATGTAAAAATGAATGATGAATATTTTAAATACATAAAACCATGCAAATGTGAACCTTTAAAACACAGTTAACAAAGCCTTTAGAAGTCAGAAGTAAATAAAATAGCATGGAATAAATTATTATATACTGCAATTTAAAATGAACAATACTAAAAAACAAGGAAAAATGGCCTCTTATGCTTTGATCATTGAGATTTGACAGCACCCCACAGAAGTTCTGTTTTTTCCTATATTTATGCATTTATAAGCCTTCTATAAGTTATGATCGCCTTCAGTAGTAACATCCATGAAGGTTTGAGAAGTTTCTGTACGATGACTCTTAGTGTACATGTAGTGGTTGAAATAAGCCTCTTTTTTTTCCTTTTTTATCTGAGGATTTCCATTTAAGAAACACAACCCACTTTGTGCCCACTTTACATATGAAGTACAAATGTGGGCTGTAATGGAATCTCTGGCCATTACTCCACACATCTGTATTTCTATTAAGCGGCGTGAAAGAGAGCTCTTAGTGAAGGCTGGTGACAGACACTTGAGAGAGGGAGAGAAAATGACCCATTGTTTCACACCTGTTTCACTTTTCATGTCTATATCTACAGTAGGCAACAAATCTTCGGGCTGACATGAGTGGAGGTGTAGTCCAAGGGGACAGCGCATGTGGTAACATTCACGTCCACATAAAGGCTTCAGCAGAGACTATAACAAAAGCTTCAAAGTCTGGGGGGACGTCTCCTCTCTGCAGACGCCGCGGGCCCACCGGTCACCAGCTTGTTTGACTTTATGCGCAAGAACAGCCATGTACAGTGTATTAACCACTTAACAAAAACAACTACACATTTACACTGGACTGTACAATCCTTCTAGAACCAGCAGTCTAGCCACACACCTCTCAAACCCTGTAGCTGTGGTCCACACTGTGTTTTCACAACAGGCAAAACATCAACCTTAGGCTTTTTATCGCTGATATTATCATGAATCTAATGTTATAACATTATTCTAACATTATTTAGAATGTTACAGTGCTGTAGCAGAATATTATAGGTGGCTATATTGTTGGCTACATGCATTCAACAGAAGCAAAGAAATCTTATTATTAAGATTCTAAAGTACTATATATGTCATAACAGTGACTGTTTTCTAGCTTCAGCCTCAAGACCCTCAAAGACTCCTCAGTCACAAAGTTTTGATCCTCAAAAAGTAGGATTTATTTAAAATATTAACAGAAAATTTCATTCTTATAAAAACGTGATTTGTAACTGGCACCAACTTTGCATGGTAAAACTTGAAGTAGGTTATTGTGAGTGTTGATTCTGATGAAGTGAATGTTGATTCTGATGAAGCTGCTACTGGCATCAGTAAGAAACATTAAAATCATATAAGAGTGTCACTCTTGAAATTCCAGACCGGCATCAAGGTTCATGTTTTTGTTACATCGATCGTATACATTTGTTATAGCTTGCCTCAACCTCCTGCGATTGGTCCAAAAGTCCAAACCTCCCCAAAAAGTGTTTTCACTCTGCAAACAAAAAAAAAAAAACATGGTTCAGTTTGATCCATGATCATCTTTTTTGGCTGGATCAAATTTTGGTCCTTTGGTCCGGACTGTGGTCAGAGGCACCTTTCATACCTGCCAGTCCAACTCAAATGATCCTGAAAGAACCCTAAGATTCAATTCTCTGTTATGTAAGGCAAGTTAGCTGACATCCGCTCTGGTAAACTAGCAGCATGTCGGCAATTAAGTGGGCTGTTATCAGTTAACAACTGTAAGACACTGTATGGGCACTCCTAGGTCCTGGCACGGGATATTTAGAAGCATGTTAGAATGGAGAATAGAAAAGTTTTATCCATTAATTAAATTAATTACATTCATATTAAATTGTCTGCAAAAGAAACAGGTCGTGCCATTTGTCAAAAACACATCTTTACCATGACAAGTCATTACTGCAATGCCTTGGAGAGTTACAGCAAAGATCTCATGCTGCGGCAAAAACAAATGTAGTTACAGTGTTATGCCATGTCATGCATAGTAACAGGGAATTGTGATTCTGTACCTTTGCCACCTTAGATGAAACCATGTCTAAAGAAAGAAAGAGAAACTCATTTAGAAAAGAAACATGTCATGGAAGCTAATGGATGAACCAGCTACTTCTTGGCTTCTGTTGTAATGGTGTTTTGAATCAATGGGCTCTCTGTGCTTTTCAAAGTACAGGAAAAAGTGTTGAAATAATATATAAAGTGATTTAATTATGATCCTGTATTCCTTTAATGTAACAGATAATTTTGACTCTAAGCAACTGTATCACTTATTTATTATTTGTAGTACAGACTCTGGTACCTAAAGAGAAATCCCAGCCATTTACTATTTACGACCCAAAATTACCACTGAACCTACACGTTTTTATACTGAGTGCTTTTAGATCTGAGTGTTATTAATAGTAAAAATCTGACCAACACTTTTTCACTGTAAATTTCAGTAGTGAAATCATGCACATTCTTCATGCAAACTCATTACCTTACATCATTTAAATAAAGTGACTTGTTTATTAAGCTTATTTTAAGTTTGAGTGGCTTAATTTTATTAAGTAACTTTACTTGATTGATTCAAGACAATATTCACTGAGTTTGCATGAGTTAGCTTATTGAAATTTACATTGTCGTAGAATATTTAAGACTATTGTTTTAGACCAAAACCTTCTCAAAACAGTCATAAGAAGAACATCATAAATTTGTATTCATGCAGAAATTTAGATAAAATGGCAGAAGGTATTTTTGTTGATGTTCATTTTGTAAAAACACCTGTGTGTGTGTGTGTGTGTGTGTGTGTTGAATTGGCTCACATTTAGAGTTTTTGTGCCTGTCCTGTGCAGTTTATAGAACACAGTAATGTTATCATGCAGACAGAAAAAGTCCTATCATGTGTAGTATTGTTGCCATTAGGTATACGCCATATTTAAGCATTCACCGTGAAACCCTAGAGCTGTCCGGCTCCGTGCGTAGGGAGCTCCCCTCATGCAGGACGGAAGACAACACCGAGCCGAGAGAGAGATGGAGGCTCCAGTTGTGCGGTCTGGTTTGGCAGCCAAGTCTGTGCTTCGTTAAAATGAGGTCATTTACAGGGAGGAAAAGGGTCGGGGGTGGGCGGAGATGGACGGGGGTGGAGGGCATAGAGTGAAGGGGTGGAGGAAGGTGGCAAAATGAAACCAAAATGAGTCACAGAGAGTGAGATCCAGAGAGGGGAGTAAGAGGCAGAGAGGAGGAAGCAGAGGAAATCATTCCTCGATGACTGTGCGAGTGCGGCCGAGATGTGTGCTGTGGCACGCGAGCCCACAGCCGGTGATGGTGGGATGAGTCAGGACCGCCCGCGTGACTCAGGGGCAGCATGTCCCAGAGCAAACAAGCCTGCCAGGCACACCCTCGAACAGGAGCGTTCATAAACACACACACACACTCAATGCAAAAATATGCACCCAAGAATGACTCATAAACATTTCATAAATAGTCGAATTCATAAACATTTCATTGACTTCCAGCCGCTGTGGCGGGATACTGGCGTGCACTGGTTTGGAGTTAATGTTTGAAAGTTTCACTTGCAGTTTTGTTGTATATATTTGTGCATTCTGATCTGATGCTAGTCATCTATTTGGCAGGATAATCTGTAGTAAGATGCGAAGATTAAGATTTTTTAAAGGTGTTGAGTGTTTCTCAATTCTTCTGCTTAAATAAGTCAGTAAGACTTATCACAAGTGTGAAAGCATTGGCCCTGTCATCTGGAAATTGTGGCCAGGAGTCTAAGACGGCATTGTTGGCCCTCCTTCTCCCCCATTCCTGTTGATGCTAATCAGCATGGACATCTGATAGCTGATACAAAGAAATTGGCAGTTAGTGTTCTCTTCCAAGAGTGTTGCACTGTCTAATGATGAAACAGGATTTCAGAAGATACGGGAGCGCTTTAAACTACTTGGAAAAAGCGCATGCCTACCTTCACCCTCCCATTGGGGTATTGTGTAATAAGGGAAGTCTTAAGTCCTAGCTCCAGGGTTGAATTGATCGTGACTATATTGGGCAGAAAATTGCTTTGAGGGGAGAAAATTCCCTGATTTTCGTTAGACTCAGTTTTTACTATTATCAACATTACATCTAAAACTCAGAAGATGCGTCTAGGTTCACTGGCTGTTTTGAATAGTGAATAAAATGGTCTACTGCGCTGGTTACTATCCCCTGGTTTACTAACAAGAAACCCTAGTTTCTCTACAAGACACTGTATCCATACCCAAAAATTTTTTGGCTGTCCAGTAGATTTTTTGTATTTTGTAAAAAAAAAGAAAAAAAGACGGGTTGTTTGAGACCCCAGTCTGACGGACATGCTGAGCAGACTCTTTAATGCTGTTTGACCCTTTTTATTTTTTATTTATTTATTCATTTTTATTTTTGTTTTTATTTTTATTTTTATTCTTATTTCTGTTTATTTGTGTTTATTTTTATCCTACTTTTTTATCATTACTTAATTATTCTTTTTTTTTTTTTTTTTTTTTTTTTTGTTCCATCTCTTCTGAGTATTATCTCTATTTTAGTTATTTTCTTTCTGACTGAGGTTTTGGATATCTGAATTTCCCCTTAGGGATCAATGAAGTTTCTATCTATCTGTCTATCTATCTATCTATCTATCTATCTATCTATCAAAAGTAAGTGTAAAAAGGATAACTACCACTAATCTATTCACCCAACTTTGCCTCCATCATCCTGAAGATTTTGTCATGGTGGAGACAGTAAGTTGCATTTGGTTTGCTAACCTAATATTTGATTAAAGTCTTTGTTCAGCTTAGTTAACATTGTGTTGGACTTGACAGTAATTTCTCTTCCCTGGTTATTTGTTAGGCAGCATCAAAAAAGCGAAACAGAGCGAGGATTCAGTCCAGCTAATGGTGTTTGAGTCAATATGTAAGAAAGAAACATAGAGGTGGTAGTGCATGTCAGGATGAAGCTATCACTCATATCTTGAGTGTAATTCATTTGCCAAAAATAAGACAAAACACACAATAAACAAACTTAAAGACAGATTCAACTGATAGCATTTTATTATTATTTTGCTCAAATGTTATATGGATGTTGCAGTAATATCAGTATATTGTGAAAATGTGTGTCATGACAGCCCTAATTCAGCCATTGTGCACTGTAGTCCAAGGAGTTACTGAATAATAAAGCTTTAATACCCCTGGGATTTTAAGGAGTTATTAACTTCTCAGGCATTTTTTAATAACATTTCACTCGATACTGTGTTAGTTATTAAGTCATTATTGAATTAAATAACAGTCATTCATAATGACAACTTTTGAATGGTGTACATCTCTCTGGCACACAAAGAGAAACACTCTGTTCATTCAAGTTTTGGTGAAGCTGCTCTGAATCACCATGTGTCCTGCTTTCACTCCCATTCATGTCAGCTGTGTACAGTCCACGAGCCCTTACACATCGTCTCCATCTGATTCAGCTTTTGGCCCTGCACACCCACAATTGGAATGATATAAACACGCACACACACAAACATACACCACCCACCCCCACATTCATTCAGACCCTCTCATTTCAAACATGGCTCCACATACCTGCAGCTGTCTGCAGTAGTGTAACACACCCACATGGATGGCAGCCCACGCTCAGAGGCCGGGTCCAGGCGGCCCTGTGACACACCGACGGGGGAAATCCGACACACTCCAGTCCCTGCCCTGCAGTCGCGGTCTAACAGCCTGAGGTTTTGATGTGCTGTGACTCAGTCGCGCAGCCGGACACTGAAACAAAGCTGTAGCATCAGGTTATGGAGAAGCATTCTGTTCCTCCGTGCCTCCATTGCCACACTACTGTTCTAATGAATGCCTGCAAGTGACTCACCCATTCTTACCAAGTCTTAGCTCAACTTACATGATTCACGCTGTTTCTTGATACATATACTGAAGGTTCTATAATAACACATGTCATTGCTTCATTGACTCCCTGTTAATTGATCTGGCAGCACTGAGGTTATTCTCATGCATTTAGAATGGCTTTAGTCTATTGCAACATCAAAGGATGAAAGGTGGCGTGAGTCAGGACACCTGCAGGACAAAGAATCTACGCTTCTTTATTTTCCAGCGCTTTTTATTTTTATCCGTATCACTTTAGTCTTTTTTATTTTTCCATCACTCAGGTGACTGGTGAGCAGACATCCTTTTTCCTGTGTGCGACTAGGATACTTGAGAAGCAGTGAGAGAGAGAGAGAGCAAGAGAGAGAGAGAGAGAGAGAGAGAGAGAGAGAGAGAGAGAGAGAGAGAGAGAGAGACAAAGGGAAGGAAGGAAATTTTTTTGCCATTTTATTGTGAAAGATAGGAGGAAATGGATGAGGAAAGGGTGACATCCTCTCTCAGATACCACAGCCATTCATCTGCTTCAGCACTTTAAAAAGGACAAAAGAAAACACTGTCCCATCTTTGTAGATCTCCTACAGATGTCTGCCCTGTTCTTTGCTACAGGGACTGATAGCACTGTCTATTTTTTGAATAGCAGATCATGAGATGAGTTGAGCAGGTCAGTTTGGACTTTCTGATGCATGTATCCACTTTGTTTCATGTATATGATTTAGTATGTCTGTAAACATTTTTGTAGCTCTATGCTATGACCCTGCCAGGGGCCAGAATGGCCAGCCTTCAACCCACTCCTGTTGAGGGACAAGGCAGGAGCAAGTTCTGGCCTTCTTCACAGGCAGACGCCCACACAAACCCTTCCAAACACTTGTCTGCAGGAAGCGGCCAGACACAAAGTGGCCTCGGAAGAGGCCGTGACCTCAGTGCTCGGCCCCCTTTGGACCCCCGTCTCCCAGACACTCGGCAGAGGCAGGCGAGCAAAGACCAATGACCCATCAAGCAGCCACTACAAAGCTCTACTCTTAATCAGACCTAAAGACATGGGAAACGCACTTTCACACTGTTCTCCAAAATGTTCTCTGTCATCACAACAGCTCGGGGGGCCCCCAAGAGTTACTGAGGCCACTTTCCTCTGCCGGAAAGAGCCGGAATCAATAAAACACTGGGAGGAATTTCATCCTAAGTGTGTGATCTTTCCCTCCTCTGATGACTCCTAGTGGACCCTCACTATTTCATCTTTGCTTGCAAGCTTGAAACCACATTGAGGGTGCTTCTTTATCACATTTTCACTTCTGCTTCAAATTGCAATAGCACGTGCAGGGACTGCGGCACCATCGACTGAGAGCGAAGGCACTTTGACTGTACGTGTGGTTTTAAACTTGGAAAATCGTTTGTTTGGAAGTGGCTGGAGGACGTCACGCACGTGCTAGTGGGGCGAAGTGTGTGTCATTCCATGCTACTTATTGTCTTTTTCTGTCCTCCCTCGAGGAGATACAGAACTCAGACTTCCTGAACGTCCCGAGAGGGATATTGAGGTTAAATATTTACTCAAGAGGCTGGGAAGTGGCTCTAGAGGGGTGTGTGTGCATGTATGTGTGTATGTGTATGTGAGTGGAGGAGGCTGTATCCTATTTTTACACCACCAGCTTCAGCCCCTGTTTATCATGTGGTGAGGTCCCCTGCTCACTGTTACTGTCAATATCATTGTTTGCCAGTGAGGAAGAGGCTCCTGGTGCATGAAGACTGATGGTTCTGCCCAGGTTGTCCTATGTAAGCTCTGTCCATTAAAACCTATTTTCAAGTATAGTAAAACACTGAGTTTACATTTGTAAAACACCGAGTTTAAATGTTTACATTTGCATTTATGTATACTTGAACACTGTTCACATACTGCATTACTTGCACAATTTGCTATATTTGAACAAGACAATCATTACATATGCCTCATTTGCACAATTTATAACTGTTTACACTGAAGGTACCCTCTGTACATCTGCACTGTTTTTCTTCTTTCTTTGTAGTCTGTAGTCTT
>JBBPCZ010000136.1:22973374-23002367 GCA_037974445.1 Brycinus macrolepidotus
GTGTGTTTATAGTTGTTCTCCCTGCTTCAGTCACCTGAATTTAAGCAGATATTAAGTTTGAATCATGAGGTAAAAAGAGGCCCTCTTAGAGGTAGTAATGTGTATTCGATTGTACTAGAACATGTTATCATGATCATGAAGATACAAAGTCAACTTCATTAAGACACCCACAGTGGAAAGCACATGAACAGTGGCTCCTGCGGATACACATTCAAACCAACAAATGAAGTCAAAGAAAGTACTCAAGAAAATGTTGACATTACCTCAGCAATATACAATGTCAGATATGTGCATCACAGTAAATTGCCCTTTTGCTGCCCTTGCCCTAAAGCAGCGACCACACTTCTTGCAAACAGATGTTAAAATTAAAGTTAAAACTCGCTAAATGCAAAATGCCTTCCCAAATTAACAACATGCTGCAAATGTCTGCAAATGTGGACAACACAGAAGCTCCATTTGCCATTTTTCAGTGCAGGGTATGTAGTATAACTAAACGATCTGCCTCATAGTCATAATATACTTTCAGTGATGTTTCTGAGAGTTGAACAAAGCTGAGCTGAAAGTATTCATGCATTCTGTACTGTAGAATGGTGTTGTTTCAGGCGAGTTTAGCTGGCAAATGGATATCAGTGCTGTGTCTTCGTTGTTCTATAGGATGGGCCAGACAACAGGTGCCCTACACTCTTAAAAAAAGATCCCAAAAAAGAAAGTTTTGAGGTTAAAAGAACCTTCACACAATACAAAGGTTGTGAAAGGAACTTTTATGTTATGTGGAGTTTCTTTAAACATTGAAAAGGTTCCTCACATGTAAAAATATGGCTCTACCATCCATTGAAAGGTTCTTTTGGGCAGTAGTTCTCAAACTGGTCCTCAAGGAACCCCAGGCAATCCACATTTTTTCTCTATCCCTATGGGTTCCGAGTTGGGATGGACTGTCTGGGGTTACCTAAAGACTGGTTTCAGAACCACTGCTTTAGGGAACCAAAAATGGTTCTTCTATGGCATCACGAAGAGAACCCTTTCTGGCAACCCTAATTTTAAGAGTGTACACATTCTGTAGTGACATTTTTTTTTTTTGCATATCTGAACTATAAGAAGGTCGGTTATGCAAGAAATGTGCTCTCGACTTCAGGTGTAGCTGGGCAGTTGATGGTACTGTGGATAGAAGATGGCTTTCTACACTGATCTAGAACCATGTTCACATGTACCCACTATAAAAGACAACGCTAAAATGGTTCAAGCTTAGTGCTGTAATCCATCTTCCACCAGCAGATCTTGCTTTAAGCTATGTTCACATAAACTTCAGCCATTGCATTGACAAGTCATGGAGGTCAATACAGGGAGCTGCACTTTCCGATGAACGTGCAGCTGCCTGCAGAGGTACACAACACCTTTTTATCACAACAAAGTTGTTCCATGAAGATGCTCAAAGCAGGCTGAATACATGAATGTAGTTTTAGTTTCAAGCTGCCAAAAGGCAATGTTTCCAGAGTTTCAGTGCCTGCTCTCACACAGGTAAGCTACACACCACAGATGTGAAATAATGGCGCGGTGTGGGCAGCTTTGAATACTGCTGCACACTCTATATCTCCTCAGGTAGCATTACAGTGTTTGAGCAAGGTTCAATGTTGGTTTGCAGCTGCCACCCAAAAGGTAGCTGTTCCATGCCACTGAGAACGTATGAATTAAAAAGGCACGGCCACAGTTCCACTAGCTTTCTTTGAGGCTCTACCTCAGGCCCAGTTAACGTTTTGAAGGTTTTCATGGTGATCGACTGAAAAAGGTGTAATATTTTCTTTTTTCACTACATAAGAAGCATTACATATACACCTGTTTGAACCATATAGCAAGAACAGAAAATCACATTTGTGTAAAAGACACAAAACTCGCTAATCAAGTATATCTCAATATCTACTAATTTTTCAAAAACATATTCATGTATGCAATATACAAAACCCGAACATATATATATTTTTAAACCTGAAAAAAAAGTTTCAAGTTTGTTTGTTTTTTTTCTTTTTTTCTATTTCAAAGTCTTCTTCCCCCAGGCGAATGCGATTTAAAAACTGAATGTTTTGTAAAGCACAGATCTTGTGCAGTCCTCGTGTTTCTCAGCATACGTCATTCGAAATCACTCTAAAAGAGACCAGGCTAAAAATCATTCATTTTTCAAGACTGGAGGTAGGTATTTGTCAATTGATTATTAGTCCATTTTTTTTTTATCTCTCTCTCTTTTTCATTTTTTTTTTTTTTTTTTTTGAGGTACGTATCTGAATAGTACATAGCTCAGAACAAATGTAGAACCAAAGAGAGAGGGGAAAAAAGAAAAAAAAAAGAAAATCGAAGCAAAACAAAAATTACCCATTCGCAATAATATCATTTAGTGTCATACGAGCCCTTGATCCTTAGAAACCGTTGAGTAAATCAGTACAAAACATATATTCAAGTTAAAAATGTAAAACAGATGTCTCAGTCACAGAGAAAGAGAAGTGTTACATGTCAGATAAATGAAAAGGTTAAAATAAGGAAAACAAACAATATCAAAACAGTACTTATTCCCTTAGCTGCTTGATGAGTTCAACACAGAATACAAGAATACAAACACACCTCGGATTTCAGTCGTCACCCGCCCGACTCTCACAGATCGTTCGCAGAAATTTTTTTTTTTGCTGTGCCATCACGCAAACGTGTGTTACAAACGTTCTGATAAGGTTCATGTTTTTTTTCTTTCTTTTTTTTTTTTTTTTTGTTACGACATTGGCACTCACTGCCATCCCCCTGCTTTGCAATGAGTAGTTTATAGCAGCGTGTGTCTCACAAGCTGGTTTGCTGGGTGAAGAAATCGGAGGTAGCTTTGAAAACGGTGAGGAGATATTGCATCGGTGACAGTGCGCACGCGCAGTCTTCCAAGGTCACGCTGTCACTGCGGTTCAGGTATCTCATGTGTCTTGAGGTATTGTGTGGTTTTGTTCCTGTGGTTTGTCGTTTTTTTTTTTTTTTTCTCTTGAGGTTCAGTTCTTGAGTCAGAATGAGTTTTTATACTTCCCTTTAATTGAAATCGTCGGAAATTATGTTTTTTTTTCTCCCTCTCTCTCTCTCTCTCTTAAAGCTATGACTTAAAAAAAAACCAAAAAAACAAAAACAAAAACAGAAACAGAAAGAAACTCAATCAAACAATTATGTACACGTCAGGTGGTTAAGATGCCAGGTTTATGAAAGTATGTACAGTAGATTGCTGCATAAAATGTTCTTTAGGACTGGAGGAGAATCGCATCTGACAACTTACAGGAGAACTTTGTCATTTTTTTTTTAATTCACCACCAAAGACAGAAGGGGACCGAAGATACTGTATCAAAAATGTCTCATCCCCTTACACCAAAACGGGCCTGCAACTGACTGAGTCTTTCTGAAGAGACGGATAAAGAAAAACTCTGCATAATTTGGATTAAACCCACATTATAAATACAAAATACATATAAGTTTTAGAGTGAGAGAACAGTGTTTGCTAGCTAGCTTGAAAGTCTTTGACAAATTTAACCCTGCAATACTAACCTCTGTCCTTTTAGTGCTATTAGGTTGCCTGGAGTTTATAATATGATGTATGTCTTAAAACGGCAACTCCTTTCTAAATTTTTGTAAAAATAGAGGAACAATTTTCAAGAATTTCACATGGCAAAAGGTTTCCGTGTCACCAAAAAAACGAAAGCTTGTCAGATATAGAAATAGGGGCTTAGCAAATGGTCATTTATGCCACTTTCCAAGGGGCCCTTTTTATAAAAATGGAATTTGAGATGCATAATTAGACAAATATATTAAAGCTTGTTTACTTTTTGGTGATGATGCATATTTCTATGCAAAATAAGCAGTTTAAGGTGTTATGTATAAATGTTATTGTTCAAGATCAAGGTGAAGGTTGTAAACCTTACATTTTCTTCTTGGTTGATTTTATAAAATTTTGATCTTTTAATTTGGAACAATAAATGTAAGACAGCCCAAAACTGAAATAATAAAAATCCAGTTGCTCTTTTTGCGTTTTCAGTGTGTACAGAGCAGGGGGCAGGAACCTTGTTAACCAGAAAAAAGCATTAAAAAACCTCTCTGAGAACAAAGTCAAACCACATGCTCAGGTCTTTTTGCTCATTGTAGTACAGCACTGCGTGTTAATTAATGTGCATCAGTAATAAGCTGCTCTGACATTAACCATGATAAGCTCTTCTATGCCCATTAGAGTCATTTTTAGGTTTGATCATAATTCTTTACAGCTAACTCTAACAAATGCATTATTTTAAACAGAGCTGCATGACTGGAATCAACCAAGATCAGAATAGGCCATTTTTTGCTCCAAACACTCAATCACCAATCCGCCAATGTATTCTTTTTATTTTGTCTAGTCCGTGTTGCAGTGTATTGCACAAATAACATGAGGCAGGTAAGTGCACTCTGCACTGTATTCGAATGTAGCATAACTATGCATGATTATTTGTGCTAAAAATCTGATAGCCTCTTCCTGTAGCACTGCATTTGATTCTTGATGAAATCGGCCATAAAATTCATGATCAAAGTGTCCCTACTTTTCTAGCATGTTGCTTTTATCAGCTGAGCACTGGCAAGACACAAATGCTGTATCCTGATATCACAGGTTCCTGTCCTCTGCTGTAGGGGAAAAGAACAGAGACCAAAAAACAATAGTCCATTACTCCTCTGTCTTTGGTGGCGCGACACTGAGGTGAGAGGGGTTGTGTGAGTGTATGTGTATGCGTGTGTGTGTGTGTGTGTGTGTGTGTGTGTGTGTGTTTGTGTGTGAGTGTGTATGTATGATGTACTTGTGATGGACTGGATATGTCTCTTTGAAGCTCCATCACAAATATAGAAATGGTCGCATGCTCTGACTGTTTGCATGACAAGACTAGACACTTTAGTTTTTTCCTTCGCCAACGTATCCTGGAATATCAGTCAGCAAGAGAGTGTGAGTGTCACGACATCACATGCGGCCAACCCCTGCACCTCTGTGCTACAGCAGTTTGCCCGCGGAGGTGGGCAAAAGCAACATGGCTCCAATTGTCATCTGCGCGGTTTTGCGTTCTGTTTTTTTGTTTGTTTATTTGTTTGTTTTCCTCCCCGGGTTCATGCTCTGAGGTGTTGTGTGTGCTGATCACAAAAAAAAAACAAAAAAACAAATCAAACAAACAAATGAGAAAAAAAACAAACAAAAACAGCCCAAAAAAATTAAAACAAATAAAAATGATCTACTTAAATGAGAGTGGAAAGTCAACAATAAGTGGTCAAGGCAGTCTTTTCCCTTGGAAAGAGCTGACAGCTGGATGAGGTAGAGGTAAAATGCTGTGGTTGTTTAGTCCTCCTCGGGCGACCCCGCCTCCTCCTCTTCCTACAAGACACAAAAACGGCCTCCTGTCAATCACTGCCATTTCAAACACACACCAACAGCACTCTCTGGGGCATTCCCAGTCTTGACACTTGAGGCAACATGGAAAATGTAAGAAGGTCATAAATGCTCCACAATGAACAATGTGACTGGACCATGTGAGGGATATGCTTGCACTGCCACTGAACAAACATCTGGATATAAGGCTGTTTAATACAGGAAAAAATGTCAAACAAGTAAGTAAGATTTGATACACTACATGTCCAAAAGTTTCCAGAGAGTGAACTGTTGTGAATTGTGTTATGTATAGTGCACCCATTGCTGACATGGGCGTTAACTCTGCACAAGTAGCCTGTAAATTTTCCCTAGACAAGCACTGCCGATAGAATGGGAGGCTCTGGGACAGCCACACAAGAAGTCTAGCATCGGCTACAGGGATATTAGGTCAAGCGCAAGGGTAAATAGGATTGAAGCGTTTCAGACTGTCTCACTCATTTCCACCATCTCCAGTATTTTAATAAATAAGGCTGTAACTCATGCTAAGCATTTTTTTTAGGCGAAAGCATACCTGAGGAAAAGACCTCAAGGTATATTTTTGTGAGAGCAAAATGCTTTTAAGTTTGTGTGTCGTGTAAGGCTGCTCCAGACAGCCTTTACAAAACAGCTTAGTGTGAATACAGTCTAACTTCTCCAAACGGGAAAACCCCCACATTCAGTTCAGCAGACATTTATATTTTATGAAACAAGTGACTGCCCATAAAGATCCAAATGCCCAACCTAATGCTGGGTCTGGCTGAATGCAATAAAATCCTCACAGCAATGTTCCAACATCTAGTGTAAAGCCTTACCAGAAGAGTAGAGGCTGCTACTGCAGCAAAAAGCAGACTGGCATCCTAACAATGCACTTGACTGAGCAGGTGTCTACAAACCTTTGGACACATACTGTACATGCCTGGTCTCAGAATTCAGTTTGCTCATAGATAATTCAGACCATGCATTTCCAGTATAAAAGGTTCCTTTACTGTCTTTACACTGAAGAAGGAGCCCACCAGGTGTTTGTCTGCTTGGAGCCATACAGTTCCTCACTGTTTTGGTTTCCTTGTTTTTTTTCCCTCTGCATTTTTTCCCTCATATATCCAACATTCCCCAGCTGCTGCTGAGATGACCACCATTGAGAATGAAGGAGTGAGAAACGGATAAGAGAGAAAGAGAAGGCAAGAGTAAGAGAAAGAGAGGGGACACGTGGCTCTGGGCACTTTTTAGATTGAAATGGATGTCATTTTCCACATGACTTTGTTCGGAGGCTTACACAATTTATAACCTTCTTCCTTTCCCAAGTCACCACACAGCTTCCATTCATAGGAAGGGCTGCTGCAAAAGGCTGTGAAATATGTGAATGTCTTTTCATTAATGCAATAGACTCTTCAGCTGTGATGAACCAACCAAACACAGGAGAGAGAGGGGGGGGGGGGGGGGAGAGAGAGAGACACAGAGAAAGAACTCACTCATACTAAACATACGTCCCCTAGCAGCATCTTGTGCTGATAAAGAATACTAAAGATGTTTTTTTTTCTGAAACTGTAACCAAGTGCAGCATTTAAATGGAGTTCATTAAGCTTAAGAAAACGAATAACGTCTCTGAATAAGCAAGTTTGAGAGGCCAAACCTGTGAACATCACTGCACGATTAAAAATAAAGGTTCCTGAGTGGTCCTAGACATGGGCCTACAGTTCACGGTATATCACATATACTAATTGATCTAGAACCTTTACATTATGCAGAAGTTCTTAAACTTCATGCAGTTAACAGTGGTGCTTCAGTGGCATAATTCCAAGGAACCTCTTTGGTAGCTTTAATTGTAAGAATGTGCTGGTAGACGAGAAGTGGCTCTACAGTTCACTGTCCTGTTTCACCCATGGTGCATGTATGTTAAAGTGCCTGAGTTTTGTTTTTCCTTTGTATATCTTTAAAGCAAGCAGAAAGGAGAGAAACTGTGCAGATTCAGCTTCCATTCCATATTATATTTGTGTCTGAGTAAAGAATTGATACAGAACTATAAAATGTGTTCTGTACGTCTAGTGATTATTTTTTGTTATACTACATTTGATCGACATATATATATCGTGGTCATCATGGTTTTTTATATATAACCGTGATATGTCAATCAAATCCTCTCTAGACATCTCTAAAACAAACAAACAAGACGAAACGCTGGTGCAGGTTCATGCTGGACAGTTCTCTACTGTGGGACACCCTCCTTTCATGTAGGGCATGTTTCTGAAGTCAATTAGGATGTTGTGCTAGGCAGAAAGAAAGGTCAAATGGTGGCCTCTGGGTCACAGCTAAACTCTCTGTTCACCTATAGATTCCTGCTGGGTGAGGGAGAGAGAGAAGGAGAGGGAGAGAGAGAGAGTGTGTGTGTGTGTGTGTGTGTGTGTGAGTGTATGAGAGAGAGAGAGTGTCAGCAACATTTTACAGGCTGCAGCTCCTGTGCGTTCCCACACAGCAACAAATCAGGCCGCAGTTATGCATTCCCACCACAAACTGGTCCGCACCAGCAAACAAAGGGGAGAGGGAGGGAATTTCTTACCCATTTATTACTTTCCATAGGTACCTTTCCACACTACGCTACACAGTCAGTGTCGAAAGCTTTGATATCCTATATCTCACTCAAAGTTACTTTAGTTCCATCCCATTTCAGCAAACATCCACCAATATGAACAGTTTGAAACCAGATGTGTAAAAAATACTTAAACTTTGAACATTTAACTCATTTAATTCCAACAGTGACTGACATGCTGTTTTGGATTTGTAAAGCTCTAAAACAGTTGTTAATGTGTTTTCTATTGTACAGAAAACTACACATTAATTTACAGGTTGTCTTGATTTCACAGGAATGTTTTTTGTTCACATGACCAGAGCCATTTAATTCCACCTGGGAAAGATTATGCCTGCATAGAAGCTCTACAGAAGAAGTTAGTAAAACTTAATGAAGATCCATTTGGTACATATAATCTCTAAAAGATTTATTAATGATATTTTAATAAGATTCTACTGAAATATAATGAGATATAAACATGTGAATGGTCACAGCTGTAACTGGTGCAACAGTACAGTGGCTCACATTTGCTGTTGATGAATTATATAATCAGCTGTTTTCTTTCATATCTTGAATTTGTCTATGGTTTTCTACATGATAGAACATGTTGACACAATAAAGCCTACAAGCAACATTTCTATCACTTTATTAGTATTCAGCCTCTCATGTTTTTACATAGTTTACTGTTAATATGTTCAATTTTTTTTTTGTAAAATTGGGCCTAAATGATCAACTGATGCAATGTTTGACTCTGTAATCTCCCACAGGTCACAATGGTAACCAAGAATAATTTTTCACAAACATTTGAAAGACATGTCTTTTGCATCAAGGCTGCATCTGATGACTAAAACTCACACACTCCCCTTTCAGCTGATAGCAAAGGTTCTTATATTTGTTTGCTTCATAACTGCAATTAACCCAATCTGTGCACATTACCTATAAACCCAGACCCATTGTTAAAGCGTGGAAGAAATTGAGTAAAAAAAAGAGAATCATCTCTTCTAAACTAATCCTTCAGGACAGATTGCATATTCATCTGTGAGGGCACATAAGAGGACGAGATGTACGTTGAAAGAAGGGATTCCACACATAGTAGTAGAAGATTTACATTTGCCTTAAAGATCCACCATGCAGGTCCCTCGTCAGGCAAGAGTTATGCTGTCTCCTCAAAGACTGGGATTTTTGCAACCTTGAAAACGTAAACCAGGGTGCCTCTCCTATGCATCCATCCTGACACACACACACACACACACACACACATACTGGGCCCTAACATCCTTTCCTGATAGACTGTGTACACCTGGATTCTGCATCATACCAAACCTTTTGAAATATGGACTGCTCACATGTGTCTTGGATGAGTGAGCCGAGCCCACACAGGCCCAGTCAGCAGCTGTGGTCTGTGACTTTTACCTGTTTTTGCTACCTGTTTGCCAGTTTTTTATTTGCACTTTAATTGACAAGTGGAAAACTCGATGTGAAATCTACAGGCTTATGTGAACGTGCATGAATACTCAAGTGTTGCAAGGTAAAGTAAGGTATGAATGAGCGTAAAACTTTACATTACATACCTGAGCAGGCTTTTGTTGGACCACTTGCTGTGGCTGCAAGAAAGAGAGAACATGGACAAGAGTTAGCCATGACTTTTATCATTTTTGCACTTCTGTGCAGCTACCTACATTTTCATTCGGACTGTTTGTATTTCACTGGACTTATTAGTGTAGAGAACAGAATATTCTTCTCACTGGTGATCAATCTGCACAAACAGTTACCAGCCACCCTCAGAACCTTTGGGCACAAAAGCCTCAATGGCCTTCTATGGGGCACCAGCACAGGCAAGGCGGACAGGGCCGAAACACAGCAGTGCCTTCACAGCGGGTGAGAGGGGGGGTGAACAAAGCCCAGATTGTGCCCTCCTAGCATTACATCACACCCGCTAAGCACTGCCACCCCGCAGGAAGTGGCTCTAAGACCCCAGCCGGACAGCTGAGGAGTCTTCTGCTCCTCTACGGACAAGACGGGGAAAAAAAATGTAAAAAGCCCTGACAGTCCCCTGTGTTTGCAACTCAAACCAGCCACTGCGAAAATAACACTCTACACACACAAATACACATACACATACATACACGCACACACGCACACACACACACACACTACTCTGGATTGTTGGTAACAGCTGGTGTTTTTTTGTGCCAGCTCCTGCTGGAATGCTAGCAGGCTGTAACACAGTAAATGTCAACACCGGATGGACCTGGGAGAAGAGTGTATGTGGTGATAGAGAAACTGGGAAGACGATGCACACATTCCACAATGCAGGGGAGCAGGCAAATACACTCTGGGAACCATCAGCCAACAACAACCAATAGAAGCACAAACAAAGCAGTTCAATGTCTAATTGCATTTATCCATAAATACCTCCACCAAACTGAGGCTAATAGAAGAGCACCACGTACATAAACCAAAACCGTGCTTGACATTCAGTTTTGTTGCAAGAGAAGGGAGTTAGCCTCCCCAAAAGCAAAAGCTGACACAAGAAATATGTTGCACGCAGGGGCTTAACAACATGCTTTCATGCTACAAATTCTATCTTGACTTTTCTTCCCTGAAGGATTTCTCGTGCACCATTTTCCTCACTGACAGGACTGACAGGCAGTGTCTTTACCTTTGTGTTGGCTAAAGCTGCGGATTATATGCAAGGTTAACTGCCTATGAAGGATTGATCTAAAACCCGCACCATGCTTTGTCTCGCCACTCCTTTAACTGCAAAACATCCCTCAGTTGGCCCTCAAGGGCAGATGTCATAGGACGCCTACACATCACCAAACACAATTACCTTTCCCAATCAGGTTTTTGGCATGATCTTATCCCTGTAATGGTCTTCTGTAGATCCACAATTGATAAAAGAAACCCACAGTATAAACATCATAAGTTAAAAGAATTCTTTAAGTGACAATGAATCTCTCCACCAAGCCGAACTTTGCAAACTTCCTACAAGATTAGGGTGATTAAATTAGAGAAAAAATTTATATATAGATTTAAAAAAAAAGATCAGTTGTGGCCATTTAAACTGAATGACTTGTGATTAGAGGCCTTGCAGCAGAATACACAAAAACTGGAGAAAAAAGACTTTCATTAGTTTTACATTTTAGCACCTCTCGGAATTTGCAGCGACAGGGCTCCTTGTGAAGAGTGTGATCCCACAGCTCTCTTCCCCATCACTGGCTGCGGAATGGAGCTCGAGACAGCAGCATTTGAAACCAGAGCTCTATAGGTAGAGAGGCCCCTTTTTCTATGGCTCAGGACATTCCCCTCCACCCCTTCCCCGTTCAAATCCCAGCCTCCCGCGCTCCTCTCCCCACATCGGCACAAAAGGGGAAATCTCAGCATTGTCTTTCACAAGGCTGAGGCTCCACTTTGAAGTCGTTTGGAGCTGACACTCCGAATCACTTCTGGGTGCTGTGTTAAGATGCGGGCCTGGGCGGAGTCGACCGATCCCAGGCCCTTTCTCCCTGTGCCCCCACCACACACTCTGTGTGGCCAGTGTTGAAGGAGCCAGAGCTATGTTCCCAGAGAAGCTGGAGATCGGCAGGAGGAGCACCAGAGGCAGTCACCCCATCGTTGCTGAAACTCAACCCCTAGGCAGGAATGTACCCTTTCCCTCCCCTCCCTCTGTGCCACCCACCTATCTTTGGAAAGCCCTCCCCAGATAGACTTCCTCCCACGATAATGTAATACAAATCAATACAACTGCCGTTCTCGAGCAGACGTGCAAATGTATTGAATGTTGGCAGACTGATGGGATTCACGAAATGCAAGGCTTTAGGCCTCTGTGTCAGCGAAGTCAAGCTACATTTGGCCCCACATTAGTGCTCGTGAGAGAAATCCTTTATAGAATGGGTCAAGCCTACTGGATGAAAAGAAACTCTCGTGTGCTATTTCTGCCTCAGATGTAGACTTGGGAATATTGTTGAGATCCACTTACCCACCAAAGCTGATTCCAAATGTCTTAATTACACACTCCTGTGGAACTGACTTGACAAATGGGAAGTGGCCTTTGCTCTCTTTCACATAGCACATCTCTAAATATGTGATTAAGGAAGCTGCAAACAAATACCCAGGAAGGCATCCTATCAAGTGCTGGTCAATAAATGCTTGACAGTGATAAGGTAACACATTTAACCTTTCACAGCTCCATACCCCCACTGACTGATAATGGGACTTGCCGTTTTACTGGAGGAAACCATGCTCACTGATCAAAGAGGAAATAACATGTGGGAGATAAAAGCTAATTATCCTGTGAGAAATGTGCTGCTGTCGTTTAACTAGCTTAACCTGTGTCGGCTCTTAATGTGATTGGGGGGCCTTTGTTGCTCCTGCGAAAAGGCTCATATAACTTTGCTGCGCAGGTTTAAACCTGCCTCTCTAAGAGTACGTCCATCTGCAAACATGTAATATTAGATGCGAGCTAAAATGATCAGTGGTTAAAGTGGTCAAATATGCATGTCGGGTTGGGAAAACCAGAGACCTTGTGGAATAAATAAACTTCATTCACACAACTGCAAGCCATTTTATTATCTCTTAACATAAAAAAAAACCTGCACATGGTTTTATGGATTGTACAAAAGGTACCCAAAAATATACGAACAAAATATGTTTTATATTAAATCCTGTTTAAAATATGTGGCTTGTTAAAAAAGTGAGTATGCCAGACCATTTACACTGTTAAATTTTAACAACCTTTCAGTAGGTGAACATTTGTCTAATGTTAATGCTCGTGTCTGTAAGTGAGCAGAATTGCTTCTCTGAGAGCCAGTAACAGCCATTAAAGTTTAATGCCAACCGGAGAACACTGCAGGTACTCAAATATTATTTCTAGGTACGTGAACATTCATCATTTGACACAAAATTTTGGTGTATATAACAAGCAAGGGTGCCAGTTACCAATACTGCCGTGTGACATTAAAACCTACACTGTCAGAAAAATGTATTGTAGAGGTATATTTTGACTCCCTATGTACAGCAGTGTTCATTAAAGCCCAGTTGTACATATTAAACGAGTTAAAAAGTTCACTGCATTCATTTTCCTGAGAGAAAGGTAAATGACTGACTTAAAGGACCTGTATCACAGAAAACTAGACAACACTAACAACCAATACATTTACACATATCCACCTATTCAACCTACAGCAGTTTAGGCCGTAACACTGAAGACTGAAGGAGTGTTTCAGGCTGGACTGTTTTTTGGAATGAGGTAGCCAATTAGAACAGAAGTCATTTACATATATCTTTAAGATACAGCAACAACAACAGGTGGTTTAATTATAAGGGAAGAAGATAGATTGTAAAAGAGCCATGTGAAGATAAATCATGTGTGTTTTTAGTGTTTTTAGTGGATGGATTTCAAGGAAAAATTAACATACAGGAAAAATGTAGGACATCAGGCCTTTAACAACTTTTTAAAAATAATAATCCTTGAGTCAAGACAGGGTATGCAGACTCCACGTAAACTAAAAAATAATGATTGCAGTGGAATAAAAAAAAAATTCTCTAACTAAATGTACTGAAGACATGCTTTCCAGACCATCAATCCAGTGATAAGAATGGACAGTTTAGTACCATTTTTAGAGTGTAGGCAGATTACAAACTCAGTTAATCATATTTGTTCCTTTTATTCAAGTGTTACATGACATGCACACATTGTTTACTGAAACTGAAACTTCAGATATAAACTACCACAATTACAAAATCTTATGACTAGCCTTAGCACCATTACCAGCTGAATAGCAAGTGTGGCATAAATGAAACAACTGACTTTTTATAACAGCCCGGGCACCTGATCATAGCGACTACAGTTTCATAGTACAATATACTGTATGATATTACTTAAGAACACTCAAATTTTACAGCTGTTAGCATAAGTTCCCAAGATTTCCCCTAATACCAAATGTCTTGCCACAACCTGCTGCATTGGAAATAAGTGCTACAGTGAATGGTTTCCCAGCCTACAGTGTTACGCATGCCTTGCAACAAACGCCTGGAGGAAGACTGAGACACACACACACACACACACACACACACACACACACACACACACGCCGTGCTCAGGAATGATAACATCAAAGAATGCTATCTGGGGGAAAAGAGAGAAAAGAAAAGGAAAAGAAAACCATGGCACCGTTGCTCATTCCATGCTAAAGCCTGCCGTGCGGCAGCTTTTCTCTCCGAAACGCTCAGTGGGCTCTAGCTCCACTGGACACCCTGCTTCCATGTGGTCAACAATTCCTCCACAGTTCAGTTCTCTGGGAAGCATTTAGGTTTGCCAAGGAATAAAAGATAACAAGATAAGCAAGCTCTGCGACAACCAGTTAAGTCTTGTCTAGACTGTCGGCCCCTTTTCAAGTTCTGACAACACAGAGTAATCAGTTTGCCAGCCCCTCCCGAACTACCACCACCTCCAACTGAAGAGACAGGCGTGAACTTTTTCCAGCCGCGAGTTGCGTGGGTGTTGCTTTGCTGGCAAGGAAAACCAACACAGCTCCCTCAGTAGTATTCTAGCAGACTTGGGTCTTGGGTCCTCAGATCAAGTTAGAGGAAAAGCATGAAAAGAGCAGAGCTCCTGTTTGTCCAACTTCCAATGGCTAAAACTGTCAAAAGCTCTTCTCTTTCCCTTTGAAGCCGTAGCTCTCTGCTGCAGAAGGCCCAGACCATGATTCATGCCTCTTGGATTTTAAAGAATTTACGAGTCGATATTCTTGTAAAATCTCGTCTCCCTCCTCTTGTGTGTTCTTCAGACTCGCTCTTTGGAATATGTGACAGCCCGTTCAATTTGCCCACATTTGGCCTTGTTGAGAAATCACATTGCCCTGTTTTTTTCCAATAACTCTAGAATGGGGCATGTACATTTATATGGAGCAAAAATTGTAGAGATTATGTAATGGTTATAAGGTGGCTTCTGGCAGAAGTACCTGGGACATCAGTTCTGGAGCATGTAGTTGCAAGTCTTAGCAACTCGAGAGCAGAGCATGCTGGGACAGTGGAAAGCCTTGTTCAAGCAGAGAAAGGAAGGACTCTTGTCTTCAGAATATGGCATGTCTAACAAGGTCCACTTTGTGTTCCAAGTGTCATTCACTAAAAGCTGCCCACAGGACATCTCCTCATAACCTTTGGACATTTGTCATGCAATCAGGCACTATGTAGAAAAACACTCTGAGAACATATTACAAATTTAATTCCCTTTATCATTTTTTTAATTCTCAAACACAATTTGTTTTAAAGTTCTTTATTGCTATAGCTCCCAATAGTTGTAACAGGGTCATTGCTGTCAGAAAAAATGTTTCTGCCAAATCCTTAAACTTGACCAATCAAGACGGCTCCTACAAGAAAAAATAGCTTCTTCAGTTAAAATTCTAGCTGAACAGCTCACTCAATTCCAACTAAAGAGGTTTTAATTCAAGTCACTATGCTTAAATCCACCTTGAAGGTCTGTGATGCCGTGTTTTGAAATAATGTTGAGTTCCATTCAGACTCTCATATTTGATTTCCAAATGCCTCAGCACGCTTCAACCCAGCATGAATTATGCATATAAAAAGTGTAGCACCATGCTATTATTGAGGCTTTTTTTTTTTTTGTCGACAGCTAGGGCCAAGAGACCACTCTTGCCCACAAGCCAATTTCATTATACCTTGCTAGTAAAATAGAGGAGAAAGTCTAGAACACAAGAGCACGGCTCACGTTCACTTAAAACCTAAACTGCGAACACATGGTTTGTGTTTGTGGAAAAAAAAGCCATTTTCGAACATATTCTCCTTAGGGCTGCTGACAAGAATTCCAGAAAGACAGGAAAAATAAAAAACACTCTGCCTGATTTGATGAGGCAAACTTATCCATGGACTCCCTCACTACAGGCAGACCCCACAGACAAGCCACCCAGTAACTGCGCCCCTCCCTGCCCCCACCTCTCCTGCGAATAAAGGCCACATGTTCTGTTAAACTGGAGGTGGAAGTGGGGAAAGGGAGCCAGACATCTCCAGGGTGCAGGGCCACAGCGTCAGCTTTGTGATCTCTCCTGGAATGCCTCCACTCTTTCGGCTGATCCTGAAAAGATTCTACAGCCAGGACCTCCAACCCCATTGCAGCCAACCTCCATCCCTACACCGTTTCCCCACTCCTCTCCTCCTGGCCTCCTACTCAGCGGCCCTCCCCTACCAAACAGTGCTATGAATGGCACCTATCAGACCCAGCCTAAACCCCACGATTAGGGAGAATTTGCCGAAGGGCCCTTTGTAGAGGAGAAAAATGTCTGCCAGAGCGAGGAATGTGAAGAAATTCCTGGCAGGACAAGCAGCCTTTTGTTAGGACATTTTCTTTTTTTTTTTTCTTTTTTTTTTGGTGGTGGGGGGTGTTCTGGAGGGAAAGAAAGGCGCAGACAAATTGGATCTGCTCCGTTTAGGAGCCTCCGCTGTTTGAAGTGAAATCAGTTCCCAGAGTTTCTCAAAGGAGAGGGGAAGAGAAGGGAGAGGGGTCGGGGGCAGTGCTATAATTCAGGTTTTAGTTCTGTTCCGCACAACTTTTGAGTCTGAGTTTTTCTTTTCTTGAGGGTCTGCAGGGTATGCAATGGGAACTATGTCAATACTTTTGTAGGCCTTACGGGATGGCTCAAAAACACAGTTTTATAGCTCCCAGTCTCTTTGTCCCATTTTTTTGTTTTACTAAACATCTCAACATTTTGATGATAAAAAGTGGTGATGTACGTGCTTTTCTTCAGTCTCTCTGAAAGACTACGACCACAAACTCCTTATTGTTATTGATAGCTGCTTAGATTATTCATAGGTATTTATCCACACATACCATATAAGAGACAGTGTATTTCTTGGAACTATAGGATGCAGTTGTGGTTTTCTCCAGGCGTAAGAGCCGAGTGGGAAGGAATCCATATGAAGCTGTCAGCTCCTCGTAAGCTGAACAATGCAGATGTTGTGGATTAACCTGTATTGCCTGGAACAATGTGCTTCCTGTGTCCTAATAGTAGTGGCAAAAATACTCTAATGACATGAATATCCATGACTTATTCTTAGGATCTGAAAAACAGCAGAAGGGTGGATGGAAAATATTCAGCCAAACTATTTATCAAAAGGCTGTTGCATTTATGTACACCATGTCTGACATGCAATATGGTCCTGCAAACCATGAAACACAGCGCATGCTGCATTTCTAAAGCAGCACCCACCGCTCTAAACAGAGACATAGAGCTCCAGCGTGCAGATTGGTGATGACAGCGCTAGCTAGTGCCTGAGGTTCTTCTCCTGTTTATTTCACTTTTTTTTTCCTCCAACATCTATGTCCCCACTGGCATTTCTTTGTGTCGGTGGAAGCCCCTTCTTTTGTTTGCCTGATTACACTGCGCTCCAGTCTCAGGACTCACAGAAATGTAATGAATGTGAACTCGATCTTTCCACACATTAATCACGCTAGTTAACCGTGGCAAATTGACAGCCCTCATGTGAGTGTGTCTCCGTATCCGTTTGGGATGGGGTAGGGGCTGGAAGAAGGGGGGTCCTCCTGCTTTAAATGTCCTCCACAAGAGAGTGTGAAATTAAACGCAAACCTCAAATGTGTGCCTACAGCTCTATGTTGACCTCATTTCCTTGATTTTCCTTAATAGGAAGCTGAGGCTAGTGGTATTCTCAGCAGTGATGTATGATCAATCTCAGCTTCTAATACTTTATAAATTACTGAATCTGGATTTTAAACACTGGAAAACACAATCTCAGTGTATGCTTGTATGGAAACGTTATGTACATGCCTAGCCTCTCGGTGAAAGATATCAGTGAAGGAATTCACAACTGCAGGACTGTGTTGGCCCAGCCATCCCCCCGCCCGACAGGAAACGGAGGCAACGCATGTAGGGCTGGAGCCTGATAGAGGTCTTGGGTTGTATAGAGGCCTTACCATCAATAATATAAGCAGCATACCTTTCCCTGCTCTTACAAACACACCCGCTACCCCCTGCCATCTCTTTCCCTTCCTCTCTTCCTCTTCCTCATGTCAACACCTCTTTAAATGACGGCAATGAGAGCTCAATTAGATGAGTGCTTTTGTATAGTTTGCACTTTTGGTAATTTTTTGCCACAAATTTTCTTTTATTCTGCTATCTTTATCTCTGTGCTCTGTATGCCTCCTACTAACAATAGGTGTCATAGTTTGTTTTTTTACTTTGCTGCAGTCTCTTGGGAATGAATGTAAATCTCACGGGTCATTGTCATCTATTCAAATTAGCATAGCGTCTTGATTTTGCAAGCAGACACTTGAACAGGCTACCAATATGGATGTTAAGAGAAATCAGGCAGCAGCTAAATTGCACAGAAAGCTCCAAAACAGAGTGTTTAATTTCATTGCATTGGAAGCTGCAGTAACAATATTAATTTTGTAAACTTGTTTAAATAGCACAGCGTCACTGGTGTTTGTTGATAAAACACTTATTAGAATAGAAAGCAGATTCACAAAAAACATTGTCAGAATGAGATAAATGAAGCTCCTTTTAGCACAGGAAAAGTGAAAATCCCAAGTGGGTCAAGGGTCTGTGAGCAGGAAGGGGTGCAGAGTCGGGCATTTAGACATGCACTGAACCCTGCAAAGTGGACCAGGAATGGATGTAAAGTACACTCACAGAATTTAGCTTTGGAGCCTCAGCAGAAAATCGAAGGAAAGATTGTGAGAGGAGAGAGGTGTGGAACAAAAGGGATGAAGGTGGGAAAGGCTGAGAGAATTGTTTTTTGTTTTATTTGCTTGAATATGCCATGGCACCCCACCACTCCTGGCTGGTGGAGCCCATCTTGTCTAAAAATGTAATAATTGCTAATAAAACATTTGTAGCTTATTAAAACCCCACTAAGATATTTTGTAGGGTCTGGCCAATGGAAGTCGATGTGATGAAAGCCAACTTGCCTGACAGTGCAGCTTAAACAAGCAGCAAGGTTTAATCACGCAGTAGAGCACTTGCGTGAATTCTTTGGGCTCCAAAAATAATATCCAAGGAGAAAAGAGGCACAAGGGGTAAATAAAGACCCCTGGTGTAGTAAACAAAACGTATGTGACTCAACACACCATCCCACTGTGACATCCTTTGCATGTTGGTGTTTGTTTATGTTTGTTAATACGGCTAACAACACACTGCACTGTTCCTTCCCATTCAGCAAGAAAGTGCAAACATGAAAAGAAGCTGAGAGAGAGAGAGAAAGAGAAAGAAAGAGCGCAGAGCATCCGCCAAGCCACTGATTCACACTCTGAGTCATAGAGCAGTGGAGGCACTCGGCTGACTGCAGGATCCCCTGGCCAGAAAGCCTGGGGGGCCAAGTTCAATATTTTGCCTGAGAGGCTTGCTGAAGCTATAAAAAGGTTTTGATGTTTGACACCGAATTCCCATCACAATACCCTCCTCCAGCCTTTACACATGCACAAAAAAAGAGGTAAGAAGAAGGAGGAAAAAAAAAGAAAGAAAAAAGAGGAAAAAAAATCTTTTCACACTTTGGCAGAGGCTGAGGGTTTTCCGAGCCTCCCCACCGCAGTCCGAGACTGTTGGATGATTCCCAGTCACAGTGCTCATCCCCCCACTCCACCTCCCCTCCTTCCCCGCTGCCAGACTCTCCCTCCTGTTTCCCTGAGCTCCGATTCCGCTCCTCACCACCTGCCAACATTGTTTGTCCCATGGCCAAGAGCAGCATAGCCTTGTGTGAGAGGAGAGTACTTCCTCTACACCCCCTGCCTGCCCACCCGCGCCCCACACCCCCTCCACTCATTCATTTACTCATTCTACTGCCTTTTCCAAAGACGTAGGGCTGGAGTCTCGCTAGTGTTAAGTCTGCAGTGACTAATGCCACCCCTCCACTTTGAACTGGCAGTGACTCCTAGAACTTTAATAGGGCCTGAAATTTTGAACAGAACTCCAATATAGTCAGAAAACATTCAGCCAAAGTCCAACTGAACCTTACCCACAGATCTAATATTTTAATTGTAGCTCAGAATATTCTGTCCGAACCCACTCAAGAAACTGTTACGTTATCTTGTTGCACTGGCCTTGCGGACCAATGCCAGTAACTTCAGCATGCCAGATTAAAAGATGCTTAAGGTAATAAATGTAGTGAGGAAGAGTAGGGTAGGATTAAACACAGGCCAAAATTCATTAGAGGCAGGGCATGGTCTGCAAGAAACCTGAATGTGAAATTTGTCCCCAACAAATATTCGAGAAATAATATCAGAGTCCATTATTTCTAGAACTGTTGAGGTGAGGCCATGAGTTGAAGGTTACAGGAGGGGTCACCTTGGTCAGTGCATGCACCACCTTCTCTCAGAGCTAGCTGACCCCAGGGCAGAGGTGGCTATTTGGTCCACCGGACTCAGTTGAGGAAATCAACCAAGGGAAGTGAAGCGAAGAACCTGGGAAGTGAGCAAGCCCCATGAATCAGAATCTTGTCTTCCACCTCATATCAAAGGAATTCTTGGCACTAAAGCACGTGGATGTCTCTGCCTCACGCCCCTCGCCTCGCACCGCATGTCCTGGCCTCCTGCCTGTTGCAGTGTCCCTCGTGGAATGACTTCTATGGGAAGACACAGCGAGGTACAAATCTATTGTTTTTGCCAGCATACTCGTTTCTTTCCATGGCAACAAATAGGGAGGGTTACCAGCTGAGGGAGCCGAGCGCTAAGAGACCTGACTCAATTGCAACATTGCTGGCGAGGGAAAGGGGTCGAACTACACAGAAAAAGCATAAAGAGCTTCTCTCTCCACTGTAGTCCGGCTTGCTTGGTGAGGAACCAAATGCATAAAACTCGGTGGACACCAGCCAGTTGGCAGCATGAAAGGGGAACTGCTGTGCACAACAGATTAATGCTAGCTGTTTGAGGACAAAGATTCCCCCTTCCAATCTCCCCCACCCTGCCAGGAGCAAAGCTCGTCCGCTTGGCACAGCGGACCTTGTCCATCTCAGCACCTGTGCAGAGGGTACACACTGGGAAAAGGAAGAGGGGGACCGTAAATCAGGCCTTTGGGCTGATTAAAGAGATCTACCTGGCAGAGGACCTACTGAATGCCATCCATAGCAGGAGTCCCTGCAGGATAGATTTTGAATATTAAAGGAGCTAAACATTAAAAACCAACCAAAATCTCAGATTCTACCCTGTAGTCCTTTTACTGTAAGGGCACATATAGGGATTATGCAGCATATGCAATGTACCAAAGCGGGGGCTGTAGGCAGGCGCCAAGTCATGACTTCAAAAAGAAGAAATGAAAGTAATAAACTAAATAATAAATACAGCCCATAAATAAACCTAAAAACTATTTTAACTATAGAAAAGGGAATTAAAAGAAAAAGGGAAAATTGTGCTTTTTTTATTTTATCTTTTCACTTTTTTGTAGTAAAATGTCCAAAAATGCCACCACAGACACAACATAGATGAATGAAAGTGGCAGTATTTATGAGTCTATTTATCTGTGATAATTATGATTTATTATTAAATATTTTTATTAATTACACCATAAGTTGCAATTCAATACAATACATCCAGGCAACACTGTTCACTTGTCCAGTGTAAAGGCAAAGCTTGTGGGCTTTACCATCTGTGCCATGCCACTTCTGGATGACCTATAAAACCGGCATTAAGAGCATTCTTAATCATTTCACTAACAGTGACTTTAGCATAAAAAAGTCACTGGGCGAAGGTACATTAGCACATCTGACAACTTTACCAACAAAGTCATAAGTTTAGCTGCTTTCGATAGTCTACTGCAAAAGCAAAAAATGTAAAAATATTGTAGATTTTGTGTGTATAATAAAAAAAGTGTTTTTGAAAGTATGTTAGGACCACAGTGAAATGAAAATCTGCAATAAACCAGTGTGGACTAGGCCTACTGCATCAGACAATCTATTTAGCTGTAATGTTCTGCGAAGGCTAGTTTCATTTCATTTAAGTGAAATTTGAATGGCGGGGCACCAAATTGGGTCTTGCATTCCCAAGAGGAGTTGGCCCCGCCCCATCCTAGATGCCATTGCCAAAAGAATTCAACATGAAACAGATAGGACATCACAATGTGAAAGGGTAAGTGTTAACACCACTTTCTGGATAGTGCTTCAGCAAAATAGAAAAATGAGGATGAACACAAAAATGTGTTGTTCTCTAGTACATCTCTAGTATATTTCTAGATATTATCCTCACCACTTGTAGAAAACACCCTAGTACATCTATCTTATGTGTCTCTGAAACCATGAAAGTCCATTTGCACTAACCCTAGTATATCACACTAACTTTGTGCTTGACTTTATGCTTCCCAGTGGTGCATTATAATATTGTTTCTGCACTGGTATAATAAGACACATTTGAAAAAAACATGCTAACGGCTTTGGCTTGATGTTAAATTTTAATACAGAATTGTGAACCTGTATTAACCTGTAAGGTCCCTGGAGATGCAGCTAGAGGGGCTTAAACAGTGCTCCAAACAAATATCCACATGCTACAAACGGAGGACAGAGACTAGTGTGTGGACAGCAAAAAACAGCTGGTCGGGGTCCCCTCATGATTTTCCATCTCAAAATGTTTTTTAAACTCTTTGGCGAGACTTGTTACACGCACGCTCTTGGTTTCCTCTGGGGACAGATATGGATAAACACTACTTTCTTTCCCTCCCGGTGGCCAGAGCCACCTTCTTCCATTAACCATTTAAGGGGGTTGGGGATGGTTGGTGGGGGGTGAGGCAAAGGAAAACATTCCAGTGGCCCCTTGTAGCCAAAAAGGATATGCTATAATTAGTTCCAGGAGGGCGAGCAGTAGCTGAATGAAGAAAGCTAGCTTGTTTATCCAGGAAAGGAACGGCAAGGCTCTTGACAAGTCCACCCTGTATGTGCAGAGGCAGCCGTGTGGCTATGGTAGACTTCTGGGCCACGCCAATTCATCTGTGACAAACTAAAGCTACCAACCAGGCTTTCAGGCTTTCCAGGGTACAAAGTCACCCATACATGGGGACGGGTCTGTGGACACACGTTCGCTCAGCCCATTCATAGAAAAAAGAGAGGGGGGAGAAAAAACACACACACAAAAAACAAACTTGGTGCTCTGCCCCTGACCGCACTGGTTGAGTTAATGGGCGATTCCTGGTGTGCGTCACGGCACTTGGATAAATGGCACCCATCCGCAAATGCAGGCCTTGGACTTGAAGGGCCATACGAGAGGACAGTGTCATGCTTCTACAGCCTGCTCAGCCTCTCTGACTCACTCTCATTCATAAACTCACTGCCAGCACATCGGAGAACCTTCCACTACACAGCTCACTCTGTGTCACAGGAGCTGTTTAAAGTCCAACAATTACTCAATGGAGGACCACATTACTAACTTTACCGCCATACAAAAACACACCTTACATGGTGAAACAACCAATTATTTCACTATTTCACACCATGTCTTCGTCATAATCACTGGCTGGACACAAAGTTGCATGTCCATTTTAGTCGCGTTTTGTATCTATCTTTTAGATAATTTGATGCTCTTTAGGGAAGATGCTCTTTAGGGACCTCTGAGAATTAGCAGTTAAGTGTGTTAAGATATCTTCCAAGTGTGTTGAGTGACATTTAAAAGAACACAATGTTGCCTCATGTGACTTGGAAGAAGCATGTGCTAGCCTTCATCTTTCTAGTGTTGGTAGCATTGTGTGTGAGAGACCTAGCAAGTGGGTTGGAATTGGAAATGACTAAATTGGCGAGAAAATTGGACACAAATCTATTGCTCTCTCTGGGTTTGAATGCCTCACACTTCAATGACCTCCTTCTAGTCGCTGGCTAACTTTTGCCCTGACTGAACTTTAGTTGACCCCTGTTTCATAATGTTGCAGTTCACAAGTAATCATGTCATTGTTAATGTTGATCAGTGTCCACCAGGTTTAAATTCTAACATATCACTTTCTGTGAGAGAAAAAGCATTTGTAATGCACTCCATTCTCTATTTATCCGAGACAGAGTGACATCAGTGTGTGGGTGGAAAGCGTATTTGTGTGTATGCGTGTGCGTGCGTAGGCGATGTACTGCGTAGGTGTGTGTACCTGAAAGAGCACCGTGGGCACCGTGGTGAAAGAGTAGTCGAACACATCTCTGGGCATCAGTCCAGATAAACAGGGCAATAAACAGGACTTTCTTTATCAGCCCAGTCCAAAGAGTCCAGCAGCCACATACTAAACATCTAGCTTTACTATTCTACTGCTGGGTGGAGAGCAGTCCTCACCCCTCACCCCTCACTCCCCACCCACCTCCAGCCAGATCTCACAGCCAAGCACCTTTATCTTTTCAACTCATATTAAAGTTATGACACACACACACACACACACACACACACACACACACACACACACACACATGTACACACACACAAAAAATGTTCACTTACTAAGAAGTGCTTTACATTGCCTGACACATGAAAGTGAAGGGTGTTTTGGATCTGCTCTTCTCACATGTGACCCAAATCGCATTCCTGGATGATACAGTAAGCCGGGTCTTGTTTTCCTCCAATACAAACGCACTCATTTCTCTGTAGAATACATCATTCCAACTCGCTAGTCCAAGTTTCTGTAATAGATACGAATGCAGGGACGCAGACTGCTCAATTGGCCACAAATGACTGCAACGCTGCAGCAGGGAGAGAAATTTTAATACGTGTTTAATGGTTTAATACTCGTTTAATGGTGACCTCATAACACGATAAATGCAAACGGGTTTCTAGGCTGACACAAAATAAGCAGAGATGGATCCCATGACAGTCGCCTGTGGACAATATACTTCTTAAGACTCTCAGTTCTAATTGATTTGATTGAAAAAAAAATCATAAATTGCACTAATCCAAATAGCGTTTTCCACTCAACCAGTCCAACTTTCTAATAAATAAATCTTTGCAACAGCCAAACTGCACTGCCTAACTCAAATTTAAAGGGCAAATCCACCAATTTTTCAAAATTTTTGCAGAATGCAATCCTTGCAATGTAAGCAAAGTAGTTTAGCGTGTTTTAATTGCTGAATTTCTTCACAGCTGATAGGAACCAGAGGTCACAATGCCTCAAACCGATTTAGCCATTTTATTTATTTTTATTTAAAATGACAAGTGAATCTACACATATCTTCTGAATGCATTAAGGGTAATAAGATAATGGTATCTGAATCTGAAAAAAGGTTTTCTTTGAGTACTATTTTGCATAACAACATTTCACATGTATGTATTAGGCTTAAAATTATTGTAAAATGTCTAACGAACCAGGCACAGTTTGTGTACCCATTTCATGTAATAACCTTCTGTGATGTAGCTTTCAGAGACTTTAAATGCTTTGGGTGCCTGGTTCCTGTCACCACTGCTGTGAACAATTGTGTCTGTAAGGTTCTCTAGAACAGAGCGTTTCACATTAAACCACCCTGAATGACTGTGTTTACATCAGTAAGTATTTTATGCAAACATTTTGAAATATTGATGGGATTCACCTTGATTTCCATTGAGGCTATACCAACTAACCCACCACCCACAGCATATCAAACACACCAAACACGTTTCGACACACTTCTGAAACTCTCAGGTCAGTTTGAGGTCTGTTGGCCTGAGGAGAAAAATTGCAAGGGCACACAGCGAAGAGAGAGAGAGAGAGACTCTGTACAGTCTACAGAAAGTTCCCATTGCCTCATATCTGCTCGCAGTTTTCCTGGTGGCACTTTTAACTGCCCGCAGTTCCCCCCTTCCTCCCCCCAAGGGCCATCAATCAAACATGTCACTTACGGACCGATAAACACACTCGGTTTTTAAAGCTGTCTACGGAATTACTGAGGTGTAGCTGTGGTCAGTGTGAAGTCTAAACATTTTCTTTAACTGATAACACAAACATTTGCACAATCTCGTTAAGCACACAGTGACGAGCAAGCAAGCAGCGGGCGAGGCCGAGCAGAAAGTCTGTGGTGCTTTCCCAGGCACAGCCTTAAGCCTAGCCATGGATTAAATTGCAGTGATTGATGGCGATTCCCCATTGAAGAAAATCCTTTTAGTCCATGACTAGGCCTAATCTGGGCCCCTGAACACGGCCAAAGCGTATTTAAAACCGCATGATCAATAGAACTGCCAGCCTCCACTGACATCTCATGTGCGAGAAAGTTGGAAGTAAATTTACTGCATTATTATAAACAACAAATAGCAGTAGTTTGTGGAAAAGGCACATTATTATTCGCAAGATTATGGGCATTAGCTGTGACCTTTACGAACACTCATGAATGATCCATGAACAGTCTTGACTCAAAGACGTCCTACAGGCTGATTTTGATATGTACGCTTTTAAAAAATAAAGGTGCCAAAATGCACCTTTGGTTCTCTACAAAAGCTTTCAACAGAATGTTCTTTAAAGAAGCTTTCTTATTAATCAGATTAGGCTGAAAAATAACCTGTTTTAAAGAACTTTCACATTAGGTTTGTCCCAGAACCATAAATTCAAGCCAAGAGCCATTTACAAACATTTATTTGTAAGAGTGTAGCAAAACATAGCTCTTGGCTTAGGAATTCATTTAATTCAACAGCTATGTTTCCAACCAAAGTTTAGTAAGAAAAATAAGCTTCATATTCAAAATGTTTCTCAGTGTAGGTTGTGGAAAAGTTTCTGTACGTCAACAAAATGCTTTTTTCCAATTAACCTTCCCAGATAATTGTTTGTGGACATTTAAAAGGCAAAAAAACTACTTTTTCCCAGAAAAAATAATGACATCTATGCATAAACATAGTGTATGTTTACATTACCAGACTGAAGTGGTATAAATCTGATTTAATGTTACGTGTGACACAGATCTGATCTTTCCTGAGCTGTCAAAATCAGATCTGAGCCATATGTGGCCCTGACCATACATATATGATTTCTGGCCATGCGACCTAAATTTAAAAGGTCAGATCCAAATGTGTCTGTTTTTCTACTTATGAATTCTACTGTGCATGTTCATATTATGTCATCACCCTGTATTTGGCGCATAGCAGCAGCAACTCAGACAAGTACAACCAGCAAAACATTTGGTCATGGTGAACTCAGGGAAGACAAAGACATACAAGATGCAACATAAATAAAATTAGAGATGAAAACATGTCAAAAATCATTTTTCTTCATTGATAAACCAAAACTTGCAACTTTTTTCAGAAAATGACCTCAGTATTTAACACATTTTAAAGGTCAAAAATCACAAAAACCTTTATTTCTTCTGCTGAAACTGTTTGCACTAAAACCAGTGTAATCAGTTTTAGTGAATATAATATGAATGTAATGATTGCTCTGTGATCACAGTTGCCAGCTGTATGATTAAATAAGAGAAGGGTAGAGAGGAACCTACCCATTTCCTTGGTCTTCCTCTGGGTCTCTTCTCCCCTGTGGTCTCAGCTTTCTGTGAACATCAACAAATGCGGATTTGTGAATATCAAGAACCAATAGGCAAAATGTGTCAGAAACCAAGTTTCTCTTGACATTCTACATTGTACTGGATCTTTTCTGTAGGGGGACAGAGATAGGGGGCTTCTTGTCTTTTAGCCGAGCAGCCCCAACTGGTGCTTGGCAGTGTAAGGTATATCCGGGCCTCTGACAAGGAGCTGTCTATGCTGCTGTGAGAGAACAGAGGTTTTTTCCCAGTCTGGGCAGCGTAATATTTCACTGGAGGAATTTTATGCCATTCACGTGTAAATGAGAGGACCATTATCAGCCAGCCCACGCTCCAGATAAGGAGCGTGACGGACAGTTATGGGGTTTGGATCACACTATGGACCACTCAGTAATGACCAGGCACTGATATGGAATAGCTAGGATTTCTGAGATTTCTTTCATCAGTTTAAAGTTGATATAAGCGCACGGTTTAATTGTCTCATCTCGTTCTGCCTCGGATGTTCGACCTGAGCATGTGAGAAATATTAGAAGGAGAATGAAACGTTTAGCTGCCGTTTACCAGACACATTGAAACGTAACCTCGAATACTCTATGCACCCTTTTTGATTTAAAATAACTTTTGCCCTCTGTGGCTTATTTAATCTTAAGTGTAAAAGACAAAGTACAGCGGCAGACCTTTCTGACCTCGAGAATTGTATAAGTGAGATCTGTAGCAGCTTCTATGGTGTAAAACGTTTCCTCTCTGTAAGCTGATTTCATAACTGAAACCATAAATTGCTGTTCGAAGCAGAAGGCCCTTGAACTGGAAGGCGACATGTACAGCCATGAATGCCCTGCCGCAGCAGTCAAAGACAATTAACAAGACAAGACACATCTCAATAATTGATAGGATATAAAGTGCTCTCCCGGGCTGCAGGCTTTTGTCATGCAGAGGCCTGACGGAAACCTTATCCCAATCATCAAACATCTATGAATTCAGGGAATGACTTAGCAAGGGCAGGTGTCAAAAGTGCTGCAGAGATCAGTGTGGTACACTGGTGTCAGGAGAGGTGCAAACCAATGCTGAGAGTTCTTGTTTGATTCCTGGTCAGTAGACCAGAAATGACTTGTGTTTTAAAGCTGAAAAAATGTGTTTTTTGAGTACTATTTCGTTTTCCTTTGCATTTACCTTTTGGTACATTTTGGACTCAAAACTATTATTAAACAGTATTTCTTGCATCAGACAGTGTATTCATAATCATTTCATGTAATAACTTCAAGTGAGGGAGATTTACAAGCATTGAACACTTTAGATGTCTGGTTCCTATTACCATCACCATCCTCAGTAGGTCAGAAAATTTCTCTGTTACGGAGCATTTCACAACAAACCACTATGAATGACTTTGTGTGAACCTCCAGATTCATGCAGAAATTTTGGAAAAATTGGTGGAATTCCCCTTTAAAAACTGAATCTTATAAAGGCACCAACATTTTGTACATTTCCCACATTCTTCTGGACAGCAAGAGCACACATATCTATTGCCTCTCTCTCTCTCTCTCTCTCTCTCTCTCTCTCTCTCTCTCTCTCTCTCTCTCTCTCTCTCTCTCTCTCTCTCT
>JBBPCZ010000136.1:23021497-23051274 GCA_037974445.1 Brycinus macrolepidotus
TTTGATTCAGAAATCAGCGACGCTACAGGCAAGCTACTGGAAAATGTAGTTAAACTAATAGCTTCGCTACATGTAGCAGCGCTACTGCCCATCACTGTCTTTGCTTTAGGTCTCTGTTTACCCATCCTACAGGTTTAATAGAGTCAACAGTGCAACCAAAAGAGATCCTTGCTGTTTGTATGAAAGTGACATTGTGTCCCCATGGGTCATCAGCTTGAGGTATTGATCAGTAATAGGATTCGAGAGTGGTTGCACAAACTAAATCAAAAATTGTGATACTTATATTTTGATAAAACTGACTTTTTGCCTCCTGTGAATAAAGTGTTTTGCTACTTGTCCCTTGTGATACTGAAATGGCAGAGCAATGGTTGAACCTGATGTCTTTGTTTGGTTTGTGGAAGGAGAGGAGAATGTTGAGACATGAGTCTTGTTGTAGTTAACACTGGCAAAGCCAGAAGGAATGCATGGAATGTGACAGGGTATTAAAGAACTGAGGAAGGCGTGTCTGGGTCCAATGGGGTCACTAGCTGCATGGCACCATAATTCACTTTAACCCCAGACCTCAACAATCAATAACTTTGTTTTACCATTTGAGGCCCAGTTTCTCTCTCAGCACCTTGATGAGCTGGCCAAGTCTAAGAGTAACAGAACACTGGTTCCCACAAAGATAAGGTGACTAACTTGCTTGATCTCAATTCTCCTGTTATACTAATACCTTTCTATAAGTATCCTCTCTTTTTGCATTATGTGTCTTATTTGATGTTCTGATGTGTAACATTTAGATGGAAAATCGACCATTATGTTTATCATTTTGGCATATATATGCATATTTTATTTAAATTAATTTAATGATCTTCATAAACATTAAAAGAAAGTCTCCACTAATAAACGTTATTGCATCTCTAACACATAGAAATGCAGTTCAAAATGCTTTTAATAATAATCAAAATTTTGTTAATCATAAATCATGTCTGAACAGGCATGTTTACGTGTCTAAACATCACTAATTTTGGAGACAAATGTCAATATGTGCAAAATATTAATGACAATAAGAAATCTCCATATCTGATTACTTAAATGAGAGATTTAAATTTTTAAAACTGAGACCAGTCTGCAGGAAATCTTCATTTTCATCATTCTGCTCTTTACAGTAGTACTATGGCATTTGACAAATCAGTGTATTTCTGGATGTCACTGATTATAAACAGACTGGCGTAGAATTTTGCAATTGGGATGGGTTAGCTCTGACGGGCATGAAAATTCATCACATTCTTTGGTAAGTTGTGGCATTCGGTCTGAGATAAGAATTCTTTGGTCCATCCATCAGTTGATATTTGCATGTCCAGGAGAGGAAAAAATGATTAGGGTCTTTGTTTTGTAAGAACAAGTGTCGACAGCTGCCTAATCTCATGTCTCAAATCTGAAGAATTTGCCAACAGTATACTCACAGTGGGTCTAAAAGTACAATTGGAGCAAAACAATGATGGGTCACCTTGAAACATCTGAAAAAAGCAGGAGGAGAAAACAAGACAGCAGATCAGCCAAAAAATTCAGCTTACTTGCATAAACAGTGATTGTTTAATTGAAAGACGCTGAGTCTGCAGAACTTCCTATTTTACATACTAGGAAACATGTACAATTGAGAGCTCATATGAGAGAGGTGAAGTGTGGATACAAGGAGTTTGTTACAAGCTATAATGTAAACAGGTTTAATAGTTGCAGCATTCAGCTTATTTTTTTAAAAATCGGTGAAGCATATTGTTATTTTTCTATTTACATGGCAAAAAACTAAAACAAACCACCAAACAACGCAGTTCTGTCTTTCTACATATAACATAGACAGATCCCTTCTTTCCAAGATATATATATATATATATATATATATATATATATCTCTATATATATGGAGTTTCCAACATGAATTGTGTTAATGAATGCCGTCTTAGTGCGCCTGCCTGGACGACCTTTGGCAGCAGCATGGCGCTGGATCCCAGCGCACAGGGACCCTGAAAGAATGCACTTTCTGTGGGACTGCTCCAAGATTTGTTTTGTAAAGAAGCCAGAGGAAAGTCTGGAAGGCTAAGTGGAAGCAACTGAGCAGCAGTGGCATCCTCTCAGAGCACCACACTAGAGAGGCTGGAACACAAGTAAATATAAATGTATATTTATATATATTGTTAGGCCTGACCAAGGCTCCAGCCCCGACTGTTTTATGAATATCCCCAGATCTTAAATAGACCTGGATCTATTTTTGTGTCTTTCCGATCGTTCAGATTTGGAGTTTGGAGCTTTCTTGAACTATTTATCACATTCCTCAAACCATTCCTGAATGAATGAATATTTACAAGGCATATTATTCTGCAGAAAGAAGCCATTAGAGCCACTAGAGAATACTATTGCCATTGTGTTTAGACGGATGGTTTGTGTCAAAATAACATCCACAAAGCCAGGACCCAAGGTTCCCCAGCATAACCCTGACCAGAGCATCACACTGCCCTCCCCAGGTAAGCGATGCACACTCCTTGCCATCCACATGATGTAAAAGAAAAAGTGATTAATCAGATCAGGCCACCTTCTTCCATCGTCAAGCCAATTTGGCCCTTGTTAAAGTCCCTCAAATCCTTAAAATTTTTCCTGCTTCCAACACATCAACTTCAAGACCTGAACACACACACACACTCACACACATGCACTAATCTGACATACAACTAATAATCAGCAAATTACATTAGTTTGTGTGATCGGAAAGTTATCTCGTTAAACACACTAAGAATGCTCTTAAGATACTTTCCATATGCCATTAAAAAGCAGGAGGAGGAAGGCTGTACCCAAGCCATATACATTTTCTAATAAAGGCTTAAAGTCAAAGAGCAAAAGTTTTGTACAATTCAGTTCTTCTCAAGCTTTCGCTGTTCTGGCAGGGAAGCAGGGGAAATTCCCATGATTTTCTCGGCAAACTCACTAAGCCGTTCCAGAACAGGACCATTTTATTCCCAGGTATGCAAATTGTGACTGCTTGGTAACATTCTATATTTAACTCAGGGCTGAAAGATATTGCCTTTCCTCCCTGGAGCTGGGAGAGAAAGAGGGCTGGTCTCATAACCTTGATCTAGTCTTTTCCTCCAGATGTGAGCCCTGCACAGACTGAGACTACAAAGGCACAAATGCCCTCTGTCAGTTTTACTACATCTGCTCTTGAAAGCTTCTTAATAAAAACTAATTACGGTGCACTTTGCAGAAGTGGATACGTGCTCTTAAAAATAAAGTTTCTTAAATGCTTGGATGTTAGCTGGGACCTTTCTAGGAAAAAGTTTTAAATGACATAGAACTTTTATCTCATGTGAAGTCTTATTAAACTTTAAAAAGTCACTCCATACTCTTATGGTCATTTACACAAATGGTTCATTAACTGGCCATCCACTGAAAGGTTCTTCAGGAACCAAAAGCAGTTCTTCTATGTCATGGCTCCAAAGAACCCATTTTTGGTAGATTTATTCTAAAGAGTTTGGGTACAATTAAGAGGCTTGGTGGCTACAACTGTGCTCAATCTCCACCACCTCCAAATATAATGGTTCCCAGAGCCCTTTTACTGTTGACATTCTCCCAAAACCTTACCCACCCATTACACACACACACACACACACACACACACATACACACACACACACACACCTTGGCTTCTTGACTAATCAGCAGGAACTTGAATAGTTAACGTCCCCTGCTTAAAGAATACATTCCCTTTCCCTTCTTTGCCAATCTGTTTCCACTCAGTTCCCTCCCCCTGCCCTGCACTTCCTCTAGTCTACATCCTCTAATGCTGCTCCCAGGCTGCTCAGTGTGGGCCAAAGTGCAGTTAAGAGTGAAAGGATCTAGGCTTCATCATTACCCACCCGTGGCCAATTCTTCTGTGAATTATAGCCCTCTTCCTGGGTCAGTGTTACAGTTCTGCTACAGGTGCTCTTTACTGCAGCGCTCATTCTGGTTCGAGCAAGACTGCTTGCAAAAAGCCATGCTTCCAAAACTTGTCACCTATTAAAGCTTCGATAGTGTAACAGCCAACTGCCTTCCGTCATCCCCTCAGACAGCTGTGGGGTCACATACAGGGCACAGTCACTGGGTTCATCAGGACATGTGCACTGGACACAAACACAGACGGTCAAAACAATCTGCCAGATTCAAAACAAACAGGGCAAGAAATTACTTTACGCAGCCAAGAGGATGGAGGGGCGCGAAAGGTGCACGCCGACTTCCATTCCCACACACCCCATTCATTACCCCGCTGTAACTGCACACAAGCACACACATATCCACAAAAACACACGCGCTCCTAAACCAAACAGAAGGTTGCGGCACACCTCATCCCCCTTAACCAACTTCAAAACATAGGGCTGGCTTTTAATTCCCAGCCCTGGGAAAGGAATGTCTTATTGAGGCTGCAAATGAACTATGTGAGGAGCGTAGATCATCCCCAGACACTTCCTGATAGTAATGCTCGAAACAACAAGCCAGCTGGATCCCCTGGTTTATTTGTGTTTGGCATGCCAGAGGGCTGGTGTGGTGATTGCCTGGTGGCATTCCAAAAGCTGTGATTTATAACTCGCAAACCCCATGATCATTTAGCAAATCACAATTTACAAACAGTTTGAGGAGCTGGAAAGGGATTATTTTTTTTTAATTCAACTGTTTAAATCTTTACTGAGGAGGATCTGAGGAATGCCAAGTGTTTTTTTAAATGTAATGATTGGAAAGATACATTTTGGTTTCTCAAAAAAAGTAGTTTTACGTAAGGATACAACATTCTTAACTTTTAGTATCCGGTAATGTCATTTTGGGTCATTCCTATTGGTCTATTGGTCATGAAATGTCCACACACACAAAAAAAAAACGATATACAAGGTTTTGTTTCGGTAGAGATAATACAGCAATGTGCACTGTTCAGTTTTAGATCTCTGAGAAAATGTGATTTAAATTTTAAAATTATTTATCTGGGTATCTGTTTATTTGTTTGGAAAAACACTAATGTTAGAATAAATACAAATGACATCAATCAGATGTCTTAATAACATCAGAACCAATGTCTTATTTTGTCTATTTCCAAACCTCTCCCAGAATTAACTGTAGCTGTCCAGGACCTAGTGTGGTTGAGTTAAATCGCGTGTGCTGGTGGTGAATCGGTGTAATGACTGGGGACATCAAGGAGAAATCAAATTAATCATATTTTGGAGCACAATTCTCAATTTCACCTCCTTGCATTGATTTAGCTGGAGGTGATTAGAGCATGCCAAATACCTATCAGCAGGTATGCTGTGGTTAAATCTATCAGACCAAGAGTAAAACTAAGATCATCAAAACTGCCACTCAAACTCTCTGTTGTAAAGCTCATTTGCTGATTCTCTTAGCAAAATGTTATTTTTTGACATTAGCCACATCTTCTTATTCACAGGGATCTATCTACTTTCTGTGTGCACCTGTGTGTATACACCAATCAGTGATAACATTAAAACTGACAAGTGAAATGAATTACACTGATTATTTCAGTTTCCCCTGTCAAGGTATTAAATATATAAGTTGACATGCTGGAGGACGGCAAGGAACTGGTAAGCATTACAATCTAAGTGCCATAACAAGGGCCAAATTGTTATGTCAAGATGGGTCAGAGCATCTTCAAAACAACAGGTCTTGTGGGTGGATACAGTGGTTACTACCCACAAAAAGTGGAACAAAGAAGGACAACCAGTAAACCAGCTGCAGGGTCATGGGTGCCCATGGCTCCCTGATGTATGTGGGGAGCGAAAGCTATTCTGTTTGGTCTGATGCCACAGAAAAACTACTGTAACACAAATTGATGAAAAAGTTAATGAAAGGAAGGTGTCTAAATGTACAGTGCATCACACCTTGCTGAGTATGGAGCTACAAAGCTGCAGACCAGTCAGAGTGCCCATGCTGACCCCTGTCCACCACCAAAAGTGCCTACAATGAGCACACGAACATTTGTGTTAGAATAAATACAAATCAGAACCAGAACATCAGAACCAATGTCTTATTTTGTCTATTTCCAACATCTATTTCCATTGTCTAGTTCTGAACATCAGAACTGGACCATGTAGCAAAGAAGGCAGCCATTTCCATTTAATCATGTTTTCTTTTATATCATGTGGGTGACAACAGGATGCACTATGGGAAGAAGGAAAACCGACAAAGGTAATGTGATGCTTTGGGCAATGTTCTGCTGGGGAACCTAGGGTCCTGTGCATGTACATGTACCACCTCCCTAAAAATTGCTACAGACCAAGTACATCCCTTCATAGCAACTGTATTCTCTTATGGCAGTGGTCTCTTTCACAGGATAATGAATCCTGCCAAACTGCAAAAATTGCTCAGGAAAGGTTGTGGAACATGACAAAACCTCTAAGTGCTGACTCAGCCACAAATGAGCAACTGTGGGATGTACTCGACAAATTATTCGGATCGATGGAGGCCCCAACTTGCAACTTAAAGGATCTGGTGCCGGATACCACAGGACACCTTTAGATGTCTTGTGGAGTCCATACCTCAATGAGTCTGAACTGTTTTGGTGGCAAGAGAAGGATATACGCAATATTAGGCAAGTGATTTTAATGTTATTGCTGACCAGTGTGTGTACAGGAGTATGCTGAAAAACGCATGAAAACTGACAGCTGAAACAGTGTAGGAACACGTGTGAGAAAGCTGAAAATGCAGAATTAAAGAGGATCTTAAGAATAACTGGAAATATCTTTGCATGCTTTATCTCATGGCATAACTAGATGCAACAACAGTCTGACAAGCTTAGAAAAAACAGCAACAGAAACGGATTAATTATTCAGCTTGCAGGTCTGAATTGGTCTACAATTAAGGCAAGTTTCTCTCTTTTTTTCTGGTCTAATGATTATTTTGTGATTGGTGCTTCCGCTACAGTAATGTGGCCATGCTTAGATGCTGCACATTTGGAACTAATCAGGTGAAAGGCACACTAGGTATGGGAGAGGTTGAGCGTGTGTAGCTTCGCTAAGTGCAGCCTCTGCACTCCGATCCCCCGGCCACTCTGTGGCCCAGCGCTAGGCCCTTCATGTGGTTTCTGTCAAATTGCATCATTTGGAGCAAGGCCACAGGCAGACTCCGTCTCGCTGCCCCCACACCGCTCACCAGAAAAAAAGAAGGGAAATACTTGGCAGGAGTTAACAGAGCTGAAATGAGATCATTGACTTTTCTGGAGGAGAGGAGTTGCATCGCATACATCAGGCCATTGCTTGATAATGCTGGTAGATCTGACAATTCTGCAATGTTGTTTTTTTCCCTCACAGCCTTTGCTTTCAATGTAGTAGCACATCCTCCCCTTCCCTGTCTCCGCAAATTTACCACATACAGGAATCTGGAGCATTTCAATTGTGGGAGCGTTGTTGTCTTTCAGGAGTCTTGGATGGTACATTGGTTTTTAGGGTTGTAACGAACACAGCGGAGATAACTTTGGCGAAGCACACAAACTACAGTATCAGGAGAGACCAATTAAGCTGGAACGTGCAGCGCGGACTCTACCCCAGTAATAGTATAGGATAACATACTATAATGAGAAGCAGCAGCTGAGCACGCTCTGAGATATTTGTGTTTTTGTCCTCTTTGTTTAGTGGAGTTTAGATTAAATATGATCTTCAGTTGTATTTCGCAGGTCAAGTGCTAAGCAGTTCCAGTGCGAGCAGACAGATGATGTTTACTCTCTAAAGCTGCATGATAAATTTTATTTTAAAGTTGTTGCGATATGAGTTTCTGTGGTAAACACATCATTAAGGGCTGTGATGGCAGAACAGCTAAAATGGCATTACATGCATGCAACACCACAGTGATGTAATTAAACGAGGGAACAGAGCATTAGAAGCACAAGTGCTCTAATGTAGAGCAACTTAATTATTTGGCTAAACGACCAACTACAAGTGTGCAAAAAAAAAAACAAAAACAAACATATTATCCTTAACTACTAGGCTGTAGAAACACTTCAAATGTTATGACTATTCTCATCGTCAGTGTTGTGTGTAAATGTGTGAAGCAATGGCTACTGTCACAACAAACCTGCATCACCATAAGAGTTTTTTAAAGAATTAAAAATATCATGGATACATCACATCTCTGAAATTGTAACTTTACAAAAGAAATAAATTTAAAAAAAACCAAAACTTTACAAAAAAAGTAAAAACACTCCAACATTTTAGACCATTTCTATTCATTTATTATGTAAAAAAAAAAATCATGTCATGTGCCTTAAAAAAACACTGAAAATGTCTCATTAGGCAGAATGGAATTTTTGCCAACATTCTGTAAAGCTCATTCAACCTAGTAGCAACTGCTATTGCCTTAGGCACCTTTGTGGTCAGGGCATGGGTTAGTTAATCCAAAGCAACTACTTCAAAAGACTTCTGCAGCCTTGTAAGATCCTTGTAAGCTTCAAATGGTTTGTCGTAATGCAGAAAGTTCCAACAAGTCAGTGTTTTAGCATGAGCTCTTTATGTGCAACGTCTCCTCAGATCCCATAACGTTGTTACAGATTACACTGGCTTGCTACAGAGCAGACGGAAAGCAGGCTCCCAGTGTTAGGTCTATATGTCCAGTGCTGGCACCAGGACTTTAGGTAGATGTTTATGTGCTGGCCAGGCTGGAGTGGGGCTCCTAGGCTGTGTGCTTAGGTGGTAGCACTGCTGGTATGCGTATGCCTTTTGTTTGGGCTAACGCTTCTATAGTGCAGACTAATGGGACTACTCTCTTAACACAGGAGAGTGTGACATGCCTGGGTTGAGCTATCACATCTCAACTATGGTGGCAAAGAAATAGCTGGTCTAAGACAAGTAACTGTCCTAGAGGCCCAAGTGTCTGTGCTGTCAAAACAGTGTTTCTGTCCCAGTTTCCACATATGACTAGTAGGTCTAAGTTGTGCCAAGTGTAACAGTTTTTGAAAGTTCAGTCGGGAGGTGACAATAGTCAGGCTGCCAGCATTGTTTCAAGAGATGCTCCAATTTTTGTGACATCCATAAAATGTCCTTTATGATCACTGCTGTAAATGACATTTTTGTTAACCTTCTGGGGCAAAAAGCTGATATAGTGTTGAAAGTTGGCTTGAGAGACTGCAGCTGCCCACCCCCAAAACCTACATCTCACAGCCACAGCCCTCCCTCTCCACCAGCGTCCCCCAGTCTAAACACACCTGACTTGTAAATATTCTTTATTGCATTCGTAATGTAAACACTCTCAGCGACAGGCCTGTTGGACAACTTTTCCCACACTCGCAGAGTAAGGCTTGACACTCTGTTCTCTAAACAACAGCACTCCGGAGAGGGTGGCGAGCAGGGCTGACGTCACCTCTCAGTGCTTGGAGTGCTTCCAGCCACCCACAGAGAGCACCACCACCCAGCCATCCTACAGCGCACTCGGAGGGTGCCTGGGACTTCTCCTATGCGATGGCACCTCAGGGCGACATACTGCATGCAACAGTGCATCGAAACAACGAAACAAAAGAAAGGTGACACTGAGTGAGACATGCTTCCAGCCACCCACAGAGAGCACCACCACCCAGCCATCCTACAGCGCACTCGGAGGGTGCCTGGGACTTCTCCTATGCGATGGCACCTCAGGGCGACATACTGCATGCAACAGTGCATCGAAACAACGAAACAAAAGAAAGGTGACACTGAGTGAGACATGCTACAGTCACAAGGGTAGTGTGTTAGAATCAGCTATGCCACACTGTAAAATTGCATTTGGCTGCAGATTTAAGGTGTTATGTTGCATTTAGCCAAATATGACCCAGAAAAGTTTTTCCCCTCATATATCGGCATTCCAGGCACTTTGTGCTCAACAGACACAAACTAAAATGAGTGAATTTGATCATACAAACTTCTCATGAATGACAGAAATCCTTTCTCTTGTTTCGTTACCATGAAGAGAACAAGGGACATGTTAAAAACTGTTTCCTGAAAAAGAAGGGCTAAACCAGATAATACTGTTGACTCAAAGTTTAGGTTTACATGAAATCATGAAAAATAAATCCACATTGGAACCCTCAGGGCCTTCCATGCATTTAGAAAAGCCTTAATGATTTTTTTTAGTGAGTTTTGGTTGGAAACAATAGGGTTAAATTCTTAAAAGTCAAATGGAAAATTATTCAGTGAAGATTAGGTATTCAGTCAAGATGATATCTACATACATAAGCAATTAAGTTCTTCCATTGGTCAGACCTTGAGAAGCTGTACAGAAGGAGATTAACTACAAACATCACAGAAATTAAAAGTGGCATCGACCAGTAACAGTTTGATTTTCAATGGGTGGGACCAATTTGGTGAGGGGGGAAATGTCACTCTAGGCCTTCTGGAAGTCCAAGTTACATCGATGACTATGAATATGAGTGGCGGCCTAACCAACGGGTGACAGAAGTTCAACAGCACCAGCTCTATGCCAGGACTCTTCACTGAAAGAAACTGTAAGAACGCTATATACAAAAAAAAACAAAAAACATCTAGAAACATCTAGAATCTAGAACTGCATGATATGGACAACATATAAGTATTGCAATTTTACTGCTACGGTATGACAACTAAGCTATAAATAAAACAGCCCACTTTTCAATCTTAATTTTTGTGATGTCAAAGAACCAACACCTTTAAATATATCTCCTTATTCCTACCACAGCAGTTTAGCCCTGCCCATTCTTGTACTGATTCATCAACACCTTTAATGGTTAAAAATTAAGACTTTTGTTGGATTACATGAAGACCTTGAATCATCAGAACACCCAGTAACTCACCTGGGGCTGTGATTGGTCACCCTGTCAGAAACACTGATTGGTTAGAGGTTCATTTGCATATTGCAGCCTTTCACAATATAAGTACTGCAGAGACCGATATTGCAATAATGACTGGACGATATATTGTGCAGCCCTAATAGAATGTCTTTTGCAAACCTCTGGAATGACTAAAATGCGTTCTTTGTTCAAACATACTGCAAGAATCCCACATGGGAGCTAGCAGAAATTTGCATTATGGTAGATGTGTTTTTTGAGCTTATTTTGAGTTACATTTCAGTGACTTTTTCATTTCAGAGCCTCTAAATGCACCTCCACCCTAACACTCATTCTAGAAATTACAAAACCACTGTTCTGTTCATTTTGTCTGGTGGGTTTCTCAGTATGGTATCAGCGCTAGAAGTCACATCTACCATCGATCTTTTCAGCACTTCTGTGGCACATTTAAACAGAACTCGAGCAAACATTGACTTTTCATTCAAGGAACCAAAAGCTCTCTGCCGAATTACTTCAAAGGGAAGTGAAACAGCAGATAAATATTACCTTAGTTCAGGCCTCTGATAGGCTTGGAAGCATGCCATACTCTGCTCACAGTGAAATTGTGAACTATGTTAGGCAGCGCATATCTTATCAGTTCATATATTCAAACATGGTCAACGAGGGAATGCTGTGACGGCTAAAGGTCATCATTTTAATATCAGTGTTTGTGTTAAGTGAACTTTCCACCCACACCTCTTACCATTAAATAGATTAGTCTTAGTGCAAATTAAATTATTTGTATTTCATTTCTGTATTGTAGTTAAGATCAAAGATTAGAATGTTAAATACCTCAATTAGTGGTAAAGCTCTTTTTACTTTTTCCCCTCAATTACAACCATTTATTCAATAGTTTTGCATATTTTTTATGCTTTTGTAGATCGGCTTAGAGTGGAGTCGCTCTCTGATTGCACTGGAACATATTTTGCTTAGCAAAGTATATGAGCGCAATCCATCAAGCTAAGTTCCAAACTTGTTTCCTTAGAGACCCAATATTATATCCCACTAGCACCAACAGCCCCATTTCGAACGTGTTCACACTTGCATGCTAATGAGGATGACTGCCGGCGTAAAGGTGAAAGTACTCATTTTTTCCTTCAAAGGTCTGCATAACGGTCTGGCAATATTAACATTCTTCAAAAGGTTTAAACACTTGTCTTTAATGCATCGAAGCAAATGCAAAAAGTAACAATTAGTCTTTCCACTTTTTCGAAACTGTGGTTTGTAGGCTGTAGTATATTTCATCTTAATTTTTCAGGTAAACACCATATATATATTTTATAAATTATGTGTAACTCTAAAGTGTAGTTGATGTATGCCCAGTTCAGTATGTACATGATCATTTTTTCTGAGGTAGTAACTGGAAGTCACATTAATGCTTGATACCACTCATTCCCGTGGGCTATGTGGAAGAGTGTCTTTATATGAGTGAGATGAATTCATACACAAAGTCTGCCAAATTGTACTCAATAGGTCTTTAATAACACTTGTCAACACCATCAGTAAATCAACCCCATCCCCCCTCCAACCCCCTACCCCAAAAAATATTCAGCTCAAACAGAAAAAGAGGCACCATGATCAGGGAGACAAAAAGCACCCTTAAAAGTCAGGCAACATTTGTGTTCAGACTAAACATTTGTCATCTGTTCCATTTTATTTGAAAGAATGCTTTGTTCTCCGCTTGGTGCTTATTTTACCGCTCACAGGAGCACTTTGCATAGCATTTTCCTGAAACCCATGACCTCCCGGTATCAAATATCACTTCAAAAACAACACATCGCTCTGCGAAAGTACACATATATAATTCATTTCCAAGCAACAGCATTCCACTATATGTTTGAGGAGAAAATCTCACAGTCCATAGTCTTGCACTATCAAATCCTCTGGAGGATGGTAAAAGCAGTAGTGCGCAACAGATTTCCGGGAGAGCAGTTTCAGTTTAAAGACATCTCTAATATTCAGGTGTAAGGGTATTTTGATGGGCAGTTAAAATCAGCCAAGGCCTTTGAAATGTAGTGCTACAAAATAGCTTTCGGGTTTATGGAGGACCTTACATTTGGACATTGTCTTATTGCTACGCTCACCTGTAATACGTCAGGTTTAATCTGGCAGTCCAGGAATGATTTTAAAGGGTATCCCAAAGGTCTGAAGGGTCTGATGCGTGCTTGGTCTACAGAAGATCTTTTCAAAGCTCACTCTTACTAGAGGATGCTGACTGGCCAGTGGCTCCACTTGGCTCTGCCCCTTCAGGAGCAGTGTTTTTCGGCTGGAAGCCGAGGGAGGCAGAGTTTATGCAGTAGCGCTTCCCTGTTGGTCGCGGTCCGTCATCAAAAAGATGTCCCAGATGAGCACCACACTGAAAATAAGTCAAGTATGTTCATTGGCATTCCCTTCAAATGTTCCTTCACTAAAGTACTGATTATTTTTCTGTACTAAAAGTGTTTGTTTCTTGTCATATTTACAATTACCCTACCTGACTGCAGCTAGTCTCCACTCTGTGCATGCCATAGGAGAAATCATCTGTCAGTGTTATCGAATCCTCTTTGATCAGATCAAAAAAAGATGGCCATCCTGTAAAAAGAGAAAAAACACCATTGGTGTGTGTGTTGTAAACTGCGCTTCATTAGAAATTCAATTCCATGGATGTTTTGTGTGTGTGTGTGTGTATTCATCCTTGTTTGCTCTAAACTGGAAGGTCTAATGGGACGGAATCCCCCTACTACCTTTTGGCTTCTCCGTCTCGGTCTTAGCACTCGCTCTGTCTGCGGGACAAGTTCCTTTTTATCTAACGCTGCCAAGCCACTGCTAAGCGTTTATTTTTGTAGCTCATTCCAGACGAGAAGTTTGGCGTGCCCCCCATCCAACTTCCCTTTCATTGCTTAGGGAGATCCCTGCCTGCCTCGTAATTAAAGGGCAGAATACAGCAGTGGCCTTTATTAAACATAAAGCACATTTCAGCGTGCTCAGAATGTTAAGCAGCAGGGTTCGCTTGCCAGGATGTTTTTTGAGAAGGGCTGCAAAGGATAAGAAACACAGCGCCCCCTATAGCTCTTTACCCTCTACCCTCGATTTATTTCAAATATTTAAAGAATTACTCCAGCATTTCTCAACATAATCTCTATCTGCTGCATCAGTAGCACACAATTTTCCACAGACAATAATTTCTTTGTGCTTTGTAAAAGCTTAGAAAGCCCTCAAAATACACTCACAACAGAAATCAGTGGACAGGTGCTGAAGCACTGAAATGCTGATTATATTCCTGTACTTCTGTGTTTGTTTCTCACCAAAAATGTTTTTTTTTTTTTTTTTTTTTTTTTTTTTTAAAGAAAAGGGACTTTAGAAAGAACATAAATGTAACATTATAGAAACCGTGTGCTACATTTTTTGGAGGATTTTTTCCCCCTTGTGGTCCATTTTTAATATTTGTGTGGATTTATAAAATCTTTACAGGACCATTTTCCAACCTTTGTTTATGTCTTAGAATTTAACAGGCGGCTTTTTGTCACTATGCCTTTAAGACTAATATATGTAAATGAGCTCTGTTCTGATTGGTTGCCCTGTACTGTGCCTCATTCAAAACTGCAGTGTTGAAACAACTTCATCTTCATCTTTTGCAAAACTGCAAAATAATTGCAAATATTAATGTGCCGGTTTTTGTAATATCACAAAAACAATAAATTCAAAATTAGGTTACATATATGCACCGTATGGACTGAGGAGTGAATTGTACATCTAACAGTGCTTGCATACTGCATTAAAGTTTTACAAAAATTTGTTTTTCCATGACATGGGATCTTTTAAGCAAAAAATTATTTCTGGGACATACACAGACACTTCACTCTCTACAAATCAGACACACTTAGTACAATATGCAAAAATACAGGCTATGCTAGGAACTATTAAATATTTAACAGAATATATCAAAGTTAATTCACAAAAACAGCTGTTCTATGTGCCACACAGTTCTGCAGGCAGCTGCAGTCATCAGAGAAAATGGTTTCCCCAATTCATGGGTTTGCAGGCTATCTCTGTGCCGTGTGGCTTTCATATGGAAGACTTCTGCTCCGTAGCAAGGAACCAAATGGAAAGAGCGACCATGCTGGCTCATGGGTGGTCCTGCTCATGGCTCCTTTGGTAGCTGGAGAATCTAGAAGAGAAGAAGCTGTGGGGCTCCTGAGCTCACACTGCTTCAAGCAGACAAACGCACTTCAGGAGTCTGCTCCAGCAAACCTTCCACATTAATGAACACAGTAATAATAGCTAATAATCTAGCTCACGGGACTTCACTTTACATCTAGGTGCTGCAAATGAAGTACAACTGTTCCAAATTCTCAGGTTGTGCGGAACAGTTTGAAACAATTTTGGTTCAAATTAGTCATTCGCTGTCAATGATTCAGAGGGTACGAAGTAAAATGCTGGCAGGCTACGCATGTGTAAAAATGAAAAATATTTAGTCCTGAAAGCCTTCTCTCTCTTTTTCTCTTTTAGTTCTTCTATCCCTGAAGCTAGCCTGATTCAAAACATGAGTGAAATCAAAAAAGTTATTTATAAAACAACAAAAAAAAAAAATGGTGAAGGGGGGCTGGACCAGTAGGCTAAGCTAAGAAGAAATCAACCCTCAAGGTTTCCACCGCTGTAGCTTTATCCTGTCGTTCACCCCGAGTTCAATAACCAACAGCATGTTCCTTCTTAATTGCTAAGCGGTACCATACAATGGTAATTCTAGAGGCTTTTTCCTTTCAGCCAGCTAGACATGAGGCCCTGACAGTTGAGACCATGTGCAGAACATCAACAGGGGCTTAGATGCAGCCTGGGGAGCGAGGGCACTCGCCGCAGCTGTGGACGAATCCAAACGACCCGTGAGACAAGAGTGTTCCAGGCCTACAGGACCGTCTTTAGCACAGGTAGGGTTATTAATGCGATGGGGATAGATTTAAGCTTGTTGGAGGCGGATCACTGGTGAGATGCTATCTGTGGTGAAAAGCAGAAGACAAACCTTCAGCCCCATTCCAAGCCCAGTGCTCTCCAGCCTCCCCCACCATCAACTCCGTCTGTTCCCTCCTCCCTAGCAAGGGAGGCAGTGCTTGGCCACAACTACAAAGCCACGAAATTCCACTCAGACACAGGAAGCTCTAGGGGGAATATTGGAATCCTATGAGTCAGAGCAGGAGAATCCCGGCGGATCGTTACTGCGCTGATCTAATGGGGCTTTATCGGCGGGGCGAGCTGCCCAGTGAATGGAGCAGTGTAGCAGCGCTCTAACAAAACAGGAAATTGAGTCTATATGAGGCTGGGGCTGCTGCACGGGCCGCATGCAATGCAGGAGGTTTTGGCTCTCGTCTCTGTAGCGAAGACAGAAATGACTCGGCGCGAGTACAAATCCTATTTTTTCACCATGGGGCTCACATGGTTCCCATTACAGGTTGTTTTCTGTGGAGAATTCATGCATGCACATAGATTGAACAGAGAGCACATAAAAATAGTGAGCACAACACCGCAAGAGTAAATGTTTTGGAGTGTAGAGCTGTGAGGCATTAACAAACTGTCCTCGCACCATGTCCGTCACCACTGTCTTCCAGAAATGAAACACACCACATGTAGGAAGATATTGTAACATTTACAAGAGTAAACAGCCATATACATAAATCCAAAAACCTCTGCCGCAGAAATGGGTCATCAGTTCGGACTGATGTGCAGATATAGACACACTCGGGGAAAAGAAAAAGATTAGCTATACAGGACCAGTGTCCTTGACCTCAAGTACATTACGATGGCCTTGCTAGAACTTCATTAGGTTCAAGGTCTGAGAGGAAAAAAGCATAAATGCACACATTTTTTCCCAATGAGATTTTTTCCCCAAACACACTCAGTTCAGAGTTATGCACTAATTGCAAATGAAGATGGTGCTGCTATGTTTGGTGTGCACAAATGAAGAGTTGGGGAATTCCAAAGGATTACAAGTGACAGCAGTGTAATGTTTACAGCCAATACATTAATCTCAGAAGGGCAGATAGGATTCATTAAAATAACTGGATGGACATTTTGTAAGCTTCTTATTTCATGTAGGTGGTGTATCTCATAGATTAATAAGCATGTGAGCCTTTGTAGCTTGCACTTAGCGCCTATTAGACAGCTGACTGAGTACACATTCGTCCTTGCAATCAACCATAAAGAGGGTGAAGAGGTCAACCTCTCCCTTCAGAGGAGTATGACGAAGACACACGTGTAGAGAGAGAGAGAGAGAGAGAGATAGAGAGAGAGATGGAGAGAGAGAGACAGACAGACAGATAGATAGATAGACAGACAGAGGGAGAGAGAGATTTCTGCAGCGCATGGGCAATTCTACATTCACACTCTAAAAAATAAAAGACGCCACAAGACAGCAATGCCATAAAATAACAGCTCTTGGTTGGTGAAAGAAGGTTCTTTAGGTCTTAAAGGGTTCTTGGAGCAATGTTTTAGAAGAAAGTACATCACAACTTAAAGTAAGCAAAAACAAAGTATGCGCAGACCAAATATGCAGCACACAGTAGCAAAACTAAACTAATAAAAATGTGCGTGCATATGGACAATGAAACATCAGCAGGACTGGAATACTTCACACTTGTAGTACTGCCTTCATCTTCGCATCACATTTTCAGCCCAAATGATAAAAATACTGTAAAATGTGAGGGATACAGAAACATACCTGAGCCAGAGTCAAACTTCTTATCTGACCTGCAATAAAAAGTCAAAGTTATTCAATTTTGGAAAAAAAAAAAAAAAACATTTAGAGCTCAGCTGTCTAACAACAGGTTTACAGTATGTTTGAAGGATTACACATAATGGGGAACGTTTTTCTCCTATGACACAGTCACAGCCCAACATCGAGCTCAATCTTCCATTACAAATCCTGCTCTTTCCCGAGTGTTTCATTTTCTCTCATTCCTTTCTCCCCTCCACAAAAAAAGAATTTGAACATGGGAAATATCTAGTGAGCAATAAGCAGGCAATTTGTGCTCTCGGGAAGCAGAGTTTGGAGGAGGGGTGGTATGAGGGCTTTGCCTGTCTCCTTTGAGAACATCGTTTGTGAGATATGGGCTAACGCCAGCCATAAATTCAGCAGCCTTTGAAGCTCTCCAGCGAGCTGTGGGAAAAAGGCGACCTGGTAATGGCTCCCGGGCCAGTTTCGGACACCCTGTCAGGTAGAGTTAACCTCGGGCTTCCTGTGGCCAACTCGGCCCACAGCTGGGCCACGTGTGGAGCAGCCTAAACCCACCAATTACACCTCACCAGAGACACACACTGGCTTCAGGAGGAGCAACTGCACTGTCCAAGAACATCCACGGCATAAGGGAAAAACTTGCCCTGCTCTGCTGCTGTGTTATACTTTATTATAGCAACTGATTGCTATTAATACACTCTTAAAAATAAGGGTGTCAAAAACAGTTCTTTATAAACGAACAAATTTACAGACAAAGGCGAATGTATCGTTAGGAGTCTTGCCGAAGGATTCTGACTGGTACGCTCAGGGAACTGAACCCCAATTTGCTGTGTGGAGGGCTATAGTGTTACCCACTATGATACACCAGTAATGAAGAACTTAAATTAAATTTTTATATTAAGGTTCTGCACAAGCACAAATGTGGTTCTTTCATGAGGTAAAGGGTTGTTCAACTGCATCGCTCAAAGAACCTTTTTAGGCAACTTGATTCTACTTTACCCTCATTGGTCTCTCATGGCGGTGTTCATCTTGGAATGCTTCTTTTTACATTTTATGTAATTACTGCATGTTCAAAAATTTCTAAGTAGGAAACTGAGTAGGATTTGTGTCATTCGTTTTTAAAAACGCCAAAATGAAAAGACCAAAGATTCAAACTTATTCCAGAAATTAAATCAAATGCATGTTTTTCAGAACTAATTATGTTACTGGGCAAGTACATATAAATAACAGTGTAAATCAAATGTACAGCAAAAAAATACCCTAGACTCCTAAGTCTTTATATAAGAGTGGATTGTCTGAGTCAGACAGGAGGCCACAGAACAAAGAGAGGTCATTCATAGAATGACTAACAGAATAAACAAATACTACTGCACAAAAGAAAAGGAGAAGAAAACTTACGTGAACAGTGGTGCACCGCAGACAACACATGTGTAGATTCCTTCTTCCTTGTAATCTGTGTACTCTCCCCTGAATGCACTAAAAAAATGTAAATCCATAAGAAACCATGCATTGAACTGATTTTTCCATTATAAAGTTGATGTTAGGCCCTCAATAAGTAATTTGTTATTTCGAAGTAATTCATTCTCAAGCTATGTATCATTTAGCAGAATTCAGTCAACATGCATCATCATAAGCATACACAGTATTTTCAGTTACTTCAACAATGACATCATGTTTTAAAATAACATGTATTACTTTTAATTATACCCTTTGATCTAAAATGTATTTGTCATGCATATCTTATCCATGCATTTTCTTCAAATTGATTTTTTGTTGGTCTCACACACAGTTAACTTGACCCTCAGATTCATTGTCGGTTTCATTCTAACCATTACAGTTAAGAGGCTCTTCCACTTGAACATGACTATTCTAGATCTGGCTGTGGTGAGGGCGACACACAGTGGGACGATGTATCTAAAAGGGGAGCAGCTCAGTTGGGCTGCAGCCGCAGGCCACACTGCTGGTGAGCAAGCCACAAGCCACCGAATGCTCAGCACCCTCGCCCACACGCAGGCTCCGTGCCTGGGGCATTTTTCACATTCCTCCTGCCAATGGGCCGACAAATACTTTCCCCACGTGTGCTTCCCAGCCAGAGAGGGGGAAAGAGCCGCAGAGTTCTCCCTTCTTCTATGCAAATCACCCGTTGGCATCTTCCCGACGCTCACCTCTCAGCCCAGCCAGGCCAAACACTGCCAGCAACAAGCTCAGATCAGTCAACAGGCAACCGTCCATAAAGACGCTACAGGAAATTTCTGCCACACATCTTTGATGCATTTCTCATCCATAAATTTAAGAAGGGACATGTTTTAAATATTTGCACTTCTTTTTGTATCCAAGAAAAATCACACAGAAGAGAAAAAACTTCTGTTTTAATATATGAACTCCCTTGACCAAAAACAATTGTGAGACATATCCTGTCATGGTCGTGATGTCACTGCTCTAGATTGTGGCCCCAATATGAAGTCCTAGGTCAAGGGAAGGTTCAAAATATAACTCATTAATTGACACAGCAGCAGAGGAGACATCACAGAACATTTGTGAATTAATGTGTACAGTATAAGCTCAAATTAAAAATTTTCCAATAGAAAAGCACCTTAACTTTTTTCATAATGGACAGATGTAATTTTACGCTTGAAGGAGTACTTCAGCATTTTTCAGTCTTATCTCCAATTAGTACATCTGAAGCATACAGTCAACAGTAAGACAAAAGACCTGAAATCTTACGAAGAACACACTTATAATAGAAGCCAAAGGGCAGCTGTCTCATCACTGGCCCACTGGCTTCTGAGCATAGTTGTGATTTTTGTTGGGAATGAAGGGGCATTTGCGGAGTGAAAATGTAGAAATATATGGTTTTAAAGTAAGTAAATGTTTATATAATGGAGAATTAAACACACTGCACAAGGTCCAAATCTCCTTCAGTCTTCTGTAAGAATACGCTCTCACAAAGGCCCCCAGTCTCAGACTGAACACCTGCACTCAAGCAAGGATAAGTGAAAATGGACCATTGTATTGTTCATGAGAATGGCCCAAATAGCCTTGGGAAAATCCAGATATGCTACGACACCTGCATCTGAGTGGCGTCCGGTTTACAAATAAGTGTGTGTGCTAAAGATTTAATTGGCGTCCACTAAAAGTTCGCAGAAACTACATGTCCTTGAAAGATTACATGTTCTCACAATAATAAGTCTCAAGATGAACCCATTGAACGGAACTGGGCATGAGCTGCCCATGCACTGTGCATGTGAACATGGGACATACCCAGTTATGACTCGGCTCGGTGATCAAATTTTATTGGTGTCAAATCGATCAGGGGGCTGAATTAAAAAAGTGGGTGTTGGAGTTTTGGGACCTTAAAAACTGTGTACAAGCCCGGCTGGAGAGCGAGCTTTGGAAGCAGCTCACACGGCTCACGGCTGTATCACCTCGAATAAAAGCAGCGATGACGCGTCCGTCTGACTCCGACTGATTTCTTCTGACTTAGAAAAAGTTTCAGACTCATTCTTTTTGCTTCAATTTTCCACGACAGGACTTTTGAAAAAACACCAAAATTTTGAGAGTGCGAGTTCTTTTTGAGTGTATTTTGTAATAGTTTGCAGCAGAAACTTGTTCAAACACTTCTCTGTGTGTTTGGGGCTCTTTTAGAAAGTATCTCTGGTCTTTCTCATTCCATATTTATAAATAATGCTGTGCTGTCTCCTCAGTGCACTGACAATAAAGAAACAGATCTTACGTGAGTAGTAAGAAAATGCAGAAAGCAACTGTTTCCTTTTTCTGACCAGAGGTGAAAGGCTGAGTGCTTCTTGATAACACATTCTTAAGACAAACAAATATTAATCAGTGCATTCTTATGTCAAATTTGCAACATTACTTGGTTTATATGTTCTATTTACAAGCTGTGTTAGCTAGAAAGCTTTTGTGAGGCTATTTTGACGGTAATCGGTATCTCCTTTTAGTGAAAATTTACAATATTTTATATCGCAGCTGTCAGAACAAAACATTGAATCGCCACGTAAAAAAAAAAAAAAACCCTCAACAAATGTAACTTTAAACACATACATTGTCTGTGGTAATTAACTGTATTCTGTAATTTCTTGAAGTGCCTGTTCCACAGTGTGGACATCTCACCTTTCTGTGCCCTTCTCCTGAGTGATGTGATATTGCATGGGTGTCAGGCGCTTCCTCAACTCCTCCTGAGAGAAACTTTTGGGCCATGTTTTCTTGGCGCGGCAAGTCCCTAGATCAGTTAAATATAGGTACAGATGCAAGTCAGTGTCTCCAGCTATAATTGGGACAGAGCACTCTAAAACAGACACTGCAAAAGAATGGGCAAACCAAACCAAGCCGTCATAAAGCAGTTTAAATGACAACCCTTTTCTGCAGAATTCCAAGCAGGAGTCAACTATGCTAGTATGTGGAGCACATGTGCACACACATTCATTCATTTACACACACGCTTAAGCATGCGCTCGGAGGAGCCTGAAGATGGAAAAGCATATTTATTAGACGTACATGCTCCACTTCAGCAACCGGCATCCTGACTCATTTTCATCAATGGAACTGACAGATGTCCAAGAGTAAATAATTTAGGTTCATTTCTTGACTCTTGCCTGGAAAAAGTCATACAATTACAATGATATTACTGTACTACATCACAGTGGGTCGGTGTAAAATGATGTGCTACAGCCAAAGTATTTCTCTGAACACTGCGCATTATTTACAGTGAATTTATGACTTCATGTAAATGTTGACATTACTTAGGTGAGGGGAATTTCTAACCACTACAGACATTAGTGAAAGTACACCACTGTCTAACAAAATGCAACAATGCTGACCTCTACAGGTCAACTGAGGCCTGAATTATTACACCCACAAGGGGGCAGTAGGTTTTTAAAAGAACAACATGCAGCTTTAGACTAAATGTGTACACACCTGTTTGAAAGGGATAAAACAATAACAAAACTGCTGCACACCCTTTTTCCATCCAAGAATAAACAGCATTAAGCATCTCTGAGAGATATGTTACAACACCAAAGGTCCAGTGAAACTAAATAAAAACAAAATAAATCCAGAATATTCATCATAGCTGATTGCACTGATAAGAACATTTGTATCGGATCTCCCAAGGCCCTCCTCTACACCAGCGGGACAACTGTAGATTAAAATGAAATACAACCTGAATACAACTCCAAGACATGTTAGGCCTCTCTATTCCATTGCTCCTGAAATCAGCTAATATTAATTAATTAACACCCCTTACCAGATTAGATCACTCTAAACTGTACATGTGGGGCCTGTGGTAGCACACCACTAGTGTGTTACTTTCAGTGCTGCTGCTTTGCTGAAGGCTGGGGACTGGGGCTCCTGTCACTTGGACTATGCAGAGAATTTCTCCCCACAAGATTGAAACCATGTGAACAGAGGAAATAATGGGGTCTTTAAAAGGTCCCTCTGGTGAATGGGCTTCATTGATGGGCCCCTCTCTGTCCAGTGAGTACAAAGTTACGTTGGGGGAGTGGGGGGCTACAGAGCAGAGGGGGGGTTGTATTCCCCTCTTTACTGAACTCCCTTATATTCTTTCTCTCTCTATGAGGGGACTTCTGGATCTTATTGGGGGGTTAGCTTTATTTATTTGCCTAGAAGAGTTTCTGAGGGGGCATCTACAGAAATTCAAGAATCTGCCCTTGTCATCCGCAGCAGATTATTTGGTTTGGAGTGCCCAGAGGTAAAAATGCATGTACAATGCATTTTCTAAGTTAAAAGTATGATTCTGTTTTAGTTAGCCCATACTGCTGTTGCATACTGAGTAAAAAAACAGGTATTCAAGTTTTTTTTCAGTGTCAGGGTGAAACTTACAAACTTTGCCTAGTTTAGTGATTAGGCTTGTTACAGCGAAAAACAGATCAAACCTTTTCTTTCCATTATTAAGAATAAAATTCTATAGAGAGGGCCACAGTGGTTTACAATATGAAAATGTTATGCCATCTATTGCAATAATCTACTTAGGAAGAAAGTGATTGGTGGAGGAAAAAAACACTCGATGCTTGGCTGTGCATGCAAGCTTAAAGGAAGTTAAAGAATATGTTAGCTGTTAATCCATGAGCAACTGAAGAATCTAGACTGAGAAAGGGGACAAAGAAAAATGTGACATTTCGGAGCAAGAGGTTGTCAAATGCAGGAAAAAACTCATTTGAAAAATCTCAATTCATTATCCAGCTCAATTAAAATATACACTGTTGGGTTCCTCCAAGCTGTTCTATACAAGGATTAGGGATGCACCAATCCAACTGTTTCTTTCCCTGAAATTAGAACATTAAAAATATATATTTTTACTTTTTTAGAAGAACAACAGTAATTATTATACAGTAAATATTATGCTTTATTGTATCATTTCATACATTTATGAGTTGGCTTATAGCTATTCTCTGTAATTAAGTTTAATTGAAATACTACAGTAAAACATCAACAATAATTATTTTCAGTGTAAGACAGCAGAGAAAATTGTGTCTAATTAAATATTTATTAGCTGCTAAAAGAACTTCATAGCCTTTTACACAAGCAAAACCTGAATATATTGCAGCAGACCGCAGATAGATACTTCCCATTATGATAGTTATAACATTACGGCAGTCTCACAAATCTAGCAGCTGTGTGCTGCTGATGCCAAAATAACATTTAGTTTGATAAATGCATTTTTTCCCCCACAGATTTGTGTGCTGTCATGAAAGTCAGTCTTTGAATATTCTAATAAATGAACTGATCAAAAATAAAATAAAATTTTAAAATCTGATAGCAGTGCTTTGGCATGCATAAACTTTAATATACATTAAATTATTTACAACTCTTTCAATTCAGTACGTAAGTACATAAATACACAGTAGAGCTGAGTGTTCCATTGTGAATTCTTGCCTTTGCATATTCTGCATTCTATATTTGTAGAGGTTTATAACACTGCACCACTACAATTGTAACAATCATGAAAAACAAAATACTACGAATGTGGCTCAGCCAATAGATGATTTATAACAGAATATCATATATTGTGGCAGTTCCCAACCCCAGTCCAAGAGGCCCCTTGCCCTGAACACTTTTTCTTTTTTTATCTGCCCTAACACCCACTTCACCCCAGGAAAAGTTGTTAATTAGTTGATGAGTTGAACCAGGTGTGCTGTGAGCATGGAAACCACTAAAATGTGAATAGCATAGGGGCCTCGAGGAGCAGGGTTGGGAACTGCTGGTATATTGAATAGGTGCATCACTAATACTGATCACGTAAGGTTACGAGCTGTTTTATATCTGCCAAATCTCATTTGTTTTGTCTGAGATGTAATTATATAGCCTCATTGCTAGGCTGGCACCCAAAAACCTTTCCTGCAAGTGACTACAGCATGAACTGACCCCTTGCAAAAACAACCACGCGTGCGCACATAGAGGAAAGCGTGTATTAGAGCTCGCGGAGGCAGAGCACGCTACACACACTGCACACACACACATAGCATCCAGTGGACCTGAGGGAAGCCCGCAGGCCTTGAGTTTAACAGGCTGGCTTTTGGTCACCAGATGCAGCAGATTGAACCCGGACATGGTGGCTGCCACTACCACTGACGATGCTGCTGCTGCTGCTGCTGGGAGGAGAGTAAGCGACAGAGGGCCGTCCGCCGCTCAGGCTAGAAAAACAAAACACAGGCAGGGCACAGGAAGGACAGAAAACAAAACACTGGTCAACACAGGTTGTCAGTTACAGACACGTACACGTACGGTAGAGAGGCCAACCGCAGGATGGCTAACATCTCTCATGCAAGGAAAAACCCTTTAAATGGCGGGATAAGGCGAGAAAGGACGGTGGGTAGAGGTCATGGTGTTAACACAAAGCCCCCAATCTAAACTTTCTTTGCAGGCGAAGATGTTTAACTGATTGGTAGTCAAAGCTACATTTGAGGCAGATGATCGAGACACTGAAGGAAGGGTAAAGAAAAGGACAAGAGTTAATAAAAAAGTTAGACAAGCCACTGATTAATTACACATAAATGATTAAGACCTTGTAGACACATTGTTTCCAAATAAACATTATACACATCTTAATAACTCTTTTTTCTGGCAAACCTGTGAAAGTCCTTTGAGACAACAACAAAAAAAAGCAGTCCAATTTCACATGAGATGGCTTCTGATGTGTTATTTCAGACCTGGAGCTGAATACAGAATATTGCTAATGAAAGGAAAGCGGTTATAAATAGACAAACAGAGAAGCTGATTTTGGGTAAAAAGGATGTGCCTAAGAGGAGGAGTGCAGAAGGACAAAATTCTCTGCCATTGTCAAAATACCAGTAACCGCTCTGGCTGTAGCACATAAACCCAGAGAGATAAAGGGAAGTAAACTAACCTAAAGTGTGATTAAGCTTAATATGCAGGCATACGTCATCTAAATGCTAAAATACTACAATCACACAGTCTAAACATAAATAGAGAACATTTCCGCATATCATGTGGAATGAGCATGCATTAATTAGTTTAGAGTAATAGCACATACGATCCGACTTGATCTGTTCCAACTGGTTGATACAATGGCCCATTATTAAGGTTACACAAACTTAACAAGCATTTGGAAAAATGGCAAAAAAAAAACTTATGTTACGTACATCCAAACCTTATCTTTAACATTATAATAATGTGTTATTACATTATTATATATGCAAATTAAGCTCATTAACAGAACCCATCATATTTCATAAGAGTGCTTGGAAGCGCCGTCATCCGTGCTAAAATACTTATACTTTTTAAGAGTTTGTGAGTTTCTACCATTTGAGATAAAGAAGTTTGACAATTGACAACTGCACATATGACACTGAAATCTGACAGTTAGTCAGCAAAGCACTGTTCATCTAAAACTAGTGGAGTTCATTTTGACTATATAAAATTATATCACCTGTATTATTGGTTAACTGAATTTTAGCTCCCTCAAATCAGTATCAGTGACTGTCGTATCACTTGAGCTTTAGAATTAACTGAATGCAAAAATGTTTGAATGTAGTGGCACATTAACAAATCAGCTTGGTGGGCTTAAATTAACACGAATTAACACAAAGGGGGGAACTTCTATTTGTACAGGGATTTTTGGTCATTAACTAAATACTTGTTAGTTAGTGATGCTCTCTGGATGCTCATTAAATATAAATCCCTCTTTCCTAACAGGTGGTCGTGAATGCTGGTTTTAAGTTACAGTACCTAGTGAAGCAGGTGAAGTGACATTTAGGAGCTGCCCCACACTCAAAGCGGACCTTCTGTGCTGGCGCATCGCCAAGGACACAAACGGGGCCACGGGGGCCAGGCACCGGAGAAGACGGCAAGCCATCCTGGCCTATAGTGAACTTGATCAGAGATAGTGGGGTGGAGCTACGAAGAAGAGAGTTGGAAAGTGTGGGCCAGGGTCACTCAGCCAAGAAGTGTGAAGAGAGCAAGCTTCAGAATCAAACAAGTTCAGTTTTATAGGACTAGAACGTGTTAGAACAAGTCTAATTTTGAACATTAGACATTATTTAACAGAGGTCAACATTAATTACACTGGTATTAAACAGAAGCACAGAAAGTACAGAAAGACTGCAACTGAAGTAACTGAACAGAAGACTGAAACAACTAGGGTTTATGTGAGAGGTCCATCTAGTGGCCATGAGGCTGATTGTGGGACTAAGAAGAGAAATATCTTCATGTGCTGCACACAACTAGTTAGGAATGTCTGTATGTACAGTATTAGCCCTACAGATAGCCTTATAGTACAAATGGACCTTTAATTTGCATCCAAATCTTTAATTTACATTCATTAATTATATGGATGGATCACATGATGAACTGACAAGGTCCCAACAAAATCAGAGGTGTTCAGTTTTAACTAGTGGTTTAACATCTATATGTAATTCCAGCCATGCCTTCAGATTTAACTTTTAACATATAATAGCGCATTCAACTTCAGTCTGACTTTTGAATTGCTTTGCAACATGAAGAAATGACAGTCAGATGTCAGTCGATACATCATTAAATATTCAAGATTTATAGTAGTGAGCAAAGCTATGTTTTAAAAATACACACCCATGAACCACCGGACTATAAATAGCAGAGTATGCTCGGTTCAGCTCTCTGGCTTGTGCCTGTAATTGTCCCAAACTGAAGGTCCACACCATTTGTATTCCACTGCAAACTCTTGAGGTACCTTCTGCTGTCCTCTGGAATCACTAAAGCTGATAAATTTTTCAAAAAATTACCAATGTCATCAATTTATAAGCGATTACCATTACACTGTACTGAAACGCTATGCATACCATCATTACCTTACTGCAGCTGTTTCTATTAGAGTCTCTTGTTATTCACACTCTCACAAGCTAATAAGGCCTTTTATTTCATTTTGTTGTACCTTTTCTAAACACACGCTGAGTCACTGTGGCGTAAGAAGCCAGACCTTCATTAGTTTGAGAAACTTCCATCAGACAGGCCTCATGCAGACAATGTCAAGGTGAAATGTATTAGATGCGCTGTTTGGTTTCCATGAAAAAAGTGTCAGCAGTGAGACCAGAATGACAAATTTTTTTGCAGTAAGATGAGCAACAGTGGTAGTTCAGACTGTTCCCCAGCTTTATATGGCCTTATATGGCTGTGATGGCTGGATGAGGGCTCTCTAAACTCACAGCAAACATTTCTTACTGAGCCAAGAGAATTTGCATGCAACCCTCCTGTGCTATGAAACACAAAGGCTCCTCCTGTGAGCTGCCATTCAGTCTGAGTATTACAATCTTTCTCTGTGAAATAGCACTATTGTTGTTAGAGATTAGATAAACTGTATATTTTGACACAAACCTCACTTCCAGGATTACAGGCAGGGTTGAAGGTGCCACACTCAACTGTATGATTCATTTGAACACTTCCAGACAAAAACATACCTCACTTTAACGTTACTGTCCATGGTTGGCATGGACTTGGGCTCTTATGTAATGCTACTCTCAGACTAGAGGGAGTATGGGAAAAAAAAACAGCCCAGTCATGCTGGAACAGAAAAAGGCCTTCCCCAAACTGTGTCCACAAAGTTGGAAGCATGGCGTTGTCCAAAACGTTTTGGTATGCTAAAGCATTACTGGACGTAAGCCCAAACCCTGAAAAACAGGTGTGTCCCAATACTTTTGTCCATATCGTGTATGACATAACCTAATCCTGCCTGCTCGCATCTGAAGTCACATTCCTGCACTTTACACTCATCACCATTTTTTAAAACTTTCTAAAGTGTGTAATATGGAGAAACAGAGTTTTTACCACTATATTAACCAAAACATTAAATTAAAAAAACAAATAACAAAAATTACACAACTAACAAAAACAGACAGCTAATGATGAAATAAACGAATAGGCTTCTAGAAAATGCTGGGGGACACATGACACTGCCCTGTTTCCAGTCAGTTAAATTGCGTCCCAGTAACTGGGTGCTGAGTTAGCTACACACAGCTAACTACAGCTCTTTAACAGTCAGAAATTGAGTGTCATAAACGAGATAGGTGTCAGTAACAAATAAGACATTGTGACAACTCCTAAATATCAAATTATTCATATGAATAAAGGAACACGTTGTAAACAACGATGTAAACGAAGTGATAAACAGAAACCAGCCACATTAGCAACTGTAGCCAGTAAACAATTAACGATTGAGTGTCACACCGAGGACATAGTTAAGGTGAACATACCTGTGAAAAGCAGCAGAGAAAAGGTGGAGAAGAGGGAGAGAGCTGAGAGAGAACTGGCAGGCTGGAGCTGAACTAGCTGCTTTTTTTTGACAGCAGCTTCAGCTCTGCTCCTCTTAGGGACTGAGAGGTGCATTATGGGAAATGAAATGCCTTCCCCACAATCTCCAAATATGAGCAAAACAGCCCTCTACCTTTAACACAGCCAGCCAGTAGCACTCAGCCTGAAAATACAAACCAAAAAGACCAACCAGTCACCAACTCCAAATTAAAGTCTAAGTATTCGAACGCAGTGTCAATAAAGTCCCTGTTTGTGTAATGGTCATGTGTCCCAATACTTTTGTCCACATTGTGTAACTACATGTGAGCGGGAAGAATTAGGTTATACCACACTGACTGACACTGTGGAATCGACATTATAGTAATTCAACAAATATGAATTTTTAGTGACTGTTTAGTCTTATTTGATACTACATTATCTGGACAAAAGTATTGGGACGCCTGTAGTATCTAAATAAAGACT
>JBBPCZ010000136.1:23053946-23070041 GCA_037974445.1 Brycinus macrolepidotus
TCGCAAATGACATGGTCGAGTCAGTAATTCAGGCCCTGATCCTGAATGATAGTCAAAGCTTCACGCCATGCTCAAGCGACATGCTCATAACTGACTGGGATGATGCCGGAGTACAGTCAGATAACGTCAAGATGGAACAGTCAAGTGAATTTATTACTGCTTGTGTGCTCCACCAGCAATTGCAGGATAAATGTCAGTCTGATAGCCTGATTTCTAAACTGGAAGAGCACCCCACCACTCAGGATGACTGCACTCCTGTGGCCTGTGACGTAGCAGGATCTCCACAGTTTAAGTTGGTCTCCTCTCCCCCATCGGAGACCGTCATGAAGAAGAAACCTAAGAAGAAGAACCGAATTCGTGCTTTCTTCAGAAGAGTGTGGCAGAGTGTTAGAAAGACTTTCGTCTGCGGCAGCCACTTCCAAAAAATTTCACCAGATGCCTGAATTTTCCTTCTCTTTCCAAATTTCTGTTGTTTCTTTCCCTATTCTCCTACACTATTTTCCTTTTTTCTGCAGTTTTGTAATTTGGTCACTGCAGTCCATATTAGAATCATTTCAATGCAGTATGAATAGGTTTTACGTTTATGTCTGTAGGACCGACCACGTTTTCCATGTTTTTAGCTGATAGTCTGCATTTTAACCTGTTTCATTTCAAATTTGACGAACTGAAGTACAGACCCAAATCAGTGTTGAATTTTTTATTCTCAGCTCATCTCAGGTCCTTATATGAGCCGAGCTCCATCGTTATAGACGTTGAGCTCCTCCTATGAGGGATGTTTTGTTTGGACAGTGCACTGAGAGTTATCTCTGAAGCAGTGGTCCCAAAAGAAACGACTAGAGACCAAAACGTGCAAATATTTTATTTATCTAGTGGTAGGTCTGCTCCTGTAGATGATTTTAGAGATAAACACTTGATCAGTAATCCCTCCAGAAATTTCTAGGAATCATAAAACTCCAAACTTAGCTTGTGACCACATTATTAAATTATCTGCACCTCTTGCAAAATTACTAATTCATTTCTTTTTAATTCTTTCTGTATTCATCTTACTTTTCAAATTGTGTTCAATGAAAATGTAAAATGAAAAAAAATAAATAAATAAAATGAAAAAAAAAAAAAAAGACAGAACTCAGATGTCCTCTCTTGCAGCGTGCGGCCGGGGTCCCCGGTGGGACTGCTGGGTCCCTGCGCTTTCCCAGGGGCTTGCTCGGTTTGCCTTGGGCACTGGGGTGGCGTTGTTGTGGCCCCTCGTCCTCACCACCCTCATTACAAAACACTCCATGACAAACTCGGATATTACATGTGCACTCACATGTACATAAACGCATAACCACAGGCGGTCAGACGCACACGTGCACGCACATACGCACATGCACACACATACAGACATACACACACGTGCACACACGCACGTACACGCACACATACACTCACGCATACACATGAATACGCCCACACATGCACACACTTTTTTTTTTTCACGGAATTGGTGAAGATTTGCTTATGAGGAGATTTATGGAGTAAAAAGTCTCTGCTAACATCTGTAAGAATGAGTAAAAAGCATCTAAAGCATGTTTGACTAAACATTTAGCAACAAATACCAACACTGATGTTTTCAGCAAGTTTTTTTGTAATTTCCTGAAAAAGAACAGACAGGCTAGATGAATGTGTGAATTAAGCAACAGCCTTCTAGAGCAGTGGTCAACAAAGGGTCATCATAGAGGGTCTACCCTCCTGCAGGGGTCACCTCTGGTCCAAATCTAACTCACCTCATTCAATAACAGATTTCTGAAGGAAACTGTGATGAAAAGGATGGGGTGAGTTGGCATTTGAGCTAAAGTCTTCAGGAAAGTAGGTCTCCAGGACCAGGGCTGGCCCACCACAGTGTTGGCTCCCTAAGACTAAAAGCTGGACCCTCCTGATCTGTGATGTCCTGTCACCATTTACTCTGGTTTTTTTGTCTTGTCAGTTTTCTCTGGACATTCAAAAAGAAAACCAAATCAGAATGAGTGTGTTGATCGCTGAACGTTTGGTCTGTGAGTTCTGGCTTGTTACTTGTCTTAATGTCGATACATGAGATTTTTTTTGCATGGATATGTGGATTCATGACAACACTCTCCAAATTAAAAAAACCCTAATAAACCTTTAATTAGAGCAGTTTTAACAAGACAAGTGACAAATTACATTAGAACATCTGAAGCTTTAAAAAGCCTGGATTATTGTACACCTTCCCCTCTGGCTTGCAGGTCAGGGATATTGGTCAAAACCATACAATGTATTGAGACTGCTGCTGCATAATATTACATTTTACAGTTATAAATGTACAGTGTTTACATAAGATACATCAGAGAGGAAAATAAAAAAAAAAAACAACAAGAATGCAAATGCAAGTCAGGCGACACTTTGGAGCCGTGCCACACGAATCCAACTTTACAATCACTCTCTTCACAGACTGCAGGAAAAAAGAAGGAAAAAAATACTGATAAAAAATAAACTAAGAGAAGGTCAACAGGCAATACCAGGCTACAGCCACAAAGGAAGATTAAAATGATGTGTGCAAAAGCAACTCCTAGCTTTAAACTTTTAGTGTTCTTGTAATCACACACAACACCAGCTCCAAGAAGTTGGATACAAAGGTTACCCCTCAACACCCCAAATATAAAATTTAAATGAATCAGAGCTGTGTGGTGGGTGGGTTGGGAGGCTAGTGTGCAACTCTGTCAACAAATAAACATATTAACTAAAACCATATGTGTACACATTTAGCCAGACACGAGGACTCAAATCTCACATACACAAAATAATTAGGGGGATTTATAGAGGGTCAATTTTATCCGCTCTTAAAGCGATTACAGTCATTTTGTACCTTTTAAAAAAACTGAGTACATTCCCAAGAAATGCAGTGCCAGTTAATAAAACAGCACAAAATTAAGGCACAATTAGGTTTGTTGCTGCAGAGAAGGGTGCACCTGGTTTTTGAATACATGTGCATCAATTGTACATCCCACTGCAAATATTCTATCCCAGATCCACCTGCACTGCATTTCTCATAGAAATAAAGCTCACACAGCGCAGCAATCATAGAGAATTACAGGGCAGATTTACTAAACCCACTTAGCAGCGCCACAGGCACCGAATGGTCAGAGTGTTTGCCACCATTCTCTGCCAACACAGATGATGCCAAGTTGTCAAAAACTGCTACAGGATTTAGTCATTCTGGCCAATGGTGTTAAGCTGGGGACCATGTTTATTTCTTAAAAACATACCACACAACTTTGAACAATCCAGATTACCTCCGAATATGCAATTACATTTTATTAACCTCAAATGAACCCCCACCATATTTTAACAGCTGGCTTTCATCTCATGCTCTCAAAAGAAGACAAACATTACATGCTGTCTGTGAATATGCAGGTCTCAACACATGAACAGCATGGCTTATCTGACCTTCAGACAAGATGTAGCCCTGCCGCAAACATTACTACACATATGAACAAGGTGTCTGAATAGAACATGTTTTGTAAAAAGTGGGCAGTGAAGAAGTGTCGTGAATTTCAGACAAAACCACATTCACAGCACCACTTTTTGACCAGACATGACCATCAGACATGATCTCATCGCTTTGCAGGCTGAGGTTGTCGGTAGATGAGGAGCCGAAGTCAATACGAAACTGCCACAGTCATAATGAAAAAGCGTAACTTTCCAAATATAAAGAAAATAATAATACATTAGAATATACTGGAAATACAATCAAGACGGGAAGATTGAGGCAAGTGTCCAAAACTGCATGAAGAGAAATAAACAAGCAGTAAACTAGAGAGATACGATTCACTTATCCACACACCATTCAGAGCCATGTGGCCTGTAAAAAAAAAACAAAAAACAAAAAACAAAACAAAAAAAACAACCCTATGGTCAAAACCTACCCTTTGACACTTCTCTCAACTCAAATGAAACTGGTGTAACTACTTTGTTGGCAAGAAACAAATTAGAGCTTATGACAATTTGCAGGTTTATACAGATGATTTCAACCACCACCATTCAACAAAATATTTACAGCACCCATTCCAGAGTGTGTGCATGCCATTGTTTTTGGACTAAAAACTACAAAAAAAAAAAAAAAAAAGAAAGAAAGAAAAAGAAAAAAAGAAAAGAAAAAAAAAGAGAAGGGAATACATCAGCTAAAACATCTTTAGGGAAATAAACATCCAGTATATAATACAATTCAAAGCTTAAATATAGGGATACTTTAACCAACACATGCAGCTATGTATAGCCCGACAGAACTCCTTTTTAACTAAGGAGGGGAGTTAGTTGGAGAAAAAGCGGATGGAGGAGAGCAGAACCACATCAGTAGTTCTGGTTCTTTCATTTATTTCCTCAAATCTGAACATTAGAATAAACTGAAAGCCTTTTTGTTTCCTTGTTTAATCCAAAAAGACAGTCTGTAAACAAAAAAAGCAAAAAAAAAAAAAATAATAATAATAATAATAATAAAAAGACAGATATATTGTGTCCATTGCACCAAAGTTGAAGAGGAGGGACATGAACATCCAGCTCTTCTGAGCTCTGATAATTCCACATATGTCCACCACCAGTCTCACTCGTGTGCACATTTCTCCTCTTTTGCTTGATCTTGAAAGATGAAAAAGCACACAAGTTTGAATCAGACCATCCCGTGAGTGCTGCTGACGGAGAGCACTGTGTCCTTTAGCCCACAACAAGGAGAGAGCTCCTGAGCACAACTCTCACTGGAGAGAAGAGCCACTGACAGGGGAGCCTCGCCGAGAGTGAGAGAGAGTGAAGGAAAGGGGAAAGGAGAGAGAGTAAACGGAGGTGGTGAAGGTGAAAAACTGTTTGTGTGGCCCTCAGGAGAACCCCAGGGAACTGGATGTGCTGGAGCGCTGATGCAGGCGGGCCATGGTGTTCATGCTGGAGCTGGAGGCCTTCAGGGGTGTGTTGCAGCCCAGGGCCTGTGGGAAACGTTGGTGGTAACGGTCCAGGCGTAGGTACTTCACCGTCACCAACTTTCCTGAAAAAGTAAAGAGTTAGGTATTTAATAAAACTCAGCAATAGTTTGTAAGTAAGCATATGGTTATTGTAAATGGCAATGCTGTTTCGCCATCTCGCCCTTCTATTATAATCATTACCATCACTTACCATCAAACCAGGAGCCATGAAGTGCCTTGAAAGCTTTACCAGCATGCTCTGCTGAAAGGCACTTCACATAAACACAGCCCTATGGGGACAGAAGAGCGCAAGATAAAGATTCACATAACATCCATTTGCACTTACATTTCAATGTAAATGCAGCTTTTTTGCTTGCATAATTGTTTTGATTTTAAGTTCAATTTTTGATGCACTAGCCAAGAGTAACAATGAAAAGATCAATGAACAGAGAAAACTGACCTCCCGTGAGTTCTTGTCAACAGCAATGTGGACAATTCCATCATTGTCGCTGCATTTTTCCAGGATGGCTTCATGAATGGCAAGATGCCAGTTTTCCCCCACCTCCCTGATCAAAATAAAAGATTGGGAGGTAAGAGAACATCTGGGTCTTTTATACAAAATGCACAATGCCTTAAATAGCACATATATAGGCACAAAATACAAGCATTTGCAGAAGTTCAGGCACTGTCCTGGACCAACACTAGAGAGTACTTCTGTATAACCATTTTTATATTGTGTTTAAAACCATTAGGTTTTGCTCAGAACCCATTTTCAGGATAAAGCTTAAATGGAAGTGGTACTGGTGGAGAACTTACATTACAGGGTCAAACATGTTGCGAATCTTTAGACACGGCGTTAAGCTGTTTGGTGGGGAGTTCCTCCGATCCAATGGGAACGCTAAAAAGCAGGACAACGACAACAGCATGTTCAGTGGAATTCCTTCCACCCACAGGTGATGGATAAAGAGATTCTTATACATGATGGTCACGGTATGTCACAGACAAACTTACCTTTGCCCTGCCATACTTTAGAGGGCATATTGCACATCTTGTCACAGGACATGGAAGGCTGGAGCCACCTCCAGACAAGGAAGTCAGCTCCTCCAATCCTCTGTGTTTCTGTCCGGATGCGGGACTCATTGGCTCCAAGAAAAGTCACAGCTCTGTCCCACACTTTCTTCATCTTCTTCCTGACATTAGTAAAAAACACTGAGCCATTAGGTCTCTGACAATATGGACACAATAGTTGTAACAAGACAACAGTTGATGTTTATCTGAGGTATCTGGACTTATTAAAGGCCCTGTCAAGTTAGCTTCTAATGCTTATAAATGGATGTAATAGCACATATATGTATCAGAATAATCACTAACCAGTGTTACATTTAAGAAAAAAATAAACACACAGAATTTAATGGTTAAAAGCAGCAAACTAAATATCACTCAACAAAAAGGCCTAAAATCTTTCTTTCTCTACCACTTCACAGTAAATAACTACCACAAAAACTATAGGTAATTGCTACAAGACAATAAAAGTGAGTTTTTATACTGAAACCTGAAGACATTGTTGCTTCTTAGAAAGAAGGTATATCTTTCAAAGATCTAAAATAATTCATCTCAAAGGAAATGTTTAGTGAAGACAACAGATTAAGACCTGTCCTGAGGCTGCACGAGGGAGTCTCGCACATGAGGGATAGGCAGGTATGGCTGCAAGTCCTTATTCTCCTGGCATGCCTCGTTGTGGCTCCTCAGCACATCTGTACACACAGACGTAAAGCTTTTTAAACAGAAACAGCCTCAACAAAACTGAGGCTAAAAGTCCTTTACACAGGACAAATGGTAAAAGACGTATAATCTGCTCTCCATACCTATGATCCTCTCCACCATGTCATACATCTGTCTGGTTTCCTCCTCCTCCCTCCGCCAACGGTACTTCATGTAATACAGCAAACCCCAAACAACACCAACACCTTTGATGACACAAAGACAGCAAGGGAGGATGATTTAAAGGCTGTGTTTTTCTATCAGAGGCCCTTACTGGGAACAGCATGCAAATGTTAATTTCCTCATAAACTTATTAGCGTATAAGCAAAAGCTGAAGCAGCAAGATGCCTACCAGCAACGACGAGGAGAACTCTGTAGATTACAGTGAAGAAAGCTCTTCGGAAACGACAGCCGAAAGACATGCGTGGGTGGGTGGACTCCAGACGGGAGATATCAGACACATCCTCCACTGCTTGCGCAGGGTCAGCTGCAATCAACCTGCAAGCCCAGCCAAAATGAAAAAAGAGGAAAGGCATTTACACTGTTGACCCACAGGGCTTATGGGATGTGTACCTATTTTTGGCAATAACTACATTTAAAAGTACAGTAAGTTTGAAAAACTAAAACAATTAAAAATTCGATCTGGCTGAAGAACATTTGACAGTATCCAAACTCACCCATAAAAACGACAATACTAAAAGAATTTTATTCACCTATCTGATGGAACAGATGAACATAAATTTTAAGCATTGTTTCAGTCTATAACGGCTGCACTAGAGGTGCATCTTACGTCCCTGGGTCTACTGACCCAGACCCACCTACCTGCTTCCACCCTTTTCAACTAACACAGCTTTTAATAATAATCTATTTAAGAATATTCAGTGACAAAATATTATTATATTTTAAGGCATGACTTTGGGAAGCTTTCCAAATACACCAAGAAATTAACATAAATGAAACAAATAAATACACACATAGTCAAATGACCTTGGCCAGGTCTTTTAACAGCAAAAAAACTATTATTCAGTCTTAAAAAATATTCAGTTTACCTTATACCAACAATTTCTCCGCTTTTAATGACCCACTCCAGAGAACTGTGTATCCAGTCTTCGTAGTCTTTATTTCGGAGCTACACAGAACAAGACAATATAATCAGCAATCATTTTAAATTCAGTCTCACAGATCAACTCTTCAACTGTACCTGATGTGAATAAGTACATATAAATCAGAAGAGAAACCTCATTTTGATTCGAATTATAGTGAAGCTATTTTTTAAATAATTACCAACATGCAGTATAACACTCCAGTGAACATAACGTACCCTCAAAAACTCAGTGGCCTCAGAGTAGGAGACACTTCTGTTTAATGGCTGGTTTAAATCTCTGCAGTCGTGTTCCCCTGAAAGAAACAAGTCAAAATGTCTCTCACTGACAACAATTATTTGATTCAAATCACAGTTTCCATTTACAGAATACCAGAACAGTAGAGCAGGAAGGTACTTAAAAACCCTATCATGGTACTGTGGTACCAAATGGCCCGTTTTCTCTATGCTATGCCAGATCTGACACAGCTTGCTTTCATTAGACGGCTTTGGTCCGTTTTGTTCTCATACAATTACACCAAGATGTTCTCATACAATTACACCAAGATGTTACCCAGACAGAAAGTATTATTACCAGAAAGTAGGCCTGTCAATTGTGAAATTTTAGTTGACTGTTAATTCCCATAAAAACAACGGCTATGTTTTAAATATGTCATAGAACTAACTTAAATGATGTGTCAGTGAATAGGTTTCTTATTTTTTTTTATTTATATAATTTATCTCCAAAACTGATGAAATTGCACCCAATTAACATGCTACCTATTCTTACAGAACACTGACCATGAGCATGTCTCATTAAAAAGAAATCATAATTTGCCCTGTTTAATTTGATTTGGCACAGTTCAGTGTATGAAACGAATAAAGATAATTAAAATGTACGGTTTTTAATAGTATTTTTGGCACTACTGCCTCTTTTTTGTCCATTCTAACTTATCAAATATCAGAAGTATCGATATGCTTTCTTTTTGCCATATTACCCACTCCCGCCACCAGCACAAGTAATATATGGTAATCCAAGATAAATTTCTTCAGTAGTCTTCACTGTTAGCCAATATTTTGAAATCTGTATTCACCTGCAATATCAGCCAGATGATCATGCAGATTAAGCAGAAGGCTGAGGATGAGGTCTTTCTCCTTGTTGTTCTAGGAGAAAAAGAAAAACATAGTTTAGATACAACATAATTAGACTGACTCAACCAGTTTTACTGCAATCTTCTATCACTGCTAAGATAATACGGTGAAAGCCTACCACACTGAGACTAATGTCCCACATACTCAATCATATGGAACAAATGGAAAAAAGCAATGCCTGTACATTACATCAACCTTGTACCAAACATTTTTAACAAGTATAAGGGAACACAGAATACCTGTACATTCAGAAATTTGAGTTCTGATTATTTACATTTAAACACATTTATGAAATGTCTGGGATCTACAACATTAATGAGAATCAAAGAAAACACAAAATTACTAATTACTTACATATGCATTGTCAAACTCTGCACCAAACGGGTGGCTCTTGACTGCAAAAGAAAAACAGAACAAACGCCATTACATTAGCAATAGCTATAACGATTTTAAAGTCAGCTTAGTCTAGTGAAAAGAATTACATTCTTAGCAAAGGCAGGACTGCATTTCCCTGTCATGACAGGGAGGGCAAACAGTCACAGTGACCAGGAACAATCGACTGTCTCACCCTTGTACTACGGCCTGAAAGAGAACACACTGAGCTTCACTCCTCTCTGCAGTAAATTAACAGCCAAGAATTAGCACAACCAGATCTTCCTTCATATCTCAGACGCGCGACTTCACTGAAACCATGGATGGGGTCAGACAAGAAACAGGACAGAGGGACAGTAAACTGAAGAAATCTCTGTGGTTGAGCATTTGTTTTGGATACTTGGATGGTTTGTGTGTGTTCCTATAATAAAAATGTTAGTCCATCCAAGACATTTCATCAGTAGTACTAGAAGACATTTCTAGAGGGAATTTTGCAACACTCATCGCACAAAAACTATTCAGAAAACAGAGCAGTGTCTATGTTAGCCCTTTACTTTAAATATGAATACATAAATTTAAGGACACATTTGAAAAATTAGCAATGGAGTCAGATCAGCACTTGGTATAAGGCCAGCACCTTCAGTTTAGATATCAGAAGTTGAAAAAGGGGGATCTGTGCATTTCTTCACAAAACCATACATAATAATTAGGGCCCAGCATTTATACTGGTTGGCTGTTTATATCTTGTTTGAACAGGATTTCTGATACCCATCACCACCGCTGAATGAGTTTGTGTACATCTTAATGACTGATTTACATAGTCAACCTGAAAAACTGGAATTCCCTTTAAAAATTGCACTGACCACAAAACTTTCATATTGGCCAAACCCAACTAATAACACACACCATGCAGCAAACATCTGATGTAAGTGGTGCTAGACACACTCAGGCAGCCAGACAGCAGAGTCAATCACTCCGGCTTTGGCCACAGGCTTCTCGGGTCTCTTGAGAGACGAACAATTAGGCCGCTTTAACTCGTCTGTGACCTAGATGTCTGCAACTCGCTCTTCACTCAAAGCTCCCTCCCTTAGAGCCTCTATGGGCATGCCACACACTCAGGCTTTCGTAATACACCCACTGGCACCTTCTGCCATAGCTGCACCAGACACAAGACCTGGGCTACTTTGCTAAACCCTGAAATTATGAACTATCAAATTTATCTTTGGCTACGCACAGAGCTGTCACCTCTTTACCTCACGTTTAAAACATTACTGAGAAGACATTATCTACAAATTAATCTAAGTAATCTTAAATTAAAGTGTTTCCAGTCTATCTACAGGCAGTCTTACTTTATACTGCAAATAAAAGTATCACACAGAGGGGAGGAATGGTTCAATGAGTGACATGTAGCCACAGAATCGTCCAACAGTGAAGCTCACGGTAAACACAGTTCTTTACCAGCATATCCTGTGAGGAAAAACACACAGCCAACCTCACGAACGACTTAAGAACATGGCTGGTATGCTCAGAGATCAAGCAGGCCTGATAACACACAATTATGCCAGACTGAGTTACTGACTCATTTTGCTTCTTTTGAACTTTTCATTACTGCATCACTGTGGTAGGTGAGCCTACAATGAGAGCGAGTCATACCACAAGGCAGACGGAGAGGTGGGACACACACATTCCAGCGCCTTCAGGGATGTTTTGGCTCCTGTTCTGATGGGAATGCCACCCCCCTCAACCAGGCAAAAGTGGCCTATTCTGTTTCCTGTCTGAGGGTGCGAACAGCTCAGGGTGACAAGTGGTAACGTGTGTCTGACATGACTGACTGACAAAGTAAATGCAGCCATTTGAAGGATCTTAAGAAATTTGCCAAGTCAGTTTTAGTCATAAATGAATTCACTGATTCCCCCCCTATTTTGACCTCGATAAGGACACTACGCATGGGTCTTGTGATCGCCGACATCATAGCACAGAAACCCCACTTACAAACCCTGACTCACGACCATGCTCATAAAAGCAGTCTGAACAAACATCAGAGTCCTCATCTAGAATTACAGAAGTTTATAGAGGATACACTCAAGACAGCCATAATGAGTGTTAAATGATCAGTGAACACAACTCTTGATAGAAACAGTGCACATGTTAAAACTGCAAAAGCCATTTTAACTTTAACAATTTGGGCTAGTTTTGTGGATACTAAAGACATAATAATTGTAATAACAGACCAATTAAGCAATTAAACTTAAAGGTTTAAGTTTAATTGCTTAATTGGTCTGTTATTGCAATTAATAGAATTAAAAGACTTAATAGAATTTCCAGTGGTGATCTGCAATTCCCACTGCTATCCAGTCCAAAACTGGGCTTAACTGAAGCCTGGTGAAACAGCCTGATAACACTTTGGACTGGTGAAACACCCTGATAAAACTTTGAAACCAGTACATACAAGAGCACTAACTATGATTAAAGGAGTTGAATGGCACTTTCTTGCACTGTATGTTGTCTATCTTGTCTTGTCTAATTGTATTGTTGCACTTGTGTCCTGTCTGCACTTGTGATGTTGCTCTGTTCTGTTCTGCTCTGTGTTGCACCATGGTCCTGGAGGCACGTTCTCTCATTTCACTGTATACTGTGTGTATGGTTCAATGATAATAAAACCTACTTGACCTGACTTCACTGACCAGATGAAAGAGCTTGTTTCTGTTCCCATACATAAAAACTGACTTGACGACAAATCGTTTGGCCCTCTAGAATACTTACTAACGACCCCCTCCGTGGAGCTGGACCCTCGCATTCTCAGATACATGAGCCCGAGCAACAGGAAGAAGAGGCAGGCAGCGGTCAGGAGGAACATGGACAGGTAGTGGGCACTGAAGCCCCCGGTGCCAGACACCTCCTCCCTCCTGAACTGATCCAGGAGCTCGTCCTCGGGGGCCGGCTGCTTGCGTTTGCCGTAGCTGTGGTTCGAACCGGTGTGGTTCGAGTGGTTGAGTCGGTAGGTGGGGGACAGGCTGTTGTAGGTGGAGGAGAACCGGGGTCTGAGTCCGAGGCTGAACGGACTGCTGGTGCTGCCGGTGGAGACTGCATCCTCGCCTCCGTCGACGTGGTTCTTGGGGCTGCTGCTGCTCCCCATGTCCCCTCCGTTCTCCGCCATCCCACCGGAGCTGAAGCGAAAGGTCTTGGTATAAATACGGCTCAGCTCGGGAGAACCTTCCTCATCGCGCTCCGTGCTGATTCTCCTCGGGCTCCCTTCCTCCTCCTCTTCCTCCGGCTCTCTGCCTCTTTTGGACGGGGAGGTTTTCGAAGCGCTGCGCCTGGACAGCAGACGACGCTCGCGTTGGCATTCACGCTCCTCCAACTCCTCCTCCTCCTCCTCCTCTTCGTCCGTGTCTGAATAATCCCCCGCCGGCTTGCTGCTGCTGAAGGTGTGGGGCGCCCTGCTCCCGTTCAGAGCCCGGCTGCTCCTCTCCGTCTCCTCTTCCAGGCTGTTTTCCGTCCCGTAATCCGGATCCCCCGCCACGTTTAAGCGAGATTCGCCTAAGCTCGTCTTAACCCTGTCCGCCCACCACGGGGACGCCCCGGTACCACTTCTCCGACCCTCCAGAGCTCCCAGAGGCGACTTGCTGAGGCCGCTCGCCGCGCCACTTTCCTGGGGAGGCCTTAGAGTCTGCAGCCCCAGCCCGGAGCCCCGGTCTCTCCTGGAACCGCTGTGGTTCAGGCCTGCCTTGTACGGAGGCACGTCCGCGTCAGACTCGTCCGAGCTGAAGCCCAGGACGAACTTCCCGGCCCGGTCCGGGCGCTTGGCGTTCAGCAGCTGGCGGCCTGCGGCTGGCCTGGCTCTCAGGGCCCCGGCTCCCCCCGCGGGGTGTCCGTTCCCCCCTCCGCCGCCGCCGCTGCTGTTGTTGTTGATGCTAACGTTGCTACCGCCGCCGCTACTGCGGCCCTTACTGCCCCGGGAACGCTGCTGCTGTTCCTCGCGGAGTTTCTTCAGCTTCTTCAGGTACACGGGCCGCGTGTTCTCCGTGACTGGGCCCGGAGTGAAGCCCAGCCGCTTCAGCTCGGAGAAAAGATCCGCGTCCGACAACGGAGCCGCCGCCATCTTCCCTCCACTCACACTCAGACTCAGAGCTGCGGGAAGTGACGCAGAGCAGACAGCGGAGTTACAGAGGGGAAAAAAAAAGTTCAGACAAGTCCAGAACACAGGAGGAACAGACTTACTGATCAATAATTTATTATACTTTTTATTATTACTGCTATTATTATTATTGATAACAACAACAACAACACTAATAATAAAATAATGTTAAACAATTGTAGCAATAATAATAATAATAATAAACAACAATAACAATAATAACAACAGCGACAACAATAATAATAAAATAATAATACAAATAGAAAATAATAAAAATAAAAATCACTCAGGCACGTTTTTTTTAATCTTTCACAGTTTTGATTCCACAGTATATTTTATATTCATACATTTCAATTAGTCCATACTTAAGTCCACAGTACTACCAAATTTACGGTAAATTTGCTATGAATTGTGAAGCACAGCATCTCAGTTTTATAATAAGTAAGATAAATTAAAATATTTCTTTAAACAGGTACACCACCAGTCAAAGGTTTTTGCACGCCGCAGGTTTTTACCACTTATCCATTTATTTCATAAACTGCAGATTTTTATTCTTGTTAAGCACTGGAAAGTTATTGAGTAAACAATTATAAATGAAAATATATCAAATAAAACAAGTTTCCTTTATAAAACAAGTTTCCTATTAACTGGTTGTGTGGTGATGCAGAGTCAAATTCTAGACTGTAACTTTAACTTTAAATGAACTAGTGAACCGTTTCACCCCATTGACTGTCACTTAATATCTCGTTAAATATCTAACAGCTGTCTGGTGATCCACATTATAATTAAATTATATTAGGTGGCTTTTTGTAGGTCTCTAGTGATGAAAATACAACATATTCTGGCTATTAAGTGAGTAGACTGGTAGTGTGTGTTTTTAGTGTTTAGTGAAGACACATTACAAGTGATTTAAAGTCTGCCATTATGAATCACACTATTTCACATGTTGATTAAGTCAAATTAAAATGATTTTTTTCTAAACGTGTCTGTTGTTTTATTTGTCACCAACTGGTACATGCTGGACAAACCTTTTTTTCAGTGTCTCAGTTCATAGACTTAAAGTGCATAATTCAGACAAACTGGCAGAACTATGATACACATCTCTGAAATCAATTCCAGCCAGATTTAATGGGCACAGTTTTATGTTCAAAGCAAATATTTTACATTTTGTCTCTGATGTGTAGACATGTTTCCATGTTCAGGATGTTTTTGATGACGTTTTTTCAATATTTCTTTAATGAGCTCAATATGAAATTGTTGAAATTACATATCGGACAAATGACATTTTCCAGTATTTTAATTCATGGGGAAAAACCAAAGGTGAAAACTTAACAGGTTCCATTTATCAAGAGACAAAATTTATTTTTATGAATATTAACTACAAGGTCTGATGATATAGATCTGAATCTATTATGAACCAGGCTGTAATTTTCTTTCTTTCTTTCTTTCTTTCTTTCTTTCTTTCTTCATTCTTCTTTCTTTCTTCATTCTTCTTTCTTCTTTCTTTCTTTCTTTCTTTTTCTTTCTTGAAACTATTATAAACCAGGCTGTAATTTTTTCCCTTTGTTTTTTTCTTGATGATTATTATTATTGTCCACCCCCCTTGTCTACAGTTGAAGTGAGCTCTGTCCTGTGAGCCCCCTGACTCCCCCGTGTGGTGGGCTCCGGGTCCTGCAGGTCCTGTAGGTACTTTAGGCAGCGCGCGGAGCGGAGTTTCAGTCTGTCAATCCCAGACCCGGCGGAGAGACACTTAACCCGGGATTAGAGCCCGCGCAGGGACGAGTTAACCTAGCACTGCACACAGCTTCAGCCCAGGGACTGCGGGATGGCTACAGGGACTCCGGTTTTTCAGCCCTTCTTTAAGACTTACTTTTTTCTCCTGCTGGGGGGCTTGTCCGCCGGGGCTGTCCCGGAGCAGGGGAGTCTGTACATGTGGATTGATGCCAACCAAGCCAGGATATTAATAGGTAAAGAGAGCTGCAGTGTCTTAGACTCTCTGACGAGGCAAAGCTCAGACTTTAGTCCGGAAAGTGTTTGAGTGTGAGTAGAGGAGAGACTGAGTGTTGTTCCTTCCACAGGTTTCGAGGAGGACATTCTGATTGTGTCAGAGGGCCAAATGGCCCCCTTCACACACGACTTTAAGAAAGCCCAGCAACGCATGCCTGCCATACCTGTCCACATCCAGCACGTGAACTTCACCTGGCAGGTCACTGATGATCAGGTAGGACCAGAGCAGAGCCATGCAGCCTGACTACACCTCTCATCATGAACCTGCACATTAAACACCACTGTACAGAGCTTCACTATACCAGGACAAACACTTCAACCACAAACACTGAGGGTCCAGCTTGATCTTATTATAGGAGAACATTTTTGATAAAACATGGCTATAATAATGAACATTATCATTCTAAAACAGAATACAAGGTCACAGTGGATAATAGGGATACTTGTAAATATAAAGAAATAAAGACATCTTTTATTTATGTCATAAAAAACAGAACATGTAAAAATATAAATATAGGCAAATATGGAGTGAGGAAAATAAGTAACACGTTCCTTTCTGGAGATTATGAGCTATGTTTATGTGTGATGTGTATCTCTCTCTCTCTCTCTCTCTCTCTCTCTCTCTCTCTCGCTATATA
>JBBPCZ010000136.1:23070738-23084565 GCA_037974445.1 Brycinus macrolepidotus
AAAGCAACATATCTTGTGTAGAACCACACACACACACACACACACACACACACACACACACCCACACCCACACACACACAGACACACACACACACACACGCACACACATATGAACTGCTGACCTGTTGAAGGCCAGTCTGTGCTCCCCTGTTTCTGGTGCTATCGTAACGTCCATGTCCTGCGGTATTTTACGTGCTGGTGTGGTGGAACTGCCTCCTCGGATCAAAGCCTCTGCACGCATGTGCCAGACATCTGGGCCATCAGCCCACGGAGAGATGGCTCCTCTCTCTCTCTCTCTCTCTCTCTCTCTCTCTCTCTCTCTCTCTCTCTCTCTCATTCACACACGCACAAACACACATACAAGGCCAGAGCTCTATTTGGAATGGGTTTGTGCACTGTGCATGTTTGATCCTCTCTGCTATCCATCACTTCTGTGGTAAAAAGCAATGGCTAAAATGACTTTTCTCTCCTACCTTCGGTCAGAAACTTCACCATCAGCTGCGTTAGCCAGCAGAGTAAGTGTTGAATGGGTCAGAGCAGCCGCAGCAGTGGACTCATACCTCTATGTCGAAAAATCCATTAGCTTCTATGATTATTTCATTTGAGCCAATGCTAAACTTTAAAATCTCTACAATGGCTGATATAGTTCAGAAGATGGGGCTATCATCAACAGAATATGGCCAGATAAATAGATAGATCGATAGATAGATTGATAGATAGATCGAAAGATAGATAGATAAATAGATAGATCGATAGATAGATAGATAGATAAATGGACATTGCAAGCATTGAGTGTTGTCATGGTTTAACAGTTTGATCAGAAAATTTGCGCTTGGCTAAGTGTGTTGGTTTGATTGGCCCCCGAAGGTCCAGTTGAGGGGGGCGGGGTCTTGACTTTTAGAGTGTTAGCAATATGATGTCACTAACTAAGCTGTTATTATGTCAGAAATGTTTCAAATATTATTTCATGAAACTCATGAAGACCAATGAAAGGCCTCTAGTACTGGACTCCTTTATTTACTATGCACTCAGTTGCTACAGTCGAACGCAAAAGTTTGCATACGACTGCATGCAGATTACATGTTTTGTTGGCCAAATTACATGTTTTGTTGATTTTCTAAGTGAAAATAAGCTAACATGTCCTCTATTGATTATAGTGCACTATTTCTAAACCAACACTGCCAATGCTGATGTGGCATCATTCATTTAATGATGCCACACATTTTTATTCAGTTAAGTAAAAAACAATGTTACAGTTTATTTCAACATATTTTTTCAGTTTGTGAATCAAACTGCCCCCTTGGTTCGTTTTTGAGGGGAACCATAACAGGAAGAATGTGTGTTTCTTATCAGAGTTTGCTATTTGTTTTCAGCTCATCTGCTGGATCGTAAATGATGTGTCCGTGCACACTGAGATCATAATCCACAAATGGCATGTCGGGAGAGAAGTGAGGTTAAAGGGAGAAAAAAGAGAGGTACAGAACAAAGAGAGAGGTACGGAGAGAGAGAGAGAGAGAGAAAGAGAAAAAGAGGGCCCGCTCTTTCCTCAGCGCTTTTACTCCACACTTCAAAGCCTGCCGCTGAGGCTTAAGAACAAAAGCCTCAGGCATAAAAGGCTGGCGGCGAGAGTTATCTGCGTTGGTTATTACCATTCAGCAGTAGGATTAGCAAAGCTCTCGACATGGCCCGTGTGTGTGTTTTCCCTTCATCAAACACCGCTGTGCTCCAAAAATCTAGAGAGAGAGAGAGTGAGCGAGATAGAGAGAGAAAGAGAGAGAGAGAGAGAATGCCATACATCCCTGGCTTTCATCTCATTTTGGGACATTTTTTGTGGTGTGTGTGTTTTGCCATGCTGTCACAGCCATTCAGACAAGGATGTAACTTTCAAAGGTTGAAGAGCATTACTTAAGGAGGAAAGCCTCATTCTCTTTTTCCATTTTGAAGCAAATAAACCAATTTACAAACACACACACACACACACACACACACACACACACACACACACACACACACACAGCACAAACCAAGAGGTCCCATTCACTCCTCATAGATATATGTGTCTCCTCTGTTGGGATGATTTACACAGCGTAATCGAATTTAAGACTCCGTAGCCTCTCTTTTCACCGTGCCTCCGCTGGCCCCAAACGCCCTCCTTCAGTGGCGGGGCACCAGAGGCCCACACTTCAACTACAGAGGCTTTTCACACTTTTGTTATTTAAAAAAGGTGAAAGAGCAAAGACAACGTCTCTTTCCACTGCAGGCCGAGTACTTCTATGAGTTCCAGTCTCTGCGCTCCTTCGACAAGGACATCATGGATGACCCTGTCGTCAACATCCCCCTGTTGGGCTCTGTACCACACAAAGCTTCAGGTGAATAAGCATGCACTGAAATATCCTACAAACCCTTTATTCCGTGACCTACAGCATACGTAAGTTGTGTTTGCTAAAAAGCAAAGATGAGATTTCTCACAATGTGGCACCTATAATGCTGCCCATGTTGAGAGGAAACTCTTCTTTGCTTGCATAACTGATCCATTCATGCCTCATCAACAAATGCATTTTGCTGTTACAAGGCTGGACAGTCTTTACAAAACTCTCTTTTAACCTAATGAATTTGGTATCGCTACATAAAGTTGAGTTTCCAGTTAAAAGTCAACCTGAAATCAAAATGAAACCCTTTCCTCTTGTTAGTTGGTGTAACTGGTCATATTAAGGGTAATTTATCCTACCATAATTGTGTTCATAAAATCTTTATGTAGTGTAGTGAGACACCCATCTTCACCCTGTAGTGCCCGTATAACTGGCACTGACTGAGGGAGGAAACGTAGCCAGCACTGTTCTACACTCTAACACTACAAATGGATGTGTATCCTCAGTGGTTCAGGTAGGCTTCCCCTGTCGAGGTGACCAAGATGGGGTTGCAGCATTCGAGGTCACCATCCTGGTAATGGATGGAGGTGGAAACATAATTCTGAGGACGCCACACAATGCCATCTTCTTCAAGACCTGCCAAAGAGGTTAGATCCTGTCCACATTTGTTTATACTGCTTAAAGGAAATCTCCTGCATTTTTCAACCTAGTCTCTATCTGCTGTGTCTGTACCATCCAGCTGATTACCATGGATAATAATTTTGATGCACCCCCCTGCTGTATTTAGTGCTGATGCAACTGCATATTGACCTCTATTATAAGTGTGTTCTTTTTTAAGATCAGGAAAACCTGTGGTAGTTGATCATCCAGTTCTGGATTAGCTTGAAAAACACTGGATTTTTCTTTTAAAGAAGTTTTTTTTTTTAAAGAAGTGCTTTTCTGAGGTACAGTTGGTTTCAGTAATAAGGTCCTATTTAGTCATCACTGTGATGAGAGAAAAAAAAAAACATTTTTTTTACACAGCAATGTAAGGTGCTGTTTATATTATATAAACATTTTGTGATGAATCGTCTAAAGCAAAATTTGAAACATTTGTAATTTTGAGTTGGTGTTCTCAGCTTCTTTGTAAGCGTGTTGGGCCATGTGGGAACTTGTATCTTGAGGAAAATCACACTGAGGAAACCTCAGGGCCTTTGGGGCCCAAGGCGGAGGCCTGATGACAGACGCTTGAAATTGTGGTCTGCGGTTCCAAGCCTAAGCAGTCAATGGAGCCTCCTTTGTCAGAATGGTGCTAATTTAGGCACAAGCTAATGTGTGGTTTGCATTGATGGAAAGAAATGAGGAAACGCTTGGACTGCTGTTTGTCTGCTGCGAAAGAACATGTTTGGTCTCCTCTAGAACATGTTTGAGATGTGTTTGGAACAGATGAGAAGAAGAGAGATACAATATAAGTTCCGCCACATTGCGCACACAATGGCCATCACTGGCCCATGATGTCATGTGAAATCTACCAGCTGCAGACCACAAGTATGAGAGAGAGCAGTGCCCCCCAATACACACACACACACACACACACACACCTAGTGTTGCATTCCTTACACCCCCTTCCTCACAGACACCACAGATCAAATGGTCCATCTGGCTGAAGTCTCTCTGTGGGGAGGAAGCAGCACGTTCCCCAGTGACAGCTGAAGGTGCTCTAATGATCAAAACACAGAACACACAGCAGTCGTTGTGAGCTACACACCCGGAACATGGATCTCAGTCCTCAGATGACCAAAGATCTGGCCACATGCTTGCTACAATTTCACCCTTTAAGAGAAAGATTAAGACGCAGGTCTTTTTCTCTAATGACTAAACAATAAGCTGCTATAATCTGGCCAGTGAGGGGAACTTCAGTGTGTAACATTAAATTATTTTGCCTTGAGCAAAATTCAGCCTGTAGAAAATACTTTTTATAGTTAGTTAACTATAGTTTATAGTTTATAGTTAGTCATTTTTCTAAGATTTACATAATTTACATAATTACTTGTATGCAAAAAATGGTAAATAATTGTGTTGTTGATTTTCTAAAGAAAACTAAGTTAATACATCCTCTACATGGAACAAACTTAAATATAGTATTTTTCTGCCAATTCTAAGGACACTAAGTTCTATTTATTTGACATACTGGAAACATATTAGAAAATAAACCAAAACATCACATTTATGTTTTTAACAATTTATTTTTTATTATATTATATTATATTATATTATATTATATTATATTATATTATATTATATATTATATTTTTGTACTCAACAAAAAAACTCTAGAGGATGTTTACATTTTCAGTTCCAAAAATTGACAAAAAGCATGTAACTTGACCAGGGTCACCCAAAGTTTTGTATACAGCTGTATTTACATTACGAGTTAAAACTTTGGACACACCTTTTTTTTATCTAAAGACTTTTGCTTAAAAGTTTGTCATGACAGATATAAATATTCAATCTAGTGTCTAAGTCTGAATTTATAAAGTAAAATAAAAAATTCAATTTTAGTGAGCTCCTAAGTGGCGGTCCCAGCAGGTTCGATCCCCGGTAATGCCACTCTCCATCACTCAGTGTGATACTAGCCAGCATGAATGTTTGTTAGTTAATGTAACAGAATTGGCGGTTAGTGTTCTCCTCCAACTGCGTTCACCTCACAGCTGACCAGTGACGCTGAGATTGCTGCAGTTCAGAAAGATGCAGTGGTGCTTTGCATGTCTCACGTGGGAGAAGCATGTGCTATCCCTTAGTATTGGGAGTACTGTATGATAGGAGAGGTCACTAGCTAGTGGGTGGAACTGGACATGACCAAATTGGGGAGAAAACTGGATTAAATTATTTCAAATAATAAGTAAGTGGTACTGATTCAGGAGTTTAGTGGAATTCGGAGCCAGAAAATGTAGAGTTGGTATTGGAACCCAGAGCCACAATCATTATCATAATTACTGTGTTCTTTATCAAAAATTAATTAGTGGAATGTCTGTTTCTTTAACGCATTTAAGCCGTTCAGCTATGTTGTGACGAGGGGGGGTATGGGGGGGTGGTCTAAATTTGGTGGCTAATGACTGGGGTCATTTTTTATGAATATTTTCATAGTTTTGATGATTATGAAGTGTGTTATGAGTGGGTGTGTCCATACATTTACCTGGTAGTGGAAATGTAATTTCACAAGAATATTATTCATTATATTTGTTTATATTCTGACAAACTGAAGTTGCCAGTTTCAACCTTTTCCATTGGTTTGATGCCAAAGAGTGACAAAACATGGAAGAGTATAGAGGATGGTTTGTTGTTCTGCCAAACAGCTGTATGAAAAAACAATACATTTCCATCAAATTTAAATCATAATAAAATATCTCCTCTTATGGTCACACACCCAGATATGGTATCAATCAAAAGTTCAATTATCAGTCAATATCAGATGACACCAAGCTTTTGATATAATGGGCAACGTCTAAGGATTAAAACCACAGTCTGTTGTAGTCTATCATAGCTGTGGCTGGAGCCTGAGCCAATGTCGTGTGGAGAAGAAGTCATACAGGACTCAAACAGGATTTGTTTCTGAAGAAGATGAGACAAATGCGTCGGCTCGTTCCTTGTCCGCTTTCTTTGTGTAGCAGGAGGCCGAGAGCTGGTGCCAGGTTCCCCTCAGGGCAGCTGGTCAACTGTTGCAAATATTCCAGACACCGCTATTGCTTGTAGACGGAGAGGAAATTGTTTTTAAAACACGTCTGGAAGCTTTGCTTGTTTCCATGGAATGAACCTTTAATGTGACCGGACCACATGGCCTTCAGAGAGAGGCGTACAAATTAGAATAGAAAACCCTTGCTAGACCACGGGCGTCCAAATTGAAAGGCCTGCATGAGACGCGACGTATTTGACAGACTTGATGACACTGTGGCTTCATCTCAAAGCCTTTACAGTTTTTCAAATGCTGCCATTCGCTTCTTTTGAAGACAAGTCTATTATTGAATTCGGTTGCCTTTCGTCACACTGTACAGGAATGTGGAAGGCCTTGAAGTGGTGTAGGAAGGAAGTTGGGAGTGAAGTGGCTGACGAACAAGAGAAGAGCTCTCATCGTCTTTTCTCCTTTCTTTCTTCTCTCCCTCTGAAGCGAAGTGTCCCGGTGGCTGCAGGAATGGAGGATACTGCAATGAAAGACACATCTGCGAGTGTCAGGATGGTTTCTATGGCACACACTGTGAAAAAGGTAACTCGTCCTTTCATACAGGTGTCCTTTGTGCAAAAAGCCTTCAAAATATGGATTTTTCAGTGACAACCAATTACAAAATCTGATAACTGACCATATGTATCATCATAAATATATACACATCAGTATACAGTATATGTGTCATATCTGTTTGTATTACATGAGAATCGCTCACACACATTCTATAGGACAATGAAGATATGAATAACGATAAATGTTATGTTCTGATTCATGTCATATGACTGTTATTACACTCATATACAAAAGTTTGAGGACCCCCAGTAAAGTTATGGCATAGTACATTTTATTTTAATTTTTTTCCAATATGTAAAACAAATAAACAGAAATAGTGCACTAAAATGAGCAGAAACAGCTTTAAGTCTCTAGTAGAGAAAGTGTACTTATTTCTCTAAGAAAATCAATGAAACATGTAATTTGACCAGGGGTGTGTGAAGTTTTACATGCGACTGTAATAACACGCATGCCAGAGTGCATTTTCTACTGTTTTGTTAAGCTTATTTAATTTCTCTGTATATATGTTTACTAGAGATGATAAGATTCTTTTCTGATACCAGCATTGAAGCCTTGACTATTGAATCGACACCAGTCTGATTTTTCTTCTCTAAAAAGCACTAAGATTTAAAATGAGCAATTTTTAACTTCACTTAAAATGAACATTTAAAATGATTTTTTTTCCCTCCAATCCACCATTTAATGCTAAATATCAGACCCATGCTGATACCTGGTTAAAAAAACAAAATTAGTATTTTACTGGAATTGCCATTTGTTTTGTCTGTCTTGTGCTCATATCCTATGTGCAGCATCCTTGGGTTTAAATAAAGCATTTTAAACTGAATAAATCGTCAGTTATGTTCTAGCTCAGAATTAGCTCTGACTTAATCACAAATGTCATGGGACAAATGGAAATATTGGGAATTTGGGAATGTGGGAAGTATTGTTATAAGATTCAGAATATGTGTGCACTGCTAAAAAGTTACGTACATAAACTATTCCTCAGCATAATTACAATGTGTGCACTTATAAAGTATATATGGAGAGGGAATAGATTGTCATGTCATTTAGCATTGCATTCTACAATCCGTCTCATACACTGTAGAGCTGGCCAGTGTCCAAGCATATACATCAACCTAGATTTTCAATCTTCTCAAAATCAAAGACTTCTCCTCGACATTACGGCCACTGGTTGTGTTCAGCAGACATAAACCTTTCGAGCAATAGAAGTCAGAAACCAGCTGAGATCCTAAAATTTATGGAAAGCCTACTCCACAAGAAGGTGGAAGGTTAAGTCTCCTTTATTAACAAATAAATCTAGTTGATCATTATAATGATTATGTCTTGCCAATGCTCAGCACATTCCCAAACATCTTGTGCAAATTACAAAGCACGCTAACGCCTGCTCCATATCAGCGGGGTGGATGAAAAGGCATATGTATGTATTCAGACTCTTCTCAGTCTGAAAAAAAAAGTAACAATTATGGACCAGGTTGGGTGGCAAAGCCATGTGTTTTTCATCACTTTGCAGCTATAGAGAAAGAGGTTTATGAATGTTTTTCTAGGAAGAGCCAAAAACCTTTTCAGTTGTCTTCACACATCTGAAGTGGCTAAAGCCCACCTGAACTAAAACTTGTACAATGGACTGGATTTAGCTGATTACCTTGACTGACAATACCATTAAAACCATTGCAGGTTGGAGTGTTTATTTTTATTTATTTAACCTTTATTTAACCAGGAAGGTCCCACTGAGTTACAGTAACTCTTCTTCCAGGGAGTCCTGGCCAAGAATGGCGGCTAGTTACAAGTACACTAAAGACAATGGACATACTACCAAGTACACTAAAGACAATAAAACATATAACTACAAAACACAAGTCTCACAGATATACTAAGACAATGGACATACAACCAAATACAATAATAACTAAATACAATAAGTGTGTGTTGTATCATGTTGTATAATACAAATAATGTGTTGATGTATCATGAATACCATTGGCATTTCAACAATCACTATAGTAATCCATTAAATCAATATACAGCCAGTTCTAGGCCTTTGTGCTAATGTAGGGTACACAGTAATACCAATCTCTGGTCTTGTTTCAGCCCTGTGTTCCCCAAGATGCCTGAACGGTGGTCTGTGTATGAGTCCAGGAGTGTGTATTTGTCCTCCTGGCTACTATGGAGCTGGCTGTGAAAAAGGTATGAGAGAGTTTCACCCTAAATCCTGCGAACACTCTGCATACACATACACATTTGGATCATTTTTATTACTTTGGGATAATATGAAACAGCTTTCTGTTGCATTAACTGCACTTGTCTTGCAGCTAACTGCAGCACTACGTGTTTGAATGGGGGAACTTGTTTCCATCCCGGCAAATGTATTTGCCCTGCTGGCTTTGAGGGCATCCGCTGTGAAATAAGTGAGTACAAACAGTGACTTCTCATACATCCATCAGCATCCGGCCTGCTTAGAGCAAAACTGTAGATCTAGAGTCACACTTCTCTGTTCTAATGAATGAAATAATGTAGAAAAATAGGATAAAATGACATAATAGGCTATGTAAAAGAGTAAAAATACTTCCATTCAACAAAATATCTATTAAATTTGTCTTCTTTTTTACTAAAGCTTACCTTAACCTCAGCCTCAACCCAAAATCTGAACCAGACATTAACCAGAGATGTTATAAAGGAATAGACCAGTTGAAATATGAATGGGAATATATGAACATGGTGTCTGTTTACGAGAAACGTCCCGTTCCTTCAGTAAAAGGAACCAATTAGCTTGCTGGTTAAGCTGCAAGCTGTTAAAGCCCAACTTGAAAAAGTTTGCCAGATTTTTGTCAGATTTTACCTATGATTTCAAATATATTTTTAAGACGTTAATGTGGCTTTCAGTTTAAAATACACAGGAATCTGGCCTTGTGTGAGTGGAAATAACTGCCCAGATACATTTCCAAGATGGATGGTCAGATTTTCTTGTTGGGACTTGCTTTAACCCTGGTCCAAATCCTAATCTTAACCCTAACAGGGTTGAAAATCGACACAGGTTGACCGGACTGATCCATTAACAGACCAAAATACAATTTAAACACAAAACAATATGAAGCTTAAAATAAAAGAGCTAGAAGTCATATCTAAATCTCTTTTTTCCATAGTTTAAAAATACCAGCTGCTGTTCACACTGTGTCAGTTTTACAATTACTCGACCAATAAAAGTGGTCTTACATTAATTTACATTAAAAACTTTTTTTTCACCTTTCCAAAGTTCTAAAATAGTTTCTGTAAGGAAGTGAGCTGCATCATAAATTACGTCAGTCAATTCAGATGAAATACATGCAGTTCAGAGGAAGCTTTTGTGTCCTTAACTTCCAGCGAGTGATTTTAAAGAAAAGGGAAAGCCTTTGCATTTGGCACATAGCCGCGAGGGTCCCGTTACCACCCGCCGTCTTCAGAGGAATCCCTTAAATAAACTTCCTTGTTGAAGTGTGTTCTCACACTGATGGCAAATGGGCCAGCACCTCCGTGGACAAACGTGACGTAAAGCAGTTTAATGACCAGCACGAGCGCTAATGTCCAGACCATGAGCCCGAGGCATTGTGCCATTAGTAGTGCCATTAAGCAGTTAGGCCTAGATGCTGTAAAGGTAAATGATACAATGATAAACAATAAACTGAGTTTCTTGTTTATCATTGAGTTTCTAAACTGATGTTCGATATTATATAATTAGTTTAAGATGAAAGTCTTTTTTTGGCATTTTTCTTCTCATTTTCTGAAATGTAATGGTATTAAAGGTAACAATAAGGTGCAGTTAATGTTTTGGCTTGCGAGGCCAACAGTCACGTGTATCATTCAATTCTATTGCTTGTAGGCATCTTCTTTTAATGTATGTGTTTAGTCTGGTTCTTGTCTGTACACTCCGCTTCACCCCTTACATTTCATCCTCTCCTGTCACTGTGTCTCGACACCCCTGGCTCAAAGGCAGGATGTTTTCACACTATGAATCATTTCCCTTCAAAGGCAACTTCATGTAACTCCCACTACCTGATATGTGAGAGGAAAGGCCATTAAGACATTAAAGCCGTATATCTATAGACACAGACTGAGGTTAGTCCTGTGAGCACACGGCCGTTTCCATGAAGTAAAGAGTGACAGAGTATTTCCAAGAGTTTATCTGTGTCTGGAAAAGTTGCTCTGAAGCGTTTCAGCGGCGTAGAGCTCGTCCTCTCCCTCTGATCCTCTGCAGGATCAGGTAACGCGCTCCCTGCACAAACCTGCTTTGATGAAACTATCCACAGTCCGCACGAAGATGTGTTTTTATAAAGGTATCGCCTATTGTCTGTCCACGGATATGGATTTCATCGTTGCGTCGAGACACAAAGGGCCTATTGAAAATTCAGCAGGTTTGTAGAGACATAAACATGTCCTCAAGCATCCCTCCACACCCTGCTCCTGTTTTTCAAATGCATTACATTTCCCCCTTACCTCATTTTCATTACTTTTGACTTTTATATCGCTTTGTTGGCTGTTAATTCCTTTATAAGACTTATGATGCACATTTTCCATTGCCTAGTGGGTTTGTATGGAATTTGTTAACTCCTTAACGGCATCCATTCCTCACTCTTATACCTTGGAGAAAAAAGGGAAAAGAGCAGTAACTGCTATAATGTAATATAACATATAGTGTAATATTTGTTCAAAACATGCATTACCATCACAACGGTGCCACAGTAATCTCTAGGTTTAGAAAGACTAGGAAAAGCCTGTTCTGGGGGTTGTTGGGAGCAGGCTGTTTGGAAAGTGTTTTTTTTTCCCACTAGCTGGTAAATGCAGAATGATGCCACATATTTCTCATTACCAATGAAGGTAAATATCTAATTGCGGCTGTTTAACTTACTGTCAAAACATCATTACGATGAAGAGAAAAGTTTTACTCTTATGACAGAAATGACCCATTAACTAAGGAAGGCAACAATCTACAAAACTAAAGTCAAAACTAAGTTGATCTAAAACTTACGTCAGTTTTACTACTTTTCCTTCTGCCTTGAGGATAGAAACGTATCTGGTATCCATTTTGTACTAAATAAAGATAGAATCCATGATTTTGTTTAACAATGAGGTTATGTCAGTGCTAGCTTAGTTGTATTTATTAGCCTGTAGCTCAGTTGCTAAGCTAGAAGTTGGGGAGAATTCCTAATGGTTGTGTATAATGCTTTCTGGGTGTCGTAGTAAAAGAGGACTAATGCACATTAAAAACTTTAAAAACATTAAAACAATATAAAACCATGAATTCTGGCAAGTTGGTGTGGCTGAGAGATATAATACTGCAGAATACTGCCTGACAAATAAATATATATGTTATGCAAACAAATAACAGGTTTAAGCCTCCTTAATACAAATATAATAATTACTAGTAATGCATGAACCCAAATGTCAGCCAGACAAAACTGATTCACATTTAGTGTTTGGGAGCCGAGGAGACCAACCGGTGGAGTTTTGAAAGTGAAATGTTGTCCTGTTCTTGCCTGATATGGGATTTCAGCTGCTTAACAGTCTGGTGTCTCCTTTGTTGTGTTTTTGGTTTCATGATGCACCAAATGATTTCAGTGGTTGACCGGTCTGGACTGCAGGCAGGTCACTTTAGCACCCGCATTGTTCTACTATGCAGCCATGATGTTGGAATATGTTGAGAAATGGTATTCTTAAATTGTTTCTTCAGAGTGGTGAACCCCTTCCCGTGTTCTCTTCTGAGAGACACTGCCTCTCTAGGATGCTCTTTTTGTACCCAAACATGTTACTGACCTGTTGCCACTTAACCTAATAAGTTGTGAGATGTTTCACCAGGTGCCACACAAATCTCATAATGTGGACCCCACAAAAAGTAAAATACAAGAAAAATATAGGATATGGGCCTTTTAAATAGGCTAAAGCTACATTGGCATTGTATTCTCTACTCTGTTACAATTGCAGTAATTTTCTGTATTCAGTTTAGTAAGCATTTATCCATCTATCTATCTGTCTATCTATCTATCTATCTATCTATCTATCTATCTATCTATCTATCTATCTATCTGTTTGTTTGTATTGGTTTGGTGATACTACAGTTGGTATTGAAGTCAAACTTTATGGTGACATAGCTGGTCCTGCCTTAGTAAGTATGTGTGTGTGTGTGTGTGTGTGTGTGTGTGACTGCCATGTTTTTGCCGTAGGTAAATGCCGCCAGCCATGCAGAAATGGAGGCAAATGCATGGGGAGGAACAAATGCAAGTGCAGTAAGGGTTACCATGGAGATCTGTGCTCCAAAGGTAAGATTTCCTCCTGCTTTGATATATTTGTTCTTCTGTTAGTTGTAACCGTCTTGGGAAAAAAATCATATATGTAAGTAAATCATACAGCTTCTTATATCAGAGTAAGGATCACTATTTTATTATTATTTTCACACATTTCCAAGATTCGAGAATATTTACTGCCATGACAACATGGTAGGAATTTGCTTTAATGGTCTTTACACAAAAGTATGACATCAGGGAACAATAAACAGTTCACATGGCCACACGCTTAGTCATGACTGTACGATAGTAAAAGTGCACTGGAGACAGAAGAGATCAGAAGAAATCAGCAATTCCTAAGAAACTGAACTACAGAAGAACTGTTCAGTTCCTGAAGCGCGTAACAGTAAGTGCTGCCAAAAGACGTTCTAGCTTTAAAGATCTGAGCCTAAAGACAGGGATTTTCAAACATTCTGCTTGAACTGTTTGCAAGGCAGATCTCGGTGATCTTTAATATTTAACATCCTTCATAAAGGATATGCTCTTTTTTGGTTCAAATTAATTTAGCTGTTTTGAAGCATATAATTTCTAAATTCCACTATTATAGTGTAATTAGTTCCTGTATTTTCAATATATTTAAATTGTATTTTCACTCTGAATCACAATGAAATTTGTTATTTGAGTCATTTCAAAAAGGAATTACTAGTACTCCTAATACTGTCCTAATACTCACTGACACACAGAAATACTGCTGGTGGTGGATATCTGTACCAACAGGGATTAAAACTCTTTCAAAACTTCCTGTACTTTATCTCATATAAATCTAATGACGAAACATTGTGTCTCTGCATGGCTGCGTGTGTGTGTGTGTGTGTGTGTGTGTGTGTGTGTGTGTATGTGTGTGTGTGTGTGTGTGTGTGTGTGTGTGTGTGTG
>JBBPCZ010000136.1:23084665-23103376 GCA_037974445.1 Brycinus macrolepidotus
GTGTGTGTGTGTGTGTGTGTGTGTGTGTGTGTGTGTGTGTGTGTGTGTGTGTGTGTGTGTGTGTGTGTGTATGCAGCTGTCTGCGAGCCCAGCTGTGGAGCACACGGAACCTGCGTAGAGCCCAACAGGTGCCACTGCCGGGATGGTTGGCACGGACGTCACTGTAATAAGAGTGAGTGAGCAACCCAATCACACCACAAAGTGGCCGGTCCAACACACACACATTTACACACACACTCCCACAATCCCCAACAGCCGCTTTCCCAAGCCCCAGCTACTAATTGCAACCTGTAAACAGATGAGCACATGTAATCCTGCGCCGGCTCTTCCGGGGGGCTCTAGTGAGAAGCGGGAGCAGGATGTTGGGCATGGCCGTCTCCTTCCTGCAGTGAATGTTTCATTAAATCCTTCAGCAGTGGAGGAAACGCTTCATATTACAGGCTTCAAATAATTGGTAACTGTTCTCGTCACCCTCATTAATTTAATGGCATGCAGTACTCTATATTACTACTCTGAATGTTCACATAATGCCATAGTAGGCTGCTAATGTATCTGCAGGTTAGAAAATGGTTTGGCTAGTTTTGAGCATTTCATCAACAAACCTAAATAACTAACACAAGGTTAACAAGATCATCATGGATTGAGAAATCCAGTATTGTTATCAATTACTGGAACTGTTCTCCTCAAAATTTACTTAATGAAACAATATTCTTCAATTTTTGCATTTACATGACCTCTCATGAGTTCCTGCCTCTTTATCCTTTATACTTAAACAGGCTGTTTTTCTTACTCTGCATTTAAGACTTTATGTAATTGATCTTTTTCTCATTGGTTGCCTTGAATTGTATTTTGTTTAAAATCAGCCCAATTCCTAAATGTAAAGACCAAACTGTGGACTGAAATCCTGGGTGTTTCCTGTAACAGCACTCCTATAAACTTCAGTGTGAACGGGTCATATGTATAAATGTATTCATGGTTGTAACTTTACAACCACGATCAAGTCAAAACAAGCCGTTTTTGCAGTCCAAATATGGACTGGGAATAAGACAGCACGCTTAAAAACTTGAACAGCGTTTACACAGTACATCAGACTCTTTTATTGCAAAAAACAAATCAAAACGGAACAACCATTTTGTTTTCGGGTGATCTGGGCCCTTTAAAGTGATTGAAATGATTGTATTTATAATTAATTATATAAGGTTTCATCCACTTGATATAATTAACTTGAGCATTGATCCCGTTCTCCACCTTACACCCCTGTTTGTTTCTTTTTTCTTGTAGGGTATCGTGGTGGATTCTCCTTCATGCACCGCTCCACAGTGTCCAGACCCAAAACCCCAGGCACATCAATGAAGGAAACCAAGGAGGTCTCCGATACTAACCGGCCCTCCGAGACCAACTACATTGTTTAAGCTTCTCACTCCCCCTTCTGGCACTCTCCGCACCGCCCTAACCCACCCTGCCCCAGCCCAGCCTCCCCAGGGACTGCTTCTCATCCTCCCCCTTCAGATCCTCCCTCCATGGACTTTTATTTTCATAGTCCATTCTCTGTATCCCCTTTCACAGTGTAAACTCCTTTGATAGAGTATCGCTCAGTTTTCGGCTCCATCAGGCTCTTCCCCTGTCCTGCAGAGGCTGGGAGCGAGGGAGGGAGTCATAGGCTGTTTTTGCTCGAATTCGGCCTGTGCTCAGCTGTAATGTGGACATGAATCACAGGGAGTGCATTACAGTCCAGAGGCTCTTTTGTGTGGGCATGACTTGACTGAGTATGGTAATTACTGTGTTCGGCTCTTGCTCATGGGTTGGCTCGCCTGTCCTGTTGGTTTCATCATTCAACATCCACTTTCTCTTCTACCCAGGACAATGAACCCATGGCTGAAGATCTGTCTGAATAAGTACCCTTGCATTACGAGACTCTAGAACATTTATTCTGTAGTGTATGTGCCATGTGAAATGGAAATATATCTAGACGTTATGATAAAGTAGGGTAGTCAAGATTATTTACTCATGCTTTTTGAGTAAATACTATATTTACTCCAAGTTTTGATACTTAGTTGTTAAAGCTATAACAGTGCAGAAACACTGCCTATTACATCATAGACATAAGTAATTAATGGACTGTTATTTTCATCTGGGTGAAATACCACTCAAATAAAACCATCTCATTTATGTGAGGTTGTTTTGTTTTCTGTGCAAGTTAACCTTTAAAGACAGTGGTGCCCATCTCCCACCTTGCAGAGTTCAGCCCCAACTCTAATCTAATACACCTGATACAGGTAATGAAGGCCTTCAGGGGCATCTAAATATTAGAGCCAGGTCTCTTGGACCCACAATCTCAAGGCTGGTAGTCTTCCAGGGCATGCCTGCTTTAAGTAGCAGTGTCTGCTCTCGTCTAAGAGCAAGTGTTAAAACAGAATGACTTTTTTTTTTTTTCCACAAATTTGCAGTGAATTTTCATCAGGTTCTTGTCCTCAGTTGAACATGTTGTTTTTGTTAGTGTACCTTTAAGGCTGATATATATATATGTAAAGGATCTCTGTTCTGATTGGCTACCCTTTATAGTGCCTGGTTCAAAAAGCAGCCCACTCTGAAACACTTCTCTTAACTTTGCATTGAATGGGTGGTACTAAACTGCTGCATGAGCCAAAATATGTAAATAACTTATTTCATGACATCATGAAAAGAGTGAATTTAAAACGTTTTTGCAATTTCCATACATGAACTGTGAAACACCTGGAACGTTACTGCTTAATTCAATTTACTACATTAAAAAAGCAAGGCTTTTAAATGCTTCTTAATACTTCTAGCCCCTTGGTCCCTAAGAGACATCCTTGTCATATTATAAGCTGCAGTATTTTATTCAGTGTTGGCCCGTCATTTCTTCCACATGGTGCTGTGTGTGTGTGTGTGTGTGTGAGAAATGGGATAGTGGGGAAATGGAGATGGTGGGCGAGGTTTTACAGGCCAGCCTATGAGCTCAGCAGCATGAATGCGCTGTGGTGGGTCCATCTTCAACCAGCAAGATTTTGGGATGCTTATACTTTGCTATAGCTTTGGCTTTCCCACCTTTAGCACATTGACTGACACATTCTACTACAACGGTGGTTTATTGACGTGTGTGAGAGAGAGACAGAGACAGAGAGAGAGAGAGAGAGAGAGAGGCTGAAGGTAAACCGCCACTGATCAGAAATGCTTTATATCTGCCAGTCTTGGTATGGAGTGTTGTTTGAACCTGTGTCATCTGAAAAGAATGTTCACGTTTAATCATTGGCCCCATAAAGTGGTTCACTCCAACCACCTGCTATTGTTAATGAGTAGGTACTTAAGCACTGGTCCACCCACAGATCACTTACACACACACACCAGTCCAGAGCTTGTGATTCAGCCTGCAGCTTACTCTCCCCTAGCCAAAGACTTACAGCTGCCTCAGGACACACACTTACACTCTTAAAATGAAAGTGCCAGGAGGGGTTCTGTGGAGCAATGTTGTAGAGTGTTCCAGCATTTTTCAACCCCATTTCTATCTGCCTCATCTATAGTTTATGGTCCTTTATCAGGGATATTAACTACACCTACATATGAACATAGAACCTTTCGATTCAGAATACATTCAGAATAGAACCCAGTGGAATGGTCCATTTTCTATAATCCATTTTCTATAATCATTTAAACAGGGTGTGTGTTATTGTCTATGGTAAGCGACAGTATGCTACAGATGCAGTGGTTAGGTTCAAAACACTAGAGTATACCTACTAGAGTATATGACTACACACTGAAAGGTTCTTCAGGGAAAAAAAGGGTTCTTTTATGGCAGCAGTGCCCAGTTCCAGTCCTGGAGAGCTGGTGTCCAGCAGTGTTTGGTGATTTTCCTGTTCAAACATACCTTCTTTAACTCACCTGTTAATTTCCAGGTTTAGTGAGTGCGTTTGAGGAGGGAACCTACCAAACTGTGGACACCAGCCCTCCAGGACTGGAACTGGACACCCTAATCTATTATACTGTGCACATCATACAGCCCAGGGCGAGCCCAGCTATCCTCCAGAGAAATATTTCCTATAAGAAACTATCGGTGCAATACACTACAGTTTGGAATCAATTTTTTCACTAATAAGAAAACAATTTTGCAGGCAAATACAGGTACATAAACGTTCTATATAACACCAGTATTAAATTACTTCATAGATTTCAGAAACTTTGTAAGAAACTGTAATAATGTAAATGTTAGTTGTATCAACAATAATGAGCCCATTAAAAGCCAGCTTGTTAATTAGGTTACATTGAGAATTATAGTCAAATGTCTTTAAAAACATACTCTAACAAGAAACAATTAAACATGGATAATTGCACTTTAATTACATTTACTTTACATTTTATTTAAAATAGTGTATTGATCTACACTATATTTAACAATACAACAGTCTATAATGTATTATACTGTGTAGCACTTGACAAGCAAGTTATAAACTGCAAGTTACACATTATTCAGTGTATTACTTTATTGCTACTAAATTAGGTATCATTGTAATACCTTATAGTGACAATCCCATATAGGCTATCTCAAACTGATAAAATCTGGTGAAACTTAGTTTATCTACTACATTAGGATTAAGGTTGTGTTTAGGTTGTTTATCTGTATGTTTATGTGTTTTCAAATTTTGGTCTTTGGGATATAAAGTCAATATAAAAAGTGTTTTAATGAACTGTAGAGAATCTTACTGACTCAGATTTCTTTACATTGGAGGTGATAGGGACCAGAGGTCACAATGTCTACAATGTAGATGTAACTATTTTATTTGGTACCTTTGTCTTATAACACCCAGCATTTCCCTCTCAGTCATGAATAGATTTTGAAAATATGTTTTAGGCAAAAATCCTAGGCCAAAGACATTCAACAATATCTCAAGCACCAGGAAATGTATTTGGGACCAGAGGCTTTTAAGATAATTTAGATGTCTGGTTCCTTTCACCACCACTGTGAATAATTCTGACCCTGTGAGTTTCTCTAGAATGGAGCATATCAAATCGCTCTAACTTTCCGCTTAAAATTCAGCTGCATTTAATAGATATTTAGTTGAATGTTGGTGAAAGATAATATAGCATCTACAAAGCATTACAGTGGGTGATTAAAATAACAATTAGTTCTGTCACATGTGATTTCACAGTTTTAAACATGAGCGTATTTGTGCTGCAGAAACCACTGATGTCTCAATGAAAAAGTGAAACACTGTGAAAAGGCAGTAAAGTTTTAGTTGCTATTTCACCACAGTGAATCATCAAACTCCTCCTTCCTCCAAACACTCACACTCACACATTACACCAATTAACCCTGGCTTAACCACTTGGGGTGGGCACTGTTCAATCAGCCGTGTTTCCCTCAGGCCAGAGGAAGGCAGTGGGGTGGTCAAAGACGACATGGGAAAATAAACAGTCGTTGGGGTGATTATTTGAGCTTCTCTGTGGCACGTAGCGTCTCAGCCCACTGAATCACCGTCCCGCACCAAGAGCAGCAGCACCTGCCCCCCCAGCCGGCCCGCCAGCTCACCCTTCATGGGGGAAATCAAACAATAACAAAAACATGCCATGGAATCTCAAAAATGCACCCACCAAATGGAATGGCAGTAACCTTGGCTAAAGACTCCATGTGCTCACTTCTTTATGGTTTGGTTCAATATTACTTCTGCAGTTTCGCCGCACATCTGGGTAGCTTGTGAGAGCAGGTGCAGTCTGACAGTCTGGGTACGATCAGGTGGGCTTCTCAGTTCTCTTATAGTTAAGTCAAAGGGGTCTTGACCAAGCTTCTAACTGCAGATAAGAGAGAGAAGGGGCTACACAGAACGTAGCAGAGCACTTTAATGTCTTTCAAATGCTTCTAGAAGGGTAAGAATTTAGACTTTATCTCAAAACACTGGCCAAAGAGCACACTGAAAGCAAGCTTTCCCAAATGGCAGCTGATTCTTATAAAAAATCTGCAATAAGCCTATATGAAAATGTAATGCAATATACTTTCAATGCATTATATTTTCTAATACATGTTAATACAACATGGTTAGGCATATTTATATATATTTATACCAGAAGAGATCCTTCAGGGCCTTCTATGCCTTCAAATAAGGCCTAACAGTTTCTGTCTGCAAGTTTTAGTTCATTTTTGTTCAACAGAATCATGTTTGTATTTAAACTCGGCAAGTGCTTCAGTACTACTTTTATTCAATTATTAAGTTTCGGTTGGAAACAATATATCTAATGGAGGGATTTTCCGGTAGGACATTTTAGTAATGTAAGGTTCCCTTGAAGCTTGAACCTTGAGCCTCAAATTATTGAAACGTCCCACTGGAAAATTGTTCAGTCAGATATATGTTGATTGATAGAGCTATACAATCTCTCCCACTGGTTAGGCCTTGAGCACTGGATTGAAGCCCTAACATGGCAGATTAACCAGCAGCATTAATTTAAGATTGACCAGCAGCATTATTAGGAAGTAACAGAAGAACCAACCAATCGTGTTTTGATTTCTGACACCACTGTAGGACACCACTGTAGGCCTTCTGGAAGTCCTAGATATGTTACTGACAGTGAATATAAATAGGAGCCTGAGCAGTGGAAGACAAATAAAACAGCTCTATTCCAGGACTGCTTACTGAAGGAATCACTGTAGAAATGCTACACACAAGGTAAAATATATGTTTGTGTATGTATTTGTTACAGACTTCAAATAAAATTTGGAAGGTCTTGTATAAGCTTCAGGTGCTTTGTTTAATCTAGAACAACCAAAATGTTTTAAGAGCTAACATACTACAACAGTCCTATAAGGGCATTGGCAGAAATTAGCATTGACATAAAGGTGTGTTTTCTGCTTGTGTTTTGATATTTATCACCACTGATTTATACAGTATACAATTTGTTTATTTTACTGTGCAAAAGTCTAAAAAAATATGTAAAGCAGTTTATTTACTGCTTTACATATGCATGTATTTGCTTAGCAAAACACAAAACCATCAACTTCACCAGGTTAAGTCAAGTTTGCTGGTGATGTAACCGAATAACACAAGCAGGACATTTGTTTCACTTTTTGTTGCATTTATGCATAGTTGAATTAGGACGGTATATTAACATTAAAAAAAGATAAACATTTTTAAATTATTTTCTTAGAATTTTCTTTGAACACTTATTCAGTGCTTTGCATTTTCTGGAAGGCCCAGGAGAGGAAACACAAGGACAACCAGGGCAAGAGCAAACACATTTTCTGCTCATCTAATCAAAGTGAAAGAGGGAGGGTGGTGGCAGGGGTAAGGGCCCTGGCTGAGGCAGAGGGTTAATCTCTAAGCCTGATGGGGCAGGACGAGCTGTGCATGCGACTGTGCCAGTCACTTAAATCCCCCTCTCGGCATGGAGGAGAAAGGCAGAGGCAACAAAAGCAGCAGGCTCGTCGTGCCTACTGTGGCACAAGGCTCCCATTAGAGTCCCAGCAAGAGAGCAAGACATCAAAGGCCAAGCGGGAGAATGGCTGTCTAAGCCAAGAGCCTGGATCAGCAGTGTCCCCATTCATAATCACCCTGTGGAAAAATACAGTAGGCTTAAAGGTGGAAACCAGGTAGCAGGGCAGAAACAGGGACAAGGGCTGATATTTACAGAAGAGGATGTTGCTGGTGTGCTCACATGAAGGAATGACCTTATCAAAAAAGAAAGATCTATAAAGACAGAATGTTTGATTTTGTTTAAAGTTTCAAAACCTCCATACAGTCCATATATGGAAACTAAGCTTGGTTTGAATTCAGTGTTTTTGATGTCACAACAACCAAAGCATTTACTGGTGCATGCAACAGTTTTGTTGCATGCACCTCAGTCAAATTCCTCATTTGTTGATGAAGTGCACACTATTTGTGCTCATGTCAGTGCAAAATTGCTGCTTATTTACTGAGTTTAATGTATTGGTGAAAACATAAAGCATAAAATATAAAATATGCCAGAACTTTTGCACAGGTCACATTTGAAGTTTTTGCCTACATATGTTTAATTCAGCAAATTAATAGTAAATGTGCATTAAAATGTGCAGAAATATGATCTCTGTACATACATCTGCCTACAGCAGTGTGACCCGGCACACTGAAGTTATAAGGAGTGTTGCAGCTAAGGGCTGTTTTTTGAATGAGGCACATCACAGAGCAACCAATCAGAACTGAATTAAAGGCCATGACAGGGGAAGTATATATATATATACATATATATATATATTTATATGAGCCTGATTCACTCTAAGGAGAAAGAGAGGTCAGGAAATGGTCATGCACAAATGGACTGGTTGTCACTGGTACATAAAACCCACACAAATCTCAGAAGTAACTGAAAAAAATAAAACAAGAAAAATTTAGAATACATATATATGTTCCTAAATGTTCTCTCTTTAGATATCCAGGCAATGCTGTATGTTAAAATCAATGTGCTCTTCATTCCTTCAGTAAGGCCTAAATGTGTTCTTGACGCCAGCGGTTTATAATGTGTGAAGGACAGGCTGTGTTTATAAGCGTTTGTGCGGTGAGGTTTAGATCTGTTAATGATCATAACAGTGGCAGCATGTCAGCCTTTCAGGCTCAGGGGAAATGGAATGCCAGGAGACAAGTTTGTGTGTGTTGGTGCTTTTGAGGGGGGGCAGAAGTTAATGCTTGGTTTCCCTAATGCTTGGGCACAGAAACAGGCTGAATGCAGCGCTCTGCAGCTTTCTGGAGTGAAGGGCAAAACTCCCACAGCATCAGCATGAACCTGCCAAGCAAAGATCAGAGAGAAACCTGCTGTGCTGTCATCACACAACACACACTCGCACACAATGGAAAATATGCTTCCGATTAAAGCGGGGCAAATTAGAAAGGGTATAAGGAAGGGGGGGGGGGGAAGCAAGAAGGGTGGGAGATGAAACCAAATCAAAAGCAAAAAGCAGCATTAAAGTGTATCCAGATTGCTGTTGGACACATCAAACAGCAACTCAGCAAAGGCTGGGCGTGTTCTCAGGATTCTCAGTTTTGAAGAGCACTCACTGGCTACACTTCTAAGATTTTCTCCAATATTTGGTCACTAAGTTGGACTGCTGAAGCTCTAGTGGTCAGTGTAGATGTCTCAGATGTGAACAGGGTGTTGGATTAGTGATTACGTGCAAAATGGAATGGAAGTCATAGCATTTATGACAGAGCATTACACTTTGTCACTAGGGTGGTGCCCTCAAGGGTGTGTCCTTAGTGTGGTTAGTTAGGGAACAAAATTGGATTGCACTGAATTGAATTTCTTCTAAACACCCTGCATGCAGGCATTTACCAAACGTTTCTGAAAGGGTACAAATATGGCAGCTGGTGGCCTGGTGGTTTGGGATCTGCCCCTGCAATCGGAAGGTCATGGGTTCGAATCCCAGTGACTGCCAGTGGCACCACTGAGGTACCCTTGAGCAAGGTACCGTCCCCACACACTGCTCCCCAGGCTTTCCTGGTTGCCCGCTGCTTCACTTGGGTGAATGGGTTAAATGCTAAAAACAATTTTGTGCTGTTCACATGGTGGGCTGTGGTCAGGTGAGTTCACGTGTGACAAACGGACACTTTACACACTTACCCTGGGAAAGTGAATATGGTGGACTTCTATAATGTCAAAGCACACAATTTGGCCGTAATGATCATGTTTTACTCTTAAGGGTCCATTTTTCGTTGTTTGTACCTTCACCTTAATTACTTATACCATTGTGCTCCATGCGCACATGCAAAAGTTTGGGCACCCCCAGGTCCAATTATTTTTTTTGGTTTTCTAAGTATAAATAAACATCCTCTACAGAGAACATACTTCTACACATGTTAATGCAAGAATACATTTGAAAACATTATGGCACATTATATTTCATGATATTTTTCCCAGTATGCTGTGATTTGCAGAAAAGAGCCATATTTAAGTGTGTTCCCTGAGGATGTGCACTTACTGGATGTGCACTTATTAATTTGAGCGGGGGCGACGTTCAGTGTTCAGTGTAAGAATGACAGTGTAGTTCACACAGTGTGAATGTAGAGTGCTGTTTATGAACTGCGGTGTGTTTCGTGCAGTGCCACGGACTGGAGGGCACTGTGTGTAGGGGTAAACACTTTAGTGTGTGAGCGGGAGTGAATACAGGTCTCCACAGGATGGGAGCTCTTTCGCCCCCTCCTCTTCCCAGACTGTCCTGCCTCTCAAGAGACAAAAAAACACACTAACATCAAAGTCTCGCTGTCATCCCACAAGAATTTCTAAGTGCCCCCATCCCTCCTTGAGAACACCAACCAGCCTGGAATTTTAAGTGGATTTTACCGTCTTTTGGAAGCTTTGAGAATGGAGTTTGGAGGAGAACGGATGGCTCATTGTGACCCTTTAAACAAACTGGGACCACACTCAGACTCATCCCAGAGCTTTTGCAAATGCCCACACACATTGTGGTTTCTCTCATCTGTTCAAGGTAAATCCTGACACAAAGGGTCGCTCTTTAGCGTAACAATGCGGATACGCCTTTGAGTGGCGGAGCAAAACGTATGAATAACACATCAGTAATACTGTCCAGCCATTTAATGTGTCATTAGATAACTGGAATAGGAATGAGTCAGTGCAGAAGGCACATGAGCTTCCAGCCCACATGTGTAATTCCAGCTTCAAGGAAAAGTTTGGCAAAAAGTCAAATTTGCATAATGTTCCATTGGTCCCATATGTAGCCAATCAGCCAAGACATGTTTAAGTCCAAAGTTTGCTTTTGTGTTTAGGATTGGAGCAATGAGGCCACTGTTGCTAACAAATAAGCAATTAAGCAGTTTCCCCCGGGAACAATAACGTTTTCTGATTCTGATTCTGAAGTTAATAGTCCATAAATGTTTTCCATAGATACGTCCCCAAAACTTCGCACAGCCCACTTAAACCACATCCAGGCCTTCACTGAGGTGGCTCAGACTTGTCGATGTGGTTTAGGACTCAGTATGACTTACTTTTTATGAACTTTACCATGTAGTCGAATGCTGCAGGCACCCTTTTTAGACAACAGGGTCGTTTTTCACAAACCAACTCAGGAGTAGAAGCATTGATTGTCAGTTTTTGAGACAATGACCATGGGAAGTTCATCTCATTCACTGAAGCTGTTTAGCAAAACCTCGGTACTAATCCCCACAAAAATGATTTATAACCAAGTCTCTTTATATTTCCTTGATTTCTGTCAGGATACCTACATATTTCCCACCTTTTGTGAAGCTTTGAGAATACGGATTTAAGGAGAACAGATGTCTCTCACACACACTTTCCCTCTCTAATTTGAACATGTGGTTTCTCATATCTGTCAGAGGTAAATCCTCACATCCAAGCTTGATCTTTGGTTTAAAAATGCAAACATTTGCAGCTGCCAGCTGAGCTTGGCAGGGTAACCTAACCCGCACTTACTGAAAGTATTGTAACTGCTGTAAAATAAGGATTCAAAAGTACTCAAAGAATAATAACTTGAGTACAAGAGTAGCAGTTTAAAAAACTCAATAATTTATAGAACTGCGGGGAAACTTATTAGTACATCAGGCATCTATTAGGACACAAACTGAAGAATGTTTTTCTTCTCTTTTTGGGGCGCTTAAAGCATCAAAATGGAAAAAAAAAAAACCCAGTCCAGAACAGAATACAATTAGACAAAAAAAAGGAATTAGTAACTAAATGTAAGTGACTATAATGCCAGTTTTCTGTACACAGATCCCGTCTAATCTTGTCTAATCTTGAACTGCATTTCACTGACAATGGAGAATTACCAGTGTAATTATTATTTAGTCTACACTTAATCTGTGTCTGGGAAAAGTAGATTTCTTTTCTCACAACTATACTTGAGTAGAAGTAACAATGTTATCATCAGACAGTACTCCAAAACACTCCAGGAAATCCATCAAATCTGTACAGGGAACTAAATAAGTGTAACTATAGTTACTAATTCCGTGAGTCAGATTAAAAAAAACCCACTAAAACACAACAGCTGACCAAATAGAAAAATGAATACCTAGTTCGATAATTAATCAAAATCATTGAGTGCAGTTTGATGAGAAATGGCCCATTCCAGAAAAATCTGTCAGAATTGTTAACACTAGTGGTCACAGGAACCAGACGTCCAGGGTGTTTAACGTAGAAGTCTTACAGCTCCCTCAGAGCAATGGTTACACATCATGGCCATGGAAAGGGATGGGCATACCCCACCCAAATGACTGGTCGCTGAATCAGAATCAGAAACTGTTTAGACCACCGAAATTGGTTAATCGTTGTTCTGTGTATCTATCTGTAGTTACACCTGTTTGGAATCCTGTAGGTGAATCACTTTTTCTGCCTCTATTGAGTTCATATCATTGGCGAGCTCGTTTCAAATGTCAAATCGTTCTGATTGTTCGGCCCAAAAAGCACAAAAACTTCTACAGTTCATGGCTATAGCTTGAAAACTGTATATATAAATATATATTTATATACTATATATATATATATATATATATATATAGAGAGAGAGAGAGAGAGAGAGAGAGAGAGAGAGAGAGAGAGAAAGAGAGAGAGAGCTACTGCTAGCTTGAAAGTGTGTTATGCATTTTTTTGATAAGCTATAAAAAAATCATGCATTGGTGAATACAAATTGCCCACCCCGAAACTATAATTGCCCCCTAGGTCTAGATAAATCTAGAACTGTACCACTTTGCCAGTTCTACAGTTTGTTGACATTAGATTGTGACTTGTTTTTTTTTTCTTTCCTCAAACACATTACTGGCAGAAACTTGCATTAGTTTCACACTGCCATATTAAAAATCAGACCCATGTGGGTTCACAGGTCATTTGTAAGAAGATCATATTTAATTATTTATTTTGGAAAAATATTAGGCTTTCTCTACAACATACTGTTTCAGATTGACTTTATTTACTTTTAAATGATTCAGTGATGCAAAAACTGTTGAACTTCGGGACCCCCTTTGAGAAAACCAGTCCAATGAGCTGCATGTGCATGTGTTTTTGATAGTTTTATTGGATTTGATAGGTATTACTGGTTTATATTCTGCAGTATAAGGGGCTGTATTTCTGGTGAGCTACTGCTAGCTTGAAAGAGTGTTATGCATTTTTTTTGATAAGTTATAAAAAGAAAATCATACACTGGTGAATAAAAACTGCACACCCCAAAACTATGATTGCCTCCTAGATCTAGACTTGTTATGAACACTTTAACACTTTGCCTGATGCGTGATGCACAGTTCTACAGTTTATTTTAATTCATAAATGGCAGAAAGGTGCATGGGTTAATCACTACTTTACCATACAAAAATCAGACCCATGTAGGTTCATAGATCATTTTAGAAAGCCAGTAAAAATGCCATCTCTGATCATTTCTTTTTTTTAATGAGCTCACAGGCTTCTCTACAACACACTATTTCAGGGTGACTTTGTTTACTTTGAAATGATTAAATGATGCAAAAAATTGTTGGAAAAAAGGTCGGAAGCCCCTTTAAGTAACCTGATGGGCTGCACTTGACCGTTCCTGTATAATGGTCAAATAGCGCCCCCTGGTGTCAGAGAGAGAAGTCGTGTCACATATGGCTGACCAGGAGGAGCTGCGACTACTCAAATCCCTCAATTCGGACGAGCCTACCTTTGTGGACTTTGTCAACAGATCCAGCAGCAAGGCGAGGGCATGGTGGCTCAACTTCTCAGGAGCTCCGGTCTCGTACGGAGACATAAGACCCGGGCAGACCCTCAAAATGAACACTTTTCTGAGTAAGTAGTCCAGGAAGAGAGAGACCCCCTCCCCAGGCTACCACATCAGTTTTACAGTCGGATAAATGGACAGGGGAATGTAGATAAAAATGTCTGATTAACTTGTTAGTTGGACAAACTAGGTTAAAATTAATTATATGTGTTTATTTTTATTCCCTCAGCACACCCTTGGATTTTCAGAGCCTCAGACGGATCAAAACTGCTCGCAAATCTCTGTGAGGTTTATTTCCCCACCCCTGCTGAGTACGGAGAGGACGGACACCCTCTCTTCCACACCGTTGTTGTCACCAATCCAGGTAATCAGAGCTTCATTGTGTTTCTACTGTCTGCTATACTATATGGACAAAAGTATTGGGACGCCTGACCATTACACCAACATTACACCATGGGACTCTGACTGACTTCGTGGAATCGAGATTACAGTAATTTAATATAAATATGTATTTTTATTGACTGTTGAGTGTATTTAGATACTAAACTAAATGGACAAAAGTATTGGAACGTCTGACCATTATACCAGCAGGGACTTCAAACACATACTTTAATATGGAGTTGGCCCCCCTTTGCAGCTCTCACAGCTTCCACTCTTCTTGCAAGGCTTTCCAGAAGATTTTGGAGTGTTTCTGTGGGGAATTTGTATCCATTCATTCTGCAGAGCATTTATGAGGTCAGGCACCGATGTTGGACGAGAAGGCCTGGCTCACAATCTCCATTCCAGTTCATCCCAAAGGTGTTGGATGGGGTTGAGGTCAGGACTCTGTGCAGGCCAGTCAAGTTCTTCCACACCGAACTCATCCAAACTAAGTCTTTATGGACCTTGCTTTGTGCACTGGGGCACAGTCATGTTAGATTGGAAAGGGCCTTCCCCAAACTGTGTCCACAAAGTTGGAAACATGGTGGTGTTCAAAATGTCTTGGTGTGCTGAAGCATTAAGATTGGCCTTCACTGGAAGTGAGGGGCCTAGCCCAAACCCTGAGAAAGAGGTGTGTCCCAATACATTTGTCCATAAAGTGTGTAATGTAACCCCCACCCTCTTTTTGTTTTCCAGTCTGCTCCTTACAAGAATACTGCTTGAAACTGATCCGAAAACTGGTGAGAAAAGAAGACATGGACAAACTGGACATTCCTGAGTCTCTGAGAAGGGACATGCGCCGCACTCCAGATTTACTGCGGGAAATAGAGCTGCTGAGAGCTCAGAGAATGGAGAGCTGATTTTGGCTCTAGTGAATGAAGACAGATCGACTGTTTACTCAGAAATGAAACAGAAAGCAAAAGTCTACTGGAGGTTATTAAACAGGCACCTGAAGAGTTTGTAGTCTTGTACCTTTTATATGTCCGAAAGTTTGTAGACACCTGCCTGAGATAGAGTCCCCCCCGCCCCCCCCCTACAGTCTTGGCTTCCAGTGGTCAAACAGGTCAAACTTTTTTTTTTTTTTTTTTAAATGTACGCATTGTTTTAATCCACATTTATTACATTCCATTTTTTCCATTTGATTACAACACATTAAACCATTTATATTAAACTGACATTTCTCCATTACAATAAAGATTGCACTTGCAGTTCTTGTAATAAATTAATGTTAAAATCAAAGATCTGGCGACTTTCACCGTTATTAGCCTTTCTTACAGCAGGGGTTCCCAGTCCTGGCAATCACACACTATATTCACTTTTGTACTTTGTCTTAACACCTGGTTCAATTTATGAGCTAATTCACAATTTTTTGGCTGGATTAGGTGTGTAGAGCATGGGGTCACCAGGAGTGGGACTGATGACACCAGATTTATAGGAGCCCGAAGAAGCAGAGGGATAGGCTTGTAACAACTGCCATTATCTATAGCGGTATTTTGGAAAGCACCTTCACTAGAGTTGACACTGCATACTCAATTGATTTGGTTGAATCGTAGCTTTACTGAACATAATATAACCTCTTAAAATAATCCACCATCGGATTAGTGCTTTCTTACTTCCAGAAACTAATAATGCCATGTACACCATACATAAACTTACACAGAGTCACACAGTCAACCAAGTACACCAAATAATTAGTGAAGAGCTCCTAAATAACCAACTTTGAACACAATTTATAATAAATATCTCCACATTACAAAAACATGAAAACAAAAGCCAGGAATTATGTATAATACATATGAGTTTTTATACACAATCTTAACTGATCTGTTGCATTCAGATTTGTAGACCCATTTAATCATGCTGAGATAAAACCAAAGTACTGGAATATTATATGTATAACTACCTAGAAAAAATAACTTTTGTAACTTTTATTGTAGCACTGAAAGGGAATGCATTTATGCGTGCAAGTGCAATGACTGGCTTTAAAGATTAAATATAATATGAACATCACTTTCATTTGTGTATAATTACAAACAGCAACACATTCTCACAAAACAGAAAACAAGATTAGAACTTAATATGCCATTCAGGTAAGTACTAATTAAACAAGATGGTCCAAGAGATGCTGCACTGTTTGAAACACTCCATTATAATAGCCATTGGTATTTATTTCCCTCTTAAAACAATAGTATGCATTTGTAAAATGTGCCATTTTCCAGATGGTTAAATTCAGAAACAGTGGAGTCTGCAGTTAGCATATTAAATACCTGTCTAAATTTAGTAATAACATGGCATGGGGGTTGCTGAAGTTCAGACCAAGCGGAAAGGGATGCAGGCTCTTAATTCTTCTTCATGGAGTCCAGGATGCGTAGGATATGAAGGAAGAGGTTGACAATGTCCAGGTAGAGATTGATGGAGGCCAGCACGTGCTCCTCAGGTGACAACTTGTGCATCAGCAGGTGTGTGTCGTAGATGATGAAGCCACAGAACAGCAGTGCACCAGCTCCAGCAAAAACCAATTCCATCGTGTCATTGTTGAAGAACAGCTGTTCACAGGGGTAGAATTTGATCAAACATAAGCAGTGTTAGTAGAAAAGGTCCTGTAATGTAATTCATAAGGTTTCTGACTGGCTGATGATATTGATACCTTATCCTGTATGATTTTACCCAGACTGAAAGATAATAGCTTAGGTGTGCACATAGGGGTTACACCACAGGAATCACAGTAAAATTAATAACAATAACACCACGGTGCATGATAATATTGATTACCAGGTTGTTACATTACTGTCAGGTTAGTTTAAACAGGACTGTTATAACTGGGTTTAGTTCACTACCGAAGCAAGTTTGCTTCTGAATTATAAAGACTAGACATTGCAGATTTATATTGGATTACGTATCCAGGTAAAACTACTCTACAATGCCATAAAACAAAAATATATTACATTTCGAAAGATACTGTTTTGTTGTGAGAATTTGAGGACTGTGTTTAACTGGTGCATAAGAAAACAGGACAGACACTTAGGACAAGTCTGATTGAATGCATTTGTCTTAGACAGAGAGTCAACAGAGTTTGCACTCACCCTCATGAAGCTCGCAATAATCAGAATCCACAGGGCAGCAAACAGCCTATAAAATAATCGGGATTGTCAGCATGAGTGATTGACGCTGGAAAAACATCAACAACAGTGAAATTTAAGGACAGAACTACCCAGCTCCGAGTTTGCTAAAGTCCCGTTTGGACTGGAAGGTGTAAGTAGTCAAGCCAGCGAACACGGCAGATGTGAGGATGCAGGCCTGGAGCACCACAGAGTATTCATAAAAGGTCACTGAAAAGGAAGAGAAACTGGATTAGGCATCACATAACATGCAATATGTTCATTGTAGAGATGATATATACAACAAAGAAATGGCAAGCTTTTCACTTGATCCATAATTCATCACCATCAAGGACTGTTTGCTGCTTAGTCAATGTATGACTGGTGGAGATGGAGTGTTTCAAATCAATAGGTTTTTAGGTCCTAGCTGAAGTATCTACAGACCTGACCTTTGAGACAGGAGATTGAAATCAGCATAAAAGGAAAAGCAGGCCTAACTTACCAGCTGTGGCCACAGACACAGCCTCCAAGAGAGTCTGCAACAACACAGTAATGCTTAAAATGACAGTGGTGGGGTGTATAACATCTGAAAATCAGTTCAGTATTGTCTTTCTTGTCTGAGGAAAAATTGTGGCATTCAAAACAATGAAAATGCATACTTACAAATCCAAAAAGTAAATAGAGATTCACAGGGTGCTGGTGTCGGTAGACAGCCAAGGCTAAAAGTAAAACCAGGGATCCGATTGCTGACACCAGTACCACAGAGGGGCTGTGAAAACAAAGAAACACATGGGCTATATCAAACATCTGTCCACAGATGTTTTGCTCACTCATTGTAAAGCTTGGTAGTTAAAGTGGCATTCAAACTTAAAACTAACATTTAATGTTATTTTCATGTCACGTAGTGCAACATTATAATACTGTGATACTGCTGAAGAGGTGAATGTTGATACCAGACTCAGTAAAAGTTGTATTTTTAATTTAGAATGTGTACTCGTGGCTATATTGCCAAACGAAGTGTAGGTTTACCTTGAATGTACAAAGTTTTTGATGGGCTCACAGAACATGAAGAGGGCAGATACAGCTGTGGTTACGATGATCTGCAGCGACAAGATGGTGTACACTTTCCGTAGGAAGTCTATATGAAGAAGAGACAGAGCAAACAGAGATCAGAAGGTCGATTGACAAGCGGTCTCACAATACAGCGGTCTGACTGTCACACTAACACACACACTATATGGACAAAAGTACTCGGACACCTGACCATTACACCAACAAGGACTTTAATGACACTGCACTCAAATACATATACTTTAATATGGAGTTGGTCCCCCCTTTGCAGCTATAACAGCCTTCACTCTTCTTGCAAGGCTTTCCACAAGAATTTAGAGTTTCTGTGGGAATTTGTGCCCATTCATTCTGTATTTACGAGCATTTATGAGGTCAGGCACTGATGTTGGACGAGAAGGCCTGGCTCGCAATCTCCGTTCCAGTTCATCCCAAAGG
>JBBPCZ010000136.1:23125112-23140186 GCA_037974445.1 Brycinus macrolepidotus
ATCTTTCACTTGGATGTTATAAGTGGCATTGACTAAATACAGCTATAGAAACTCTGTGTGTGTGTGTGTGTGTGTGTGTGTGTGTGTGTGTCTTTTCTATTCTTTTCTATACCCACTGTACATTTGAAACCATTGCTCCTAGCCAGAGTCGAATCACAAACCCAAAAGTTTTGCAGACAAAACAAGCTAGTAAGCACATCCACTTTAGCTGGAGCTTTGATAGATAGCCTAGTAGTCCATACTCACCTAAAGGAAAATGGGAAAATGGGAAAATGGGACCAGTTTTCCTGGATGCGTGGGAACTCTGCACTGGCAATATTATACTATACTGGTATTAAAGGATCAACTCTGACAAAAAGTGAATTAAAAAGGTTTAAATCTTTTTTTTCCCCAGATTTTTTCCCCCACAAAATTGTTATTCAATTTCTGTGATGTCATTCATATCACTAGTGCCAAAATACTGTACTAATATTAATTATTCAATTCATAAAAAAGTCAATTAAATTGCCCTGGCCTTGCGGTAGCGAAGGAAAAATTAGACTTCTCTAAACCGGGACTGCTGCAACAAAGGTATTTGATCACCCTTTATTAAAATAAATTGAGCTGGAGGCTTGCCCATTGTGACAATGCAGTTATAAATCCTATTTGCGGGTTTAATAATTAGGCATAACAAATGGACTACTTTTCAGAAAAATAATGAGTTACAAAAATAGACTAAGGAATGAATGCAAATGTGAATGTTGTCATACAAATTGGGAAAGCCAGTCTTACCCTGGGTGCTGAAGGTGGTGTCGATGGCAGAGCCGTCCCAGGACTCTACAGCGCTGTCCACGCTGGGGATGGTGGTGGAGTAAATGTCTGACAGTTTGCCTGTTTTCTGACCGCTCTGATTTTCATCCTCCACATCACTCAGCTCCCCCAAGCGCCCAGACACCGATGGCTGCTTAGGACTCACCACTGCTCACACATAGATACAGAAGCTCAGAAAAGACATTGAGCCTAGGGGTACAGCTTAATGCATCATCTTAAATATCAAATCATAAAAGGCATGTTTTTTCTCCCTGGAGCTGTAAATCAGTGTTAGTTATCTTCATCCACTGACTCATGGACACTCAACAAGAAGCTTAAATGCCTTACATCTGTGTCACAGATGTAAATTAAATTAAAGATGTAAGTGTCCTGTGTTTATGTGTGTTTGCTGAAGTGCACTTTCAGAACAAGCCAGAGAAAAACCGGGGTAGGATACATAGTCAGGGTCTATAAAGACTATTGTGTGCTAATTTTTTTTTTAATTAACAATGCAACCATTCATGTGAAGTTAAATATCAGGATTAGGTTTTAGGTCATATTTACACTTTACATCTTTCTAAGGTTTGGCATCACTATCTTAAGTTTATTATTGTATGTAGAAAAATTACAATATGCAATGTGGATATAAATATATCAAACTATAAAACTTTTGGTACATTTCTAAATTCTGGTTCAATAATTCAAAAATTCTCTAAAATGGAACTATTAAGTGATAAACACACTAATTACAAATTATATAAATATATATAAATCATACATAAATTAGATTGAGTTGAGATGTCTAGATACTGCTTTTCTCATAACTTAATGTTCAGTGCTATACTGCTTTCTTGGCTTATTAATTTTTCTATGGCTCTGTTCACCCTGGACACATCTAACATTTCTTCATTCTCATTTACAGATCCCTATCTGTTCTAACCTGGGAACTGGCACGGAGGGAGCATTTTAGAGTCATTTTATATACGTGTTGAAACTAAGCTGGTTTTATATTATTAAACCCCCTGAGATGCAGGGGGTCAGCGAATGAACTGACCGCATGAAAGCTCCAGTACTCACATTCTCCCTGCTTCTTGATCTTGAGTGTGACGGACTCTCCAGCCATCTGGAGCAGGTGGATGGCCTCGCTAAGGGGTTTGCCCTTCAGACTGTTATTGTTGATGGCCAAGATGCGGTCTCCAACGTGGATCGCACCCGTCCTGTCCACAGCACGCAGCCCCGTTAGCATTCATACATTTCACACAGTGAAACCCTTCAGGACACCAGTGCTAAGACTTTGATCATAATCCCTGCACAACACACTCTCCTACACATGACAGCTGTCTAAGTATTAGTACAGACATACAGTACCAGTCAAAAGCTTAGACACCAACCCATGGAAGGGTTCTAATTTAAAATAACCTGGAGCAAACCTCAGGGTCTTCTAGGCCTAATGATCGGGGGCCCCTAAAATTACATGTCTGTGATATCAGTCCATTGCTCGTTTAATGTAATCATCATACTTGTTGTACTACTCATTTCATTGTTAAGTTCTGGTTGAAAACAAAAGGGGTTAAATCTTTGAAAAGCCCAATGGAAAACAATCCACTTAGAATAGTTTGTTCTGTGCTATCTAGGTAGGTACAGCCAAGCAAGCTCTCCCATTGGCTAGGCATTCAGGAGCTAAACTGTTATATGTATATGATAAAATAACATTATTAGGATGTTATAGGAGAATTAACAAATCATGTTTTGATTTCCAAAAAGTGGGACCAGTTTTTGAGAGAAAGCAACCAAAAAGGCATTAAAAAAATCAAAACGGTCTTAAATTTTATATTCTTTAAAGTAGCCCCTTTTACTGCAGCAGGTTTAAACATTCTTGGCATTCTCCCAAGCAACTTCATGAGCGGCCTCTTGGAATTCCTTTGCAAGTAACCTGAAGAAGCTTCACACTTGCTGAAACCTTGTCAGCTGCTGGAAACTACTCATACCAGAAGGCATTTCCAATTGAAACTGAAAAATTAAAGTATAAGTTTAGGAAATAAAATAATAAAAAAAATATAGGCATTTAGATCAGATTGCCTTTAAATGACTAAACATATATTTATTTAGGTTGTGTCCAAACTTTTGACAAGCAATAAGCAACAAAACAAAATAATGTTCGGTAAAGTATGTACTCATTTTTTGACATAAATTAAAATAGGTTACTTGCAAATACAAAAACAACTTTGTACAACTTTGTACAAGTGTATTTTTAAAAACAGCTCTGAATCGTACCAAAATAATCATGGTGAATGAAATCAGCAAGATTTCATATTATGATGCGCTGAAGGGTTTCATAAAGAACTGAAATCAAATCAAATCATGGTCAGAACCCTAGTGCAGAGGTCAGAACTGGTTAAACCTCTACCGCTCTGGGTTTGCATTTTGGCAGGCCAGGCAGCTGTACCTCTCGGCCAGGCCGCCCTTAGTGAGGCTGGAGATGATGATGGGGTCGAAGGGCTCTTCGGTGCCAGAGATGGTGATGCCCAGAGGGCCGCCGTAGCGCTTCAGCTCCACCGTGTAGATGATGGCCCCAGAGCTCTCCTGCTCGTCTGCAACACAGGCCAACAGCACACGGGCGTCCATATCAACACGGTCTGCACGCAGGACACCTCGCAGAGGGGCAGAGAGCAGAACGGAGACAGCCCTCACAACACCGGACAGAGAGAAAGAACAAGGGGGAGGATACAGGGAGGAGGAGGGGGAGGAGGTTGGGGTTAAAGGTAGGGATGCTCCAATCAGGCTTTTCAGACCCAGTGCTATTTTTTAGGCTCTTTATGTAGGATATAAGCCTCAAAATCAATCAACAACATAAAGTGATCAAAAAATGTCATTTCTTGTCAATCATAACCTTTATTTCTAATGTTCTATAAAATGTTTAAGTGGAGGATTGCAGCCTACCACTAAAAATAAACATGTTCATGGTTACACCTGGGTAGTCAAAAAGAATTGCTTATGCTCCCTAGAGGCACAACTTTCTGAGCACTGGCCAGGAGATTGTAAGCTAAATCCCTGGCGATGCCACAACAATGCGCCGCCAGTTGTGTTATGACGTTGTGTTAGTGGTAGTTCAAAAAAGACACTTTATGTGTAGTAGTATTTGATAAGGGGGCAGCTGGTGTTCTGGTGGTTAGGGAGTTGCCCCTGCCATCAGAAGCTCGCAGGTACAAATCCCAGGACTGCCAGTGGCACCACTGAGGTACCCTTGAGGTCCCCACACACTGCTCCCCGAGCGCTGCATTCCTGGCTGCCCGCTGCTTCACTTGGTCGAATGAGTTAAATGTAGAGAAAGAAGTTCACATTGTTCACACTTTGTGCTGTGGTGTGTTCACGCATGACAAATGGTTCACTTTCACCTCACCCATGTAGTGGGTAGGAATTGGCAGTGGCTAAATTAGAAAAAATAGGGCAAGAAAAAAACATCATCTGGCATTGTATGTTGAAAAGTCCGTCAGATGTTTTTTTCCGTCCTTCAGGTGAGGAGACAGGATACATACATCAAAAGGAATATCTAAACATCAGGACAAGACGTGCACGTAAGTAATTTTTTTTGACTGCAAGTGTACCTTTGGATTTTTGCTATCTTTCTGTTGACAGTTGAGCAGAAAACAGCTCACTGGAGGCTCCACATTCCTCTCAAGTTTAGCTCCCAAAGGTCTAATAAGATAGGTGGATTTAAAGGTTCTAGCTAATGACACGCCACAAGTGACATCTTATTCACATTTTTTCACATCCTCATTACTGAACCACTATCCCGATGAGGGTGTTACCGTTTTCTGCTAATGTTAAAAATGTAAAGGGATTCTGAATGAAAAATAGCAGCTGAATTACTGGAGCGTCCCTGGTTGATGGAGAAGATGAAGGAAATAGGACTCAAAAGGTAAAGAGAATAAATGTAATGCAGGGGAGGAAAATAATGGTAAAGAAAGTTGAGAAAAAAAGTAAAAAGGGAAATGTCAAAAGAGAGGATGTGAAAAGAAAATGAAAGGAAGGGATTTAGTAAGAAAACTTGAGAAAAAAAAATAATGCAACAGATTTGGAAAATGTATGAAGGAGGGAAAGGGAGGTTTGGGAAAAATCCTCATTTGAAAAAAATACAGAGCTAAAAAACACAAGATTGCTTTCGGAAACGGAGGCATGGTTCCCAGAAGATGAAGCGTGGGGGATACAGTTCCAGTGCTCTATTGCAAAGCACGCATATCACTAGGTTCAAATGAAACAGCAGTGTGCCTAACACCACAGACCTGACAGAGGAGAGGGGGAGATCGAGGGGATGGGGTGGAGAGGCAGAGTCGGCTAGAGGAATAATTACATATCCTGACAGAGAGCAGATCCAGGGAAAAAAGGAAATGCATGTATGGGCCTGTGTGTTCAACTAAACACTAGCATGCAGACATGACAGTCACTTTCATGCAGACCCAAAAACGTCAGCAGCGGGAGTCGTCACGCTGGAACTCCTCTGCAGGGCTTCCATATGACAGGCAGAATCAAAACCTATTGGACTGGGCCTAGGCCACTTTCATTTATCTAAACTGCTCATTAAGCGTTTGGAAACACCTAGATTTCCTGAAAGTTTTTAATAGAAATAAGAGTGTTTTCTTAATAGTTTGCAGACTAATCAGGGTTACTGTTACCGAAAACTGTTATTAACATAAACACTAACAGTGAAAATACTGTACTCACTAACAAGTGGTTCACAAAGTAAAGAGCAAAACAGAATTCTGGATGGTCACTTATATCCTAATAATGAAACATTTCCATCCTGATGGGAGTGGTCTGTTCCAGTACACACAGGGGTCACTACATAAGTATGAAAATGATGTAAATCAGAAGCTATGGCTTTCACAGTCAGCATAACTCAACCCAGCCAATCGATTACAGGTGGCACTCCAGCATCAAAACACCATCTTTTGGAAGGATGGTGATCCATCCTTGTACAATTTAAGAGACTCTACAGAATCTATAAGGAGCACTAAAGCTGTTCTGGTAGCTCGTGGTGGTCCAACAACTTTATGTTGTTTTTTTCCTTTATCATCTGTCTGTATATGTTTTCAGTGCATGAAGAATGGCCTAGAAGTAGATTCCTTGTATGTCAAACCATAAATATCCAAAAGACAGAAATGTATTTGAGCAACCTAGGAAACTACACTCTGCTGTCAATGGTAATTTAGCCAAACAAAACTAAAAAAATTAAACTAAACATAACCTATTTTCTACCTTTCTAAAATACATAATGAAAATGACAAAATCTTGTTGATGTTAGGTCATAAAACCTAAAAATGTTATTGCCTTGCTGTGATGTCAGCACTCAAACCTTTCAACCGTTCAAATATATGCTTTAAAAATAGTTTGGAAAAAGTATTACGTTACTCTAATCCACCTTCATACCAAGGAAGAGCCAACTGATGAGCACTGCAAGTGTTGTCAAATACAATCAAACTGCTTTGTTAGCAAAACCTTTACACATATTTTTTTCTTAATTAAGTGAAAAATTACAGTGGAACTTTTAATCTGCAGTGTATGTGTATATTCAGTACAGCATGCTTTCTGCATTTTTGCACACTTAATGACTCCACTGCTAGAATACAGTTTCTGTCATAATATTGTATTGACTCAGACTAGTCCTGTAGCTGTTGACTGCACTAATGCTGTCTTGTCCAGTTGTTTTGTTGCTCGTGTTTTTCTTGCACTCTCTTTCTATTTGCACTCCGTGTAATTTGTAATGTCCGCACTTGTAATCTTGTGGTGTTTCTGTTTCTGTTCTCATGTTGCACCATAGTCCTGGAGGCCCGTTGTTTCATTTCACTGTGTACTGTGTATATGGCTGAAATGACAAGAAATGTACCTGCCTTGGCTTTTTCAATTAGAAGTTACACGATGTGTTCCCTCAAGAGATCAGTTAATACAGACCAGCCTGTTAGTTAGTAGCGAAAGGACTAGAACAATTCTGGGTCCTTAGCTTTCAGATGCAAGTCAGAAACTCAGGAGCTTGATATGAGCTGGGATTAGAGGAAGAGGAAACTTTTCTCCATGGCAGCTCATAAACGCACAAAACGCTCTCCGTCTATTGCAAAGGTCAACTGCCAACCTGCGAATTTTGTACTCGTCTAGACAGAACAGGACGTATGGGAGAGAGAAGGTGAGAGAGAGAGCAAGAGAGAGAGCAAGGGAGAGAGAGAGAGAGAGAGAGAGAGAGAGAGAGAGAGAGAGAGGCAGAGTGCTCGTAGATTCCCCCACGGGTCAGTCATCTCCAGTCAGAGGCAGTCATCATCCAGCCTCACACATACTAATGAGGCAGAGAAATCTCACAGCACCTTCGGACTTTGACTCTGCTGCTGAGCTCAGAAAAACAGCAGCAGGGCACGCTCTGCCCATAAAGGTGAGAAGTACACGTTCACGGATGGAGTTAGGGCCTCATCAGCAGTACCATTCTACTGCTAACATTCTGGAGCGATGATGGTAGAGGAGAGAAGACCTACCTCTCAGAATTAAAGGTGCCAAAACTGATTATTTGAAGAACCATTCTGAAATCTTTAAAAAATCTTTCAATGGATAGTTCTTTAAGGAACTTTTATTGCAAAACAGTTTGCTATCTATACTAATAAAGGTTTATGAAGGTAAATATTAGCGTATGTTATATTTAATATGTTAAGTGCTATATTTTGTTTTTTAAGTCTACACTCAGTACATGTTCAAATGTCACACTAGTTTATACTCATGGAAACCTTTGATGATTTCCAGACTACAGGAAAATAAGCAAAGGAACCCTCTGGTCATCTCTGAACATGATCTATACAAGCTCTGATTGTTGTCTGATCGGACAATAGAGTGAAAATGCTTTAAAACGCAGAAGCTCTGCAATGCCCTCATCCCATGAAGATCAAAAACATACTGGGAGCTTGGTGTACTAAGCCTTTTGTGTTCCGAATCAAAAGTTCAGTGTTTTTCTTCTAATCATTACAGTTGTTAAAGTCAGTACATAAATAAATACATACATACATACATCAAAGTTACATGAAGAGTGTCCTTACAATCGTATGAGGCAAAAATATAGATTGCACAGAAAAATGATAAATATAAACGGAAAGGTGGAATTTTAATTAAAGGCTACATTAAAGAGCATTTTGTTTTCAGATATTTTCAGATGAAAGTGCCTTACTTTTGAATTTAAGCGCCTAATAAAAGACTGGGATTGAATTCCACTGTTTGGTATTATAATAACAGAAAGGCCTTTCAAAAGACCTTTCTATTTTTCTGTAATTATGTACAGAAGGTTGTTAGTAACAGATCTAAGATCATGTGTCAGAATACTAACAGGTAGACATTCCGTGAGGAAGGCATTAATCAAATTACACCATGCTTTTTTATGTTTTGTTATATTTAGCTACAACTTCTAACTAGCTCTTGTCTTAAATCTCATACACATCTTTACCTTTCCTTATCAACTCTATGCAATCTAAGACTTTATCAATAAGCTCTGAAATGGTCAGACTGGAGTAGCCTTTATGTAAAGGCAGAAACTGACGGAAGAATAGAACCCTACTGTGAGCTCAATGCACCTCTCCTACCCAGCCAGCAAGAAAGCACTCGGGGGAGTTCTAATTGGCTAATTGAAGCAAGCGAGCGTTTAATTGGACTGATTAAACTCATTTTCCTCTTTGTGCACAATGGTAACAGTACAAGGGATTAGGGAAGAATGGAGGGAGGCTGGGAACTTGCTGCACTGCAGCAGAGACAGTGTGAGCAGGGGGGCAAGGCAGGGTCAAAAACACAGCAAGAGCACCGGAGGAACAGACAACAGCTGGATCTATAAACCCAAATTGCTAGGTAGAAGCTGGAATAGCCATCCAAATAACACTGGTTTAAATACTGCTGCTCTCCTTCAGGACAGTTTTCATTCCTTTTTCTGTACTGTGTGTTGGTATTCGTCATAGACTCAAGTACATAAAAATTTGTCAACCAGAAATAAGCATCATCCCACTTAGGGGAAGGAAAATGCTGATATATTCTCTTTGTTGAGATAACATGACTGTATAGTTTCTCAGTGCATCACTGCTGTCGTCAGTGCTTCTAGGACAACAGCATATATCATGAAAAGGACAGATTTGGGCCAATTATGGAAAGGCTGTAAGCAACAAGTCAGCTCGTTATGCCTTTATTTCTTGCCTCTTCATGTGTGTGTATGTGTGTGGCACTGCTGTTTTTCTGGTGCTGCTGTATTGTCCCCTGTTAAATCCCACTTCAAACTGCTTTTTTGAGGACACTGTTTCACCTCTGTCTAAACACATTCCTTAGATAGGGACTGACTAGGGAATGTGTGTGCGGGTGTGTTGAGAGACCCAGGGGTACCTGAGTTGTCCTCGTCTTTGCGGATCTTGAGCTTGACCAGGTCCTCACACTGCTGTAAGATCTGGACGGCGTCTTCCATGGAGCAGTTGTCTAGGCGAATGTTGTCTATGGCCAGGAGCTTATCTCCCAGTTCTAGAGTCCCCGTTCTGAGCAAGACAACATCAACCACACAGGTAACAACATGCACCAAGGGGGTTAACTTACATAGTTAAACAGTTTTTATCATTACCAATATGTGTCAGCATATTGTCACTGCTGGGACAAAACCTTGTATGTCCAAAATGGTAACTTTACAGAAAAAAGTTAACTTTTAATGAAGTGATTTAGTGATTGTTTTCGGTCATTTTGGACTGTTTCTATTGGTCTATTCACCATGAAGAGATTTCTTCCCATAAATTGTGTTATTAAATTAAACTACAAAAATGGACATACAAGCAGGCTGTATCTTCAAGCAGGCTACATGCTTTAACAAAGGCCACATTTATAAACTGCCCTAAGGGTCTACATTTGTATTCTTTCAACTAGATCAAGCTACAACAGGGCTATTCATAATTTAGGTCATAGATCCTCAGATTCATACAAATTCTCCATGTACTTTGTATTAGTTTTGCTTGCACATTTTGTAATTCGCTCAGGGTAAGAACATCTGCTTAATGAATACATGTAAATAGAAATGTCTGTCTCTCTCAGACACGCATGCAAATGCCATCTACACATTTTTAAAAGAACACATTTAGCATCCATCTGTAAATGTTTATGGAATATTCCTTTGTGCAGCCCTGCTCCCTGCAGTTTTTGTCAGAACAGGCGATCAGCCAGTGAACACATCCATTATTCAGGATTGGCCATAGCAGGCAGGCTGGAGCAATCCATGGGACTGAGGCAGATTTCTGAGTTGAGGACTTCCTTTTACAACCAAGCAGGTAAGTGCTGCTGCCCTGCATTCATGCCATGCCGCATTTTAACTTATAAGCCTGGCTGCTTTCAGACAGATCCTAATGTTCTCTCAATTGGTCCATCAAGCAGCAGGACAGTACAATTTGAATCACGCGGAAACGAGGTGCGTAGTTGGCGAAGGCAAAGCCAAACGGCCACATAATCACAAGGCTGGGGTTTCTGTCACATTAAATAAAAATGCTTCTTGCACATGAGAATCTAACCCAGTTTCCTCTCGTTCGCACATCATTATCAGGCAAACACATGTGGCATTACGTAACAGCCCAGCAAATTAGAGCATCTCTGCTGAATGTGGAGCAATTAGTGAGGATTCACAAGTGCCCCCACACAGCTGGGGGGGTAGGGGGGCCGCTTGGCACAAAGGTAAACCTCCTCCACACTCAGCCCAGCTCCACTGCTTACTCTCTGTTACCACCGACTCGCACCACGAGTCTTTAATCAACATTTGCGTGCAGGATAACTCTTCTGGATCGGTGAATCGGTGCTTGGATGTAACCAACAGCTCGGTGCTCCGTTTTCCACTTTGGCGCATTTAATTAAATCACTCCTCTAAGCTCCATGCCATCCAGAGAGCGTCACCGTAGCTCAGAGTGCACATAAGCATAACTCTCCACTAACGATTAGGGAGGCAGAAATTAGATGGTGCTAGTATATATTCTCATAATATTACCTAACAAGCAAACTTGATCTCAGCAAAGTCTGTAGAGAATGATAACCGTCAAGATAACAATATGCTAATGAATGCTGGAAATAGCTACAGAGATAATTAACACTACAACAGCAAAGTCTTTGCAAAGTTACAATTCTTAAAAATAGCTACTGATGCATCAAAATACTATTCTAGTTTCATTCTGGTGTGTTTAGTGGTTGTTTCGAAATAATGTTATCTTCAGCTGCAAGTACTAGGCCTACCAAAGACAGAGGAGAGCTTATAACTGAGGACAAACTGAGCTGAAATAAAACAAACATTACTCAGCATTACTACTGCACCTGTTAGCACCTGTCTCAAGGAACGTGGGATTTTCACAAATCAACATTTCTCAGTTAGCCAGATGAGTCAAGCCCCATCAGAAAGGAGGAGTGCTAAGTGACATTCCTACAGAGGGTATACATTGACAGCACTGTCCCACTGGAATGCCCTCCCTTAGTTGGACAGAGAAGCAATACCTGCTGCCTTTAATAGGAAAAACAGAGAAACTGGGACTAAAACAAATGATTATCTGCTTAAACTAGAGGCAGTTACACTCGATGGTGATCCTTACAACTTACAACCAAAGAACCAGTGGTCCATGGACGTTGACATGTGTCCAGGAACCGGGTCACCTGATATTTATATGTACCTGATTTCGATGTTGGGGAAATATAAAAAGCAAAGCCTGAAGGCATCCAAACAATAAATGTCAGTAAACCCGATTCCTGGCCACATGTCAACGTCCATCTAATGGCCCTGCATGTAGATGAACACAACCACTGAGCGATACTGTGTATATATGGACCTGTAAAAGCAGAGCCGTGCAAATGACTGCACTGATTTAGCACCGGTGGAAAAATGGGGATTGCAGAACATTGTGATAAATCACACAGGCGGTCATGCAGGAAGCTCTAGTGACTGGATTACTGCTGGCAGCACTGTAGGTTGTATGCTTTTTTTTTTTTTTTTTTTTTTTAAAAGAAAAAAAAAAGAAAAGCAGTGTGGTGGGCTGCAGAGCAGATAATGTGCTGGGGTCTAACGGGTTTAGCCATGACAAGTGTGAGCAGTAGGAACTGTAATATACTGTAATATAGTTTAAACCTAATCCAAGGCTTATTTGTGTGGACATTTTGGGGCTGAATAGTGTGCAGCACAGTGTGAGTCCAAGGCAATATGGCAAAATATGGGTCATTTATGTAATCGCACAAATTTACTCAAATCCCAGTGTGACAAAAGGGGACTGCATCATTTAACTACAGGGTGACTTTTACACACAGGCTGTGGTGTTTTCCCTCCTCAAATTACAGCGATAAAGTTGACGAAATGTGTTACCTGTGTGCCACGCTGCCCTTCTTAATGTCAGAGATGATGAGAGAATCCCCTGGCTTCCTGTTGGATGGAGCTGAGAACAAGCAAAGAGAGAGAAAGAGACAAAAAAAAAAGCAAACGTGAACAAGCCAAGCAAGAAAAGGCCACTTTTCTAGATGTGTGAAAAGGTTAGAAGTTATTCCATCCCCTTCATCATACAGTGTCGTGTTGTTCTGTTAACACACTGTACATCAAATGACACCTGTTTTTCTTTTTTTTCTTTTGTATTTTTCAAAATAATCCTTCATTTTCATTGTTACAGTTAAGGACTGTCATATATTTGCTGCTAGCCATCGTCAGTGTGTATGTACACTGTGGCTACACAAACAGCACTGCTTACACACTCATCTGCATACCTTTTAAAAGGATTAATAGCTCTGTTGACTAAAGGGCTAGCCAGAGTTGAAACATCCCCTGCCATCATGAGAATGTCCTCTTTCATTATGTCTCCTGATTTAGCACAAGATCAGCAACGAACAGGAACACAGATCAGGAGATCATGCTACTGTTATATACCTCCACTGGTTATTTTTGTATTGCATTTCATGAAAATGTCACATTATTTCAGAGGACATACGGTCATCTTGCTCTTGCATACTTGTAATTTAAACTACCCTTAGTACTAAAAACCTGTTTACTAATACAATGTTTATACTTTCAATTTTCAGCTTCAGGTTCATCAAAGGGTTTACTTTGGCACTGTAAATAACCACAGTTTACAGTTGACAAACACTAAAAGAATAGCCAGTATTACTGAAGAAAATGCTGAAACTCGTTTGGCCCAAAGGTTTGATGAGGTTTCAAATGTGGGATCTGGGATTATTTTAAGGTACTAGTACTGTCAGAAATATATAAGTCTGAGGTAAATTCTGCAAAAGTGTATCTGGCACCAAGATGTTATCAGCAAATCCAGCAAAGTCTTGTAACTTGCGAGGTAGGGCTTCCATGGATCAGACTAGTTTGTTCAGCACATCCTGAAGATACTCAGTCAGATTGAGATCTGGGAAATTGGAAGCCAAGTCAACACCTTGAACTTTGTCATGTTCCTCAAACCATTCCTGAACAAGTTTTGTAGTGTGGTGGAACACATTATTCTGACAAAAGAGGCCACTGACATAAGGGAATACTGTTACCATGAGGGGTTTACTTGGCAAACACAATCAGCTGTCCACATGAAAATGTGATTCATGAAAATGTGATACGTAACAATCATTTTCCCCTTGAAGCTGCTTTCAGTGGTGGGCAGGCTGTCAGCATGGGCACTCTACGATGAACTGTGCATTCTGACACTTTTCTACCCTAGCCAGAGTGAACTTTTTCAGCAATTTGTGCTACAGTAGCTCTTTTGTGAGACTGAACCAGATGGACTAGCCTTCACTCCCTATGCGCATCAGTAAGCCTTGGGAATCCATGACCCTGTTGCCAGTTCACCAATTGTCCTTCCTTGGACCACTGTAGGTACAGATGACTGCATCCCGGGAACATCCCACAAGACCTGCTGTTTTGGAGACGCTCTGACCCAGTCATCCAGTCATTACAATTTGGCCCTTGTCAAAGTCACTCAGATCTATTTGTCCTGCTTCCAACACATCAACTTTAAGAACTGACTGTTCCCTTGTTGTCTAATATGTCCCACCCCTTGACAGGTGCCACTGTAACGAGATAATCAATGTTATTCACTTCACCTGTCAGTGGTTTAATGTGATGGTTGATTGGTGTACTTCCATATTCCTTTCATTCTGTGCTCACCTTTGCCAGCCCTCTCCCTTCATTTTGCTGTCTCTTTTCTCTCTGTCCTCTCTGCGTTTTCCCTGACTAATTTAGGTGTCAAGAAGCCTCTGGTTTATTTGCCCTATTTTACCCTCTTTTGCTCTATTCAAATCCTTGCAATCTGATAAGAATTTTTGTATATGCCATTAAAATACATTCAATTTCTCAGTGTTGTCCATAAACAATTTCAAAACACACGTGTAACCATGCTTGGGATCAGTACGGGTATGGATCTAATTGTCCTGATCCCAAGGTAGTGGGTGCACTTTGTGACTAGACTATGTGTTGTATAATGTGCAATGTCCCTCACAGGTAGACTAATGAACAGCAGTGTCACGTCCGGACCGCCTCAGTCACGCTTGCAGCGGCCCCCGTCACCAGAGTACTAGTACCCAAGTCCGGACTTGTCTGAGATGACGACAGGATAGGTTTGGGTCTGAGCCCGGTGCCGAGCAGCTCAGCTGTATTGGATTAGGTGTCTCTCCACTCATCAGCTGGTTTGCTAGGCACCAGGTAAGGGGCTCAGGTGTTCTACATGTTCCTTAAGGCCTTATTTCTGAAAACGGAGGTTTTTCTATGCGCTTTGGCCTTTCGTCCACACGTAAACGGCGTTTTGGGTCAGTGAAAACGGAGGTTTTTGAAAACTCCGGCCAAAATGGAGATTTTTGAAAACTCCATTTCTGCGTTTACATGTGGACAAGAAAAACGAAGATTTTGAAAAATGGACCGTTTCACGTCTTACTGTGCGCCACTCATATGACGTCACAGTATGCAGCATGTTTACATTAGGTTTTCATCTACAATGCCTGGCGTATACAAAGTACTACTGCTCTCAACCTTTTTAGAAGTTTTGGCATGTTTATACTAGGGGTGTCGAATTAACACGTTAATTTTGATCAATTAATCACAGAAAAAATAACACGTAAAAAAAAATTAACGCTGATTAATCGCACCACGTGACTTTAACCCGGCCCGGTGTTCTGTCGAAACACGCTACCCATCCAGATATGCTCCTGTGCCCTTCTGCACAGTCTTGGGATTCTGTGCTACCTAGTGTTAGGAAGCTGGTTTATCTGTGCTATCTTGCGTTCGGGTCACTGGTTTATGTTGA
>JBBPCZ010000136.1:23144074-23158449 GCA_037974445.1 Brycinus macrolepidotus
TTTTTTTCTGTTGGGACCCAAAGACTGCAGTGCACCATGACCAGAGAGGCGCCCCACCATACAGGCTTAAAACAGAGAAGAATGGGGTTTGCCTTCCAAAGCTGCACATCAAAGCGCATCTTTTTAGTCACCCCAGTCCATACTGATGAATTCTGACCATTCTGAGCAACTCTATCATAGGTTTACTGGTGAGAAGACATGTGGTGCAACTCCATTTGAACAAACCACACTAATCTAACAGAACATCTAAATAAAATCTCAAGGTGTTAATCATTTACAGGTACCCCAAGTAGAAAGGATAGACTATTCATTACAATAGACAGAACACAAGAGATTCATTTTAACTTCAGGGACCGCTTCCCATTTTGTGGGCCTTAACAAGACAGGTGGGGACTTATTGGCTGGCACCTGCTGGAAAGCTGATTTGTCATCGTCGCCTTCCTTCACTCCACCTGCTATGTGGCCTAACAGTAATAAATGGGGTTCTTGGTGCTGCTGGATCTGTGGTCCGCGCCGTAGCTATATCAGTCTTTCCAGGCTTAAAGTGTGCTGGAAGCGAGGCTTTGGCTCAGAGCACCAAATATGCAAAATTCACAATTTCCATTCTACCCCTGTTATGTTGGCCAAGGCAAATACGCCTCTTCTACATTTCGTTGAATACTTTTTCACTCATAGCTCATTAAAAGAAATAAAGAACTTTGGTTTAAAGTTTGGATACTATACTTTTATAGAAACCATATCCATGTTTGTAAGATAAGGATTTGATTAAAATATTGACATAAAATGTGCTGTCACCATGGTGATATGTGAAGCAATAAATTATGATTGTAGTAGTTTTGTGCTGTGCTCTTCTTTAAGCAAATACACAAAAATCAAAATTCAACAGCATCATTCACTATTGTACAAAATTAAAACAATGAAATACTAATAGCTATTTACATCACACTCGCAAACATTTCCTGTGGACTGTAAGGCTGAAAAACAGCCAGCATTCCTTGAACAGCTTTTTCCATGCAGGCTCCAGAAATGAATAAATGTGCATTTTTATGTAGGCCCTCAAAACAGCAAAACAGATCTGTAAAAAAATCTTAAGGTGATGAAGGCTTATTGTGACAGTAGCCATTATTGCTTCACACATATTATACACAATACTGCGAATGATAATATTCATGTTTAAAATAGTTTTACAGGCTAGTAGTTAAGGATAGAGTGGTCAGTCTGGTGCTGTGCTTGATGGCAATTTGATTGTTTAAGCACCCCCCTAGACTTGTTTTTGGAAAAAATAGACATCCTTTCATTTCCACCAACATTCTGTCAATTCTTCAGAACAAAATAGTCAGAAAAGGAGATTTGAAGCAGTCAGTGCAGAACGAAATTGATGTATGCTACATAACCAAAGAAGGTAGACTTCAAGTGTTCAAGTGTTTCAGACACATTCTTTGCCAACAGGTGTATAGAATCAAGCACATAGCCATGCACTCTACATAGACAAACATCAGCAGTAGAATGGGTCTTCTGAGGACCTCAGTACTCTGCTAGATCTGCCCTAGTCAAATGTATGTTCTCTTATTGCACATTATGCAAACTCACAGTGTGGAGCTACTTAACATTGTAGAAATCATCTATCCTCTGTTGCCTCACTCAGTAAAGAGTTTGAGACTGCTTCTGGAAGTAATATCAGCACGAGAACTGTGCATAGTGATTTTCATGAAAATCATTTGTATGGTCAAGCAGCAGCACAAAAGCCTACCATTACTATGTGCAATGCCAAGCATGGGAAAGGAATGGTGTAAAGCATGCCGGCAAATGTATTTTTGTGGCAAAAGTTTGGGGAAGGTCCTTTCCTGATTCAGCATGACTGCTCCCTGCGAGGTCCATGAAAACATGGTTTGACAAGTTCAAAGACCCCTGAACTCAACCCAATAGAACACTCTGGGATGAACTGGATTGTTGACTGTGAGCCAGTCTTTCTTGTTCAACATCAGTGCCTGACCTCACTAATCCTCTTTTGACTGAATAGGCACAAATTTCCAAATACACACTCCAAAATCTTGTGGAAATCTCTTCCAGAAGAGCTAAGGCAATACATACATGTATATCAAAACGACATAAATGACAAAAATTATAAGTAGACATCTAAGGGCTTTGGGACAGCTTAATGAGCAAAACACTGATGATGTATAGGGTGGTATTTCAAAGGCTTCCAACATTACCCAACATGATATATTAGGACAACATGCAGCGCTCATGATTGCACCCAGCTGCGCCAATGTCACATAAATTAAAATGTGAAATTCAAACACTCTCTTTGCAGTATTATGCGCTCCACTTTAGCTCATATTAAGATTCCTGCATGTGCATGGTACTGTTTGATGTCATTTTTGAAGAGAAGCAAACCAGAGGTCTGAAGGTGCTGTCGCTGTCTAGCTTTACGGGCGCAGGTGAAATATGGCCCATCGGTAGATATAAAGCGGGGGGCCGTTAAGTACTTCACAAAAGGATACGAGAGCAAAACCCACATAAATAAGGTGCCACTTGTAGCAATGTGAGAGCATGACCTCGCGGTGTGCTTGCAGTGTCCTCAGCGTGTTGCACACAATAACATCAGCGCAGGCGACTGTTCCTTTCTTCTTTCTGTATCTTACCCACACACCCACATGCACAAACAATGTGGAGCCCAGCTGGTTGGCCATGAGCCAGCTGCAAGAGGTGTACAGGCAGTGAGAAAAGTCTTCCATGTGATGCAGAGTGGTGTACCCTGGGAAATGGACAGCATCCTTTCATATAACTGCATTTATAACTTCTTACACAACGTCAGGGGCTATGATGGTCCTCTAAACTCCTCTTCCAGAACGTCTTGTTCCATTGTTCAAAACAAAAGTTCCCCTCCATTCAGCACAAAAAAACTGCTGCCGATCTCAGAGGAATCTTAATGGATTTCCTAATGTCTCCGAAAGGGTGGTGTGGGCTTGGGAGACTAGATTCAGACAGAAGTTTGGAGAGGAAAGCATTTTACATAAATGACTTCAGAGGTATTAAGGCAAGTTGCAGCAGAAGCACAGGCTGTTCATTAAAAAGACTTAAACTTTAAAAGTAACAAACTTTCCAAAGTTGGAAACAGTTCAGTTTCCTTGCATCTCAGCATGTTCCTTAGAGAACCTTGTTTTATTAATTTACGTGCAGATGGTCTCAATAAATGCCTCTTTTGAGAAACCCCACAGCCTAGTCATAATAAAACTTCTAGTAGATAAGCGATAAATGCTCTAAAAGAAGGTAATTACTCGCTAGGGATTGGCTATGGGAGTTCACCTGGGCCATATAAAAAAAAAAAAAGATTGTCAGGGAAAAGAAGAAAGCATTGCTTCATCACTGAAGACAATGAATGTGACGAGACTGCAGTGTGCCGAGGCAATGAATCATCTTGGCTTGACAATGCAGGCGCACCAGTGATGAAGCAGCTGGCTAAGGCCACAAGCGCTCAACACACAGGGCCACGGCCACAGGAACAATATGAATTGCGTTAGGAGGCAACGCTGCCTTTAACGACCTTCTGGAAAGTCAGAATGATGATAAACAAATGATAAGAACAGGGAGGAGAAGATGGAGCATGCTCTCCAGAGAGAGCGAAGAATCAGCCGGTATCTATGGCTACAAATGAGGGCTGCTTTTCAGCAGCCGTAGGGAATCAGTAGTCAGCGAAAGCAGACAGCATTGATGCGAAAGAAAAGAAACAGAGGCACACAAATGAGCACAGACAATAATCTCTTGCAGAGTCTGGTAGATCCTGCCATAGAACGATAGAGAAGGTAGGAAGGTAAGACTACGCTTAATCCACTAAACTACTGGCTTATTATTCAGTTATTAATCATTATTACTAATGCGTAATTAAAACTAACAGAAATTAAAACAGTACACCTACCATGTCAATCAAGTAAAGCAGTGTCAATAGGGCTTTTGCACATTATATAAACACTTCACTGAGAAACACTAGCCTTGTTTGTATTCTTTGTAAGTGCACTATGTACAGTTTGTGTTAGTCATCCTCTAGCCCCTCATCAGCAAACAGTCTATGACCACAGGACCACTATCGGCTGGATGTTCATGATTTTCTTATTTTTCGCAAGCAGTGACATTAAGTTAAAGCCTGATATACCCACACCAGCACCACACACAGTTCCATTCCACAGCTATAAAAGCATCACTACTGTGCTAAAATTGGCCCCCATCAAACACTTTTTGGTCACTAACAGTCCTAGGGTGATCCCTTTCCATAGATGGATAGTGTAGATGGGGCTGAGCAACAAATGGGCACCAGACAGTAATTGTAAACCTACAAAATGCACCTCTCTGTGTACCTGATAAAAATGACCAATGAGTCTTGGTAAGCAGGTGTGCCTAATAAACTGACCTCTGCAAGCCATGTTTACCCATAACTCCCTTCTCTGCAGCGTGACACAGATTAATTTACGGGCACCTAGGCAGAAGTGTGAATCAGCCTTTAGATTTTAAGAGGTTAATGTTATTTGAGTGTCTTTATGGACTGATATGCAAAAATATATACATTTTATACACAATAGGATGAAATGACTCTTTTGCAGTCACCACATTAAATTCCAATCTAGCGCAGAAATCGTTTTTCTTAATGGTTACTTCATACCCTAGCACCATCTGCATCTATGACCTAGGGAAATTGAAGTTTGGATTGTGTAGTTCATTAATGAACTCGAGTGTGCATTGTAGTAGGAGTCCATTTCAGTGAGTCAGTCTGGCACTGCCACGTGGAAAAATATGGAGGCATGGAGAGGATAGTAAGATCTAGAAGCTGGAGCGAGCCCAAGGTTGTGCCGTGCATCTGAAATTGTCAGAGACAAATGCTTCGTTTCGTGCTGCCTGCTTACAGCACTGCCCTCCATTGGTTCTTTTCATCCGTAGCCTCTGTGGACAGCAGTGTGCAAAGAGGCAATTAAAATCAATTAAAACCTCAAAGGGGCTGTGAGAAACTCACAGGATGCAGAGCAGCACAAGAGTCAGTGCATTGCTCTGTATCATCTCTCTCTCTTTATCTCTGACCGCTTAGCATAAGCTGGGGCAACAGACTAATCTATGAGTTGATGGTGTGCCAGTGAAGAGCTGGGTCTGAGTACTAGACATTGCCATTATCATTTCCCTTCAGAAATAGTCGTTCTGCTTATGCTGTAATCCAAGTCAAGTTCAAAGCACAGAATGCTCTATTTTTAAATAAGATTACAGCAATCTTACTCCTACTAATGCCACTCCTACTAATGTCTATGCTGGCCTCGCTTACACAACCATTAACTGCTAAATGGGCACTTTGTCACCATGCACAACTGCACGTTTCTGGTGTTTGGGCGTCAAAATAATCGACATGCTGGGGCCAGACATGCACAGTGCGATAATGAACGCTGTATTGATGTGTTTGGAGGCTGAGAGAACAGAACACTCACAGCTGATGGTGATGCCCAGCTCCACGCCTGGCTTCTTTGGTAGCTTCACGTGGAATGTGCCGCTGCTTGGGATAACAGATTCTGAATGGGAGAAAAAGGGGAGTTAGAAGAAAGGGGTAAACACAGGGTCTACTGAACGCACACAACAAGGTCTACAAGATAAACCTTACGGGTCCACATAGGGGAGTTTAACTGTTTCAGAGTACAGTGTATAGTACATGGTGGAAGCATGAAAATTGCAGCAAGACAAATGAGTAGACATATAAATGAGTGTGTGTGTGCATGTACAATACTGTGTAAATTTTTAGGCACTTGAGAAAAGTATGTGTAGAAAAACACTAATATTACAATAAATACCAATAATCTTAATAGTCTACTCTAATTTGAAGCATGTGAATAAGTCAGCTTAGCTAGTTCCAAACCACTCCCTGAAGAAGCCCAGCATAACTTGTAGTTACCATCCAATACTTAGTTTGGCTAATCAGCCCTTCTTTAATCTTTTGTCCACAGTGTAAATGTGTAAATCACCTCAATTAGGCTTTGAAGTTACTTTTGAAAATTATTACATATTAAAATATTTTAATGATTTTTTTTTTATAATTAGATTTTTTTTATTTGATTATATTAGTTTAATTGTCTGTTGAGCCAATTTCCATTCCACATGTGCAGGAAGTCGGAGCAAGCAAATATTTTTTTTACAATATTTATCATTTTCTTATGCCATAATATGTCTCAACAAACTTTTCTGAGCATATGGTTGGATATCGTAAGTTCTTAAAGAACACTGATCAACTGTATGTTTCATTACAAACATAATTCTTGTCAACTGTATTTAGTGCAATGCAATTTTCTGGGAAAAAAAAATCTTAGTATATCATGTACAGTAAAAATTGGTTGAAGTATAGTAAATTACAGTTTTTCCATATTTTTTTTCCAGCTGGCACAATTGAATAAATCTGTACATGCAATGGTTGAGGGCATCGAGGAGAAATCTGGAATCAAACCTGTGTACTCCTAAGGCTGCTGTCACAACTAACTACTTGGTTCTCTCTATGTTTGGCCTAATTTTTTCTTTAGTCTGGTCCATTTTGACAGTCATGAACACTCCATCTGTACTGAGTGTATGTCAACCTTTGTCTGCCAACAATTACGGGGCTTAGCCAGCTTTCAGATGAACACTGGTTCAGTTTATGGCTGGTTAAAACAATTTTATGATGGTCTGCACCAAACGAGGGGATTTACCATCAGGGCATGCTTTCCTCTTCTTCTAGTGGCTTGTCATGTAGGCACATTCGTATAGGCTCGCATAATTGGCCTATATGAATGTTCTTAATGGCTGTTGATCATTCTTGCAACTAATAATGATAGATAAAATAACATCAAAGCGACACTGATTTTAACACAAAGTATTTCTGGCCAGGCATTAGTGACCTGATTGGTTTCGTTCAAATAGATAAACCATTCAGAAGCAGAGAGTGTGATGTTGCATTAGTGGTGGCTCAAAAAGATGCAGTGATTGGTTTCATGCGACTTGGAAGAAGCACATGCTAGCCTGCACCCTCCCAGTGTTGGTGGTACCGTGTGACGACAGGGAATTGCTATTATTTTGGCTGTAATGTAAAAGTAACAGTGCTTGTACCCCTGTCAAATTTCTGGTCAAAAACACTCATGCATGTAATTTTATGCACTTTAAAGGAAAGTAAAGCAATGTGGCCCCTTATAGTCACGTATGAACACACCACAGCACAGCACACAGTGCAAACAACGTGAATTTTTTTCTCTGCATTTAACCCATTCACCAAGTGAAGCAGGGGGCTGCCACCAATGGGGGATGCCCGGGGAGCAGTGTGTGGGGACGGTACCTTGCTCAAGGGTACCTCAGTGGAGCCACTAGCAGTGCTGGGATTCAAACCCATGACCTTTTGATCACAGGGGCAACTCCCTAACCACCAGATCACCAGCTGCCCCCATAGAAACCAATAACATCAAATGAATAAGATCTCAAAAACCCAAACTCTGGTGCAGACTTTAGAAAACAAATTAGGTTAAAAAACATCCAAATTAGCTCACAAGATAGTAACTATTTTTCTAAAAATAAAAATTCTTCTAAGATTTTACTGTTTGCCTAGTTGTATATTTACGTATATTTATATGGTGATTTTATAGGCAGAAACACATACTGCCCAGAAAGAGTGTTTTAAAAAGTTTACTCAGGCACCTAAAACTTCTCCTGGCTTTGGGTTATGTTTTTAGTCACAAAAATTCTGCTCTTACATCCATCTTTTGATTGCGTACAAACGAATAAAACTCAGCTATTGATTACAGCACCAGTTCCCAGTCGAGGTGCTGGAGAACCCCTCTCTTGCATATTCTGGCTTTTTTTCTGCCCCAATACACTTGATCTGACTTATCAGCTGAATAACCGCTCCTCTTGAGCTGATGTGGCTATGCTGAAGCGAGGAAGTACGCAAAAATAAGGTGAAATGGAGAGAGAAATTCAACACGCTGGTTGGTGAAAAGTCTTCAGACTTCAGAAAACAAAGCCAGTTCCATCCTCAGACAGCAGCACAGACAGTCATCAGACAGTAGGGCTTAGTCTGGGAGAGGGACGAGATCGCAATAACTAAAAGAACAAAATTCCCCATCTTTCTCTGGGCAGACAGCTACTAAGACCTTTGGTGGATGGTAGGAGAGTCAAAGAGACAGAAGAGGAAAACGTACTGCCCACCGATTATGCATAAAAACTGCTGCTCTTAAAATGATCACTCAATAATTCAGGCAAGCTCATACCTCCTCCTAGAGCGCACACGCTCCCGCTAGCAGAACCCCCTTAGAGTGATGGGGAACAGCCTTCCAGCCAAGGCACTGTGAAATTATTTCTCTCCCTCCGCTTACCTTTCCCAAAGGACAACATTATTGTGTGGGGAGTGGGGAGGGAGAGAGATGAGGGATGATTTCTGTCTGACTTTACAGAAAATTGTCAGTCAATCGTCACGCCAAAAAAACACGCCTTAAAGCACAATTCAAAGATGCTCCATGACAGCACGGTATCAGCAGCTGACAGCAACACAAGGCCGATCCTGTCATGGAAACCACATAAAGTAATTAATTACAGCGAGGATCTTTTTTTCTGCATGTTGCTGCCTGTTATACAAAATAACAGCAGAATCTAAAAGCTATGTTTGAACTGCTAATCAAACAAACACATGCGATGTGCAAAAGCAAGCGAATGTGAACATCGTACTAATTACTATGTGGCTACAGGACGGCAGGCCTTTGGCAGGGCTTTGATCACGCTGCCAAAACTCAGCTTGGGAGAGAGCAAAGGGTGGGGGGGAGAGTAAGTGAGCCATACAGTGCTCTCAGACTTTCACCAACACAATCATACAGCCCCAAGCAAGTATTTTTGGGAGAATGGCTAGCCAGCTTCCGTGGCCTCCAGTTTGCAGCCTGCTGATAGCCTAGCGCTGATCATTTGTTGATATCAAACAGGTGGCAGACAGCTTGACTTGAATAGTGAAGGGATTTTTTTTTTTGTGGAATGGCCACTAGGAGCAGAGTCTAGAGGGGCCAAATGGATGGTGTGCATCCTCTAACAGGCTTAGGCCAGATGCACCCTACAGGATTTCCATTCATAGAAAAGTACTGCTAATAGAATGGGAAGCTCTGGAGTAGTTACACATGCGCCTAAAGCCACTATGGCCAATGCCAAACATCAGCTGAAGAGGTATAATACCCAACAGTTCCATTATTATATTTCATCTTGGCTTAGGCTTACTCTGGGTCTGGGAAAATGGCCTTTAAAGTATCACCGCATGACAGACAATACCGGATGGCAGATCTTGGAAAAAAAATCTATAAAAAGAAATGACTTTAACTCTCCATTGTCAAAATCTTTCACACCGTGTGTGACCATCTAGGGTTCCTCACCTGCTACATCGAACTCGATCTCCAGCGTGACTTTGCTGGTGATAGTGGAGTCCCGCAGCAGCTGGTTGGTCTCCTCCAGTGTGCTGTCCTCCGTGGGGATCCCGTTGATGGACAGGATCCGGTCACCAATCTGCAAGATGCCGCACCTGCACACAGACCACCATTGGAAACCAACTCATTACCAAGAAATCCCACACAGAAACAGAGGGGCAGCCTTCAGCAAGTACAGCCTATCCATCTACACTATTTTCACAGGCTGTGCAGGGAGACAAGCAGATGCCCAGGCACTAAAGCTCAGCTCAGGGACTTGCATGTCAGTCTTATTCGTTGCTGTCATAAGAAAATAAGAAAACAAGCAATTATTTCTAAAATCAAAATGTTTTAGAACAATATCCTCTATTATTTAATTAATTGACTGATGAATGCCTTCTGTTGTTTCCTCCCACTTGCTCCATCAGAGCGTTATAGATCATTATATACTTCCCGTTTGTGTAAAACACAATTTCTCTTCTATGGTGCAAACAAACAACAAACTATGTATTTCCCCAAAGCTGCAGGGTACAGAAATCTAAAGAATGAGCACATGTATCACATGAACATTTCAGAACATTTCAGAGCATTATTTCATGATCAATGTTGTCAGCAACAAAACAATTTTGTTATTGCCACCATATTATTTTTTACACTCAAATTAAAGTGGGAGTTTGTTTGATCATTTCTTTCATTTCTTTATTCTAAAACACTGTATACACTGCTATGTCCTGAATGAACACATAAAAGCAGGTTTAACTCTCAGTCTAAATTAGAATAATTAGAATAATGAATTAGAATAGTAATAAGTTAAAGCCAAATAACCCACTCAAAGTGCAGCAGTCGTTCTGCATCAGGTTTTTGTTGAAAGATTGATTTTGCATGCAAAGCACTGATTTTGATTTTAATATCATCAGCAAGAGCTGTAACTGATCTCACATAGCTTAAGTTAGGCAAACACCCACAGAGTCTGGTGGGTAAAGAAAATCTACCAATAAGATTTAATTATTTATTTGCAGAAAACATTATCTTTATGTGCAGGTACAATTGTAAATATAAGAAGCACTCAAGAGTCTGCAGGTCAGTATTTTGAGACCCTATTTTTCACCATTTGAAAGTCTCAGCTGCATTCCTTTACATGTATTTGTATGTATTTCAAAACAAATGGACGAGTTGGAAAACAACTCTTTCAGCACTCTTTTACATGAACTTATTTTCTTTTCCTGTCTATTCATGTAACAGATATTTCTTCTGACAGCAGGTAGCACAGCACAGTGTCCTTAACTGAATGGATGTGACCTTCGTGGTGCAGCTGTGCAGAACCCTCTAACGATCTGCTACCTTCATTCCACAGTGAAAACCAAAATCGCCGATGGCACTTTAGGTTGGCATAATCAGATGTAATAACACCAAATAACACGTAATAACACAAGAATATTCTACCCTGATTGACAGTATTATATGTCTGCAGGCCCTGTCATGTTAATAATGGTCCTGTCTTGATCTCTTTTTATTCAAAGGTCCATGTCTATCAATACAATTGCAATTACGGTGGCTAATGCCAAAGCTGTCGCCAGGGCCTGGTAATTACTCAGAGGTTTGGGCGTAAATCCTGTCAGCTGCTACACGTGTAAGTTCATTTGGATGCCAGCTGAAGCAGGCTTGCTCTGGCAATTAAAGCTAAGTGCTTTAGCCTCTCATGTAGCGGAACATTCAATCAACCCACATTCTGACTGGAGTTTCGCTTATCATGACCATGCCAGTAATGCATCAACCGGAATAGTTATATTACACAATGTAGTTAGCTGTGCAGTGAGTTGCTGTGTGGAAAAAGTTGAGCAGAGGGAGATAAGTGGCTGATGCAGTAAGTGAGCAACGGGTTTTGGGGCTGTGATTGGGATTCAAGATAAAAGCAATGAGATTTTAGATTAAAAATGAAATGCTAACCTCCCCTAGGGAAGATCACAAGTCAAAGATAAAGCAAACAATTACATGTTTCAGATGCCACCCAGATTAGAAAAATGTCTGCACTATCGAATCAGGCATTTTAATAAGACAAATCGAAAGGAGATAAAAATGGAACTGGTGAAAAGGAAACAAGCTGGGGTCTCACCTCTCGGCTGGACTGTCGGGGTCCATGTAAGCAATAAGGGGGGGAGAAGTGAGTGTTTCCGTGGCAAAGACTCCTCCCTGGAGCTGGATTCCGAATCCCATAATGGGGTCACTGACCAGAGTCACCTCAGTGGTCTCCGTGTGGACCACCTGACCAGCTAGGCCCACAGTGCTGGAGGCCAGAGACACTGGAAACAGGAAAAAATAACAATGTCACCCTTGGGTACACTTCTGAAAACAGATCCTTGCTCTTTCATGATACATGGGATGTTGACCATAGACATGGGTCATAAACAAGAGAGCCTGGTGTGACAGGGGACACACAGCGTGCCTATGCTAAAAGCTTCAAAATCTCACCAGAAGATGCATCTAACATTAAAGTTCCCCAGGGAGTAGAACCTTGCTCATCCTGAACTGATTCAGTGCACTCTCTCACACGACTGTGTGTACGGGCCTGCCTGCCAAAGCTGTGTGATAAGACACAGCCTTTTGATAGAGAGCTCCATTATCCTCAGAATCCTATCATAGCACAAGAGCCTTTTGGGAATCTCCTATAGATCAGGTGGGGAGAATTATAGGGGGCTTGGAGTGGCGCTATCTCAAGGTTCTGTGATGAAAAGGACACATCTAGAGTATCTAAATAACTTTTAGATACAGGAAGTGTTTTTTTTTTTTTTTTTTACATATACACCACTAGTGTGCATGCTAGTCTAACATCAAAACAGGGTTTGACCACCATTTTCCAAGTCACTGGAAAATAAATCTGTATTCAATAAAACGTGAACTGTGCACAACATTTTCAATGAACAGTATTTATGTCTAATACATTTATTTAATATATAATACACAGTTTGTCTCTTACTCAAATTATGTCACTTAAGACCTGTTGGTGTAAGGCTAGAACTGAAATTTATATGATGTTATTTATTGCAAATAATAATAACAACCACCAAATAACAATAATGCTTTGTTGATGGTAAATATGATTGTTGCTTTAATATTAGAATTATTTTTTATTATAACAATAAAATAATAAAATAAAATAAAAAATACTTATTATTATTATTATTATTATTATTGTTATAAGCATTTTCAAGTTAATACAAAGTTATTTCTTAACTAAACACTCTGAGTCTGAAAGATTTCTTTCCTCTTTTGAGGTAACACCCACTCCAGGAGCTTCTTCATTTCTCTTTTAAGAAACCAGTTCTTTGTTGTTCTCTCCTTCTACCTCTTTTTCTGTTTGACCTTTAGAGTTGGTCTATAAAATAATATTTCACCCCATTCCATATCTATCAAAGGCAGCTCCTCGCTGTCACAGGCTGCATGCGGAAAAAAATAGACTCGCTTTACTGTGCACACTTGGTATAAAAGGCTGTACTGTTTAATACTAGAAAGTGGCACTCCGCACTGCTATAGTATTCTTTATTTGAGCAGTTCAAATATAACTGTAGTAAGCCATTTCAAACAGATTTGCTCATGCAAATTACTTGATCTATTACGGAAAACAGCATGTTGCACAGAATCAGAATCCACTTAAACAAGTCTGTTTAAGTTTAACAACTTGATATGTGCGGTTTTGAAGTAAGGAAAAAATATGTAACTATATGTAACCCAATAAAATCCCAGTCAGAAATTAACTGAAATTTGCCCCATAGGACTGTAAATATTACTCATCACATCGGTAAGTATCTGCCAGCAGCAGTCATTTGGGGCTGACATTTGAAATAATTTTCCTTGCTCAAGGCCCACATCTTTCATAGATCAGTTTTTATGTCTTGCAGGCTTTACATAAAGGCCTTTCCAGGGAGTATCAGTCAAAACATTTTCACTATGAGCACCAAACACTGCACTTGATTCTCCTAAGTATTAAGAACTTTCTCTCTCAGCAGGAGCAGTCTCAACTGACCACTTTGAGGGCAACGCAGCTGGCATGGAGAAAAATCCGCCTGCAGGCTATCGACCTGCGCTAGGCTGAGCCTGCTGCACGCTTCGAGATCCTGTTATGTGTCAAGGATGGCTCTGTTGGGACTTGAGAGCATTTCTTGCCGCAATTGACGGCCCTGGCTCACACCAGCTAGATTTACCATGCCAGACACATTTATTGTTTTGAAATGCGCAGACCTCTCCTTTTGCCATCAGGAGGATAGGACAAGGACACGAGGACAAGGAAGAGTTGCCTTTGTACAAGAGTTGAATGCTGTAATGATTTCGACAACACAATGATTTCCCTAGGATTTCTAACAGTGTTAGCATGTCTGGCACCATCAGTGACCTCCGAGACAGACGGCAATCATACAAAAAGAGAACAGAAACCCTATTGATTGATTCTGACTCAATCAGGCCATCTTGAAGGGCTGTCTGGTGCCTCAACTGGTCTTACAAGACTTTGTTTTGGGAAATTTCCTTCGAAGCCCATTCATTTCGAGGAGAGGATTGAGTTGGACGCAACTTCCATTTGCAGAACACTACAAAAGCTGATGGAAAGCTCAAGTCTGAACACCTGAAGGGGTCGTTGGCTGTGAAGTTTTCGATGAATCATCGCTGAGTCGGTTTTTTTTCTTCTCTCCCGCCAGCACTGACGCACTCCACAGCCAGAGCCATGAGTCTGTTACAGGCTGGAGAACATGTGTAGGAGTTTGGAAGAAGCTTGCCCCGGTTAAATACAGAGCATGAAACCTCTGCTTCCTCTAAAAGCAGGAAAACAAGAACTCCCATCTAAAAGAGGATTAAGCGGGTACAAGAGCGAGTCAAATGCTTTGAAGTGAGGGGAATGACCTCAAGCAAGGCCTAGCCCCTGCCTATCAGAGAGTGTCGGAGACCTTCGGAGCCAACACA
>JBBPCZ010000136.1:23161657-23188070 GCA_037974445.1 Brycinus macrolepidotus
CTCCAGGGGGACTGTCCCTGTAACTAATGATTGTAAGTCGCTCTGGATAAGAGCGTCAGCCAAATGCCCCCTTTACTACCCTACAACAGTGGACCCTTCACGCAGCACACTGGGGTTTAGTTCCCTGCCTGGGCAAGTGCACCATACTACACCAGTAAGTCTTTGGTCAAGACCTATACACTTGTTTATTAATTTACTTTCACTTCGACAGAACATTTGACTGAAGGTCTTCAAACTGTTGCACATGACTAAAGCCACTGTTTAAGCTCAAATCCAACGAGTTGGCATCACTGTCCAGTAGGATATGGATTGTGCTGTATGAAAGGGTACATCCAAAGAAAGCACCCGTTCAGTAAATTCTACAGGATGGATTCATCACTGCTAACTGACAGTTTTTTCCAATCCTGCAGAGCCAATTCAGACGCTGACGTAAGCAGCCTCACTTCAACCCCTGTGCGAACACAACAATTAATGAGGTGCTCAGAGACCAGCAGGAGGCCAGTCCCACCAGCGGCAGGCTCAAATTACCGCTCAATCACTGCAAACCCCACGTCACCCACACGCCACACCACTGGCATCTTAACCGCTATCGAGCTGCCAGGCGAGGCTTGACCCATGGCCAGTCTTAATGAAGGAAAACGGAGGAGGAACATAAACAAATGAGGAACACAATCCTGACAGTGTGCCACGTCCAGCAGGGGCAGCAATTAGCTCTGCCGATTAGTCGTTTTGCTGTCCCTCCAATGTTTGTTTATTGGTTGGGGCTGCAAGCTCTGCCGATAAGAAAGTCATGCGTCAGATACGGTGGTGCGGCTGGGGTAATTATCTGCCGCAGAGGTGGCGAGTTGTGCCAGGCAGGCCGCTTGGTTGAACAATGTGAAATATCTTACAGGATCTAATTATGGGGTAGCCAGAGGTGTAATTTTCCCCACTCGCTCCACAGCATGGGATATGAGTGCTGAGAGCAGAATATTAAATATGCTCAACTTTTTCACCTCCCCTCTCTCCTCCCTCTCGTGCTCTACTAAGCTAAATAAACGTACATAAATATAATTTAAATATTCAATATATCTCCAAGCTTCTGTTTTTCGTCTTTGTGGGAAATCTCATTCTGCTCCGGTGTCAGCTGGGGTGGCAGGCGCTCATGTGAAAGGTTGGCCTTTGCTGATAAAAACCCAGAAAAAAAGTGTAATTGCAAGTGTCTGACTTACACTTTCAATTTTCCAGACATCTCTTTAACTGCAGAAATGTTACTATTCACATCCCCAACCCAGAAGCTCTCCTGCAGCCATGCACCGAAAGGCAATTAGCCTTTTTTTTAAGGATCTATACCTTACCTGATAATTTCCTCCAAGCTTTAACGTCTAATTTAACAAAACATTAAATATAATGGGCCAGATTCATTAAACTCTGCGATAGCCATGCAAAATGAGCAGCACTGTAATTAAGGCCTATTCATAAAGCCACCATGGTGATAATTAGCGCATGTGTGTCCTCAACCAAAGCCAATCAAAACTGACTCAGTGCCTGTTTGGGTGCCAAAACGGACACGCTACATCAAAGAAGACAAAAATCAGAGCAACTGATGAAAAAAAGAAAGACGTAATCTATTGTTTGCTGCAGCAAAGATAAGGAAAATGGGAACCGTTTCAAACACAACAAAACCTTCTATACACAGTCAAAGCAGTGACGAAGCGGGAAAAAAGAGACAAAAGAAAAGGCATCTGAATATCACATCCCAGAGATTGCCGAATTGTATGTCTTCCCAGTCTATATCTGTTTTTTGTTCAATGTGATTGGCTAAACCATGTTTGAATTTGGTGTAAAACACGAATGAGTAAATATGTTACCATGATGCTGTTGGCTCATAACGTCCTCTTAATTATGTAGCTACATTTCAGGAAAAAAAACATTCTGTGCTTGCAAACACACAATAGTTTAATTGGGGATATTTGGGTATTTTGTCACTTCATGCCTCTAATTAAACAAAGACTCCAAAATCCAGCTGCCCTGTTGTTCAACACAATACACGGCACATCAGGAAAAAGCGATAAAACCCCCAGAAGCGATATTAAAACTCATTTGTGGCAAGTCGACCGCTAAAGCCAGCACCCGGACCCTGATACATTAAAGGAGGGCCAAAGAAAATCGATAGCAAATAGCCGTTTTTGTTTACCTCAGCCATTCTGAAAAATGGAACGGCCTTAAAAATGGATGAAGGAGGTATTGGGCAGAGGGCTATGAGCTATGGCAACTGTGAGCTCAGTAGTCGAAGTGAAAATTATATCAAAACCTTCATTAAGGAATAGTTCAAAATCACTGAAGTGCACTTTGCTGAGTCAGCATGTGCTGTGCATTACCAGGCTCTTTATTCAATTTAACGCTGTTGTAATTTAAAGCTGATATCGTAGTGACACTATTTCAGAAAGTGGACTTTGGTAATTAAAAAAAAAAAGGGAAACAGAGACCAAGAAAGAATTCAGTGAACTTCTGGAACATATCAGAGAACAGAGGGAAACCCACAAGAGCTCTTGTAGTCCTTCTTCTTGAGCTTGCGCCTCATCATAGTGCCACGCGGGCTTGTGGGATACATGTTGCGGGGCAGTGTGCTCATGTTGAGGGAGCTCAGGCTGTAGGCACTCATGGAGGTGGGCGAAAAAGACGAACCCAGAGCTGGGGGAAAAAAGAGAGAGTGAGAGAGAAAGAGATAAGGACTTTTAGAACATCAGAATATTCACAAAACTGACATTTTGATTGAAGGCAGCTTACAAAAATAACAGAACTCAGCTCATGGAGCATCATGGATTTTGTAAACGTATTTTCCAACTGAGTAAACTGACTTTTCCCCTCTTGTTTGATACCACATAAAAAAATTATAAGCTTGAGCTCTGATATCAAAAACTAAATTGATAAATATCCCCCTCAAAGCTGTTCTTATCACAAAATCATAACTGCCATGATCTATTCCCAAAAACCTAACCCACATCAAAGCTAATACCGATCACACCAAATGCTCCCACTATCTTTAGCATTCAAAAAATAGACAAATAACTAATCCAGAGCTGGCAAGGCAATTCTACCCTAAATATATGTTTCATTTAGCCAGCATGTTTGGCATGTGTGGGAAACAGATTAGACACGCTTGTAGAATGCTTTGAAACAGTTGGTCTCTACTGGCACAACATGACAGACTGCGATGCTTCTTTTCTAGACGGCCGTTAAGCTGCCGGAGTTTTACCAGTTAGCTAATGAGGCCTACCGGTCCACCTGCATTACGAAATGGCTCATAACTCGTGCTAATCCAGGAATTCATGAATTAGCAGCAGCAATCGCCTTCCAAACAGTGGATAAGTTGTTGTTTGTCAACAGAGTTTCATTAAGTAAGATAAATGGTGTCGGGGCTTAAGTAGAGTAGACTTAAATAAAAGGTTGAAAAGTAAACAAGAACACATTCCTTGTAGATAGAAGGTGCTCTAAACAAAAAAAAATCTGATGGATTCTGAGCTGAAGCAGTGAAAGTGAAAAAAGTATATGAGTGACTCGTGCAATAGGCTTATTGTAATTTATGCATTAGCGCCAGGCAGTTTGACAGAGAAAGTGGCCGCGGTTTCTTCTTTCCGGCCCTGGTAGAGTGAGGCGACAAAAGGAGGCTTAAGAGCAGTTAAGAACATGCACACATTGCCCTTGAAATGCAGAAAGAGCTACACAGGAGATCAATACAGACATGGCGGCTGGAATTTATAGCGATGAGCCGATTATAATCACGGAGGGGCAGGGTTTCAGGTGAGGGAGCACTAAATCCAGAAGAAGAGCAAATGAGAGGTGGCGTAGTGGGAGGTGAGGAGTGTCGGGAACAGCTAAACAGCTCCTAGGAAAATAGATGATCTCGATAGCGTGGTGTCATCCCACCTTATTAGTCTATTAGAGGACATTATGAGACCAGGGGCTCAGGCTATCAATTACCATTGACTACATGTCCCAAAAGCCCCTACTGCATGGGCTATAAAAGGCATCCAGGCCCTCAGCGCTAAAGGAGTCAGTCGGGTCATGTGAAGTCCAGTATCACAGCCATACAGAAGCTGTGTGATTACTCTCTCAGCTCCAGGCCTGCCGAGTGCTGCCTGTGTTTTCAGCAGAGTAGCCTATTTTAGAGAACACAGCTAAATCACGCCACAAAAAAGCAACTACACAGCCTGAGAGAAGCTCAATCGCCGCGTGCTTGTCTCGCATTGTATCACCGCTCTGCACCTTGCCTTAATGCGCTTGCCTCTGGAGGGAAAAAAGCTCAGCAACGCCCACAGACGGAGGATAAAGAACGAGCAACGAGCAGAGGGAGGGAGAGAGAGAGAGAGAGAGGGAAAGAGAGAGAGTTCAGTAGCCTCAGTGCATTTCAGGGACAATGAGAAAGCCAGGAGTTTAGTTCTGCTCTACTTTCTCCTTAGCAGTAGAAAAAAAAAAAAAACATTCCACACACAAACAACAGCACAAATACACAACTTCAGCCAGGATAAAGGATAAAGAGTGGAACAGATTCAGATTTGGCATAGGTGTAGTGACAGATCCATTAGAAATCCTTTAACAAAATGATTAGGGGTGCATGAAAGTGGAAATATTGTTATACAGTATTGTGCAAAAGTCATAGGCACCTAGGCAAATTGTTTAAAACAATTTAACTGGACAGTATATGTGAAAAAATAAACAAATAAATTAACAAATAAATAAATAAAAAGGGCTCCCAAGCAACTGTCTAAGTGGCTCTATCATCAGGCGAGAGCAAGTTCAATCCCCAGTGATGCCATAGCCATCCGTATCCAGGAGTCCAATGGAGTATAACTGGCATCATTCTCTGGGGGTGGGTACGATGGCCCCTCTCTTCGTCAAATTCCCGAGCACATGATGTTAGTTAATGCAGGAATCTTTTAGGCAGTTGACGAATAGACGCAGTGACACATGATTAGGAGAAAACATGCTAACCTACACCCTTCTTACTTGGTAGCAATCACTGTGGGATAGGAGACATCTAGCTAATGGGTGGAGCTCACTAAAATTGGGAGAAACCCTGAGCTTAAAAAAAAACGACATAAAAGGAAAGAAGAACTTCTTGTTTTTATCGCAGGTGGAATTCCAGGCAAAGGAGAGCTGCAACTACTTACATTCACTCAATAAAACATACAAAAGTATAATTTTGACAGAAGTGTACTTTAGGTATTTTCAAACAGTATATTTTTACTTCTCAGTATATTTGTGAGGACACATTTAAAACATTTAGTTACAAATTCCCTTTTTTTGCAAAGTTAAATTAATTCTGTTGCCTTTCTGGCAACATCCATACTGTTCTGTGACTGGTCACATCTCTTTTGAGGCTTATTGTGTTATTTTAGGCCATTTTATTTATAGAACTTAATTTTATTGTTCTGTAAATGACTCTTTAAGTAGTTTTTGATCCACTACTTTCCTCCTTCTACTTGAGTTTTATAGAAAAGTGTTCAATAGTTTTATAGAAAAGTGACTTAATACTAAACTGGATTCTTAATACTACACTCATTTATCACAGAAAGTTGTTCTGGTTCTAAATAACATTGACAATAACTTTCATGTAGCTGTTCTGGATATGTAAAATGATCTTCTTTTACGCTTAGAATTTTAAAGAGAAATTTCACAAAATTAAAAAAAAATCCACAATGGTTGAGATCTTAAAGAAAGTAATCAGAGTGGTTTGAGGTGAAGAGTTTGATTAAAGAGAAACTTGCTGCTTCAGATTTTTTAACAGTAGCTGTGATAGGAACCATGGTTAACAATGTACACAACACAAAATAGCCTTTTTATTTACTATCCAAAAACAACCACAAAAAGTGTCTTCTAAGTCTTTATACGTATTGTTAATAATGGCAAATATGAAAAAATATGTTTTAGGCCAAAACCTCAAAATTTATAAAACAATGCCATTGACATCCAACTTGAGTATCAATTATCTTTAAATGTAATAACTTTCTGTGGTGTATCTTTTACAGGTATAGACCTCGAAAACTGAGCATTTCATATTAAAACACTCTGAATTACTTTATATCTTCTGATTTAATTGTGCAAAAATCTGAAATTCCTCTTTAAACAGTCACTGCAATTTATATATGAGTTATAATGCAAATAAAATGTATTTTAAAATTCAAAATTGGTATCACCAGTATCAGCCACAACAAGGCGTCAGTGATCAGCTATTATTATCGGCAATGAAATTCTGTATCGGTGCATCCCTAAAAATATTTTGTGATGATTTGACATGCATGTTAAATTCAGTGCAATTTAACAACAGATGTGGTCTTGGAGTCTTTGATGGAAAGCCAAGACACATCTGAGGATGAATGCTGACACTGTTGAGTATGACAGTGACGAGTCTGTGCCAAAGCTTGAGACGGAAGGTTGTGGAGAGGATGAGGCAGCAGAGAGATGGAGGGTGGAGGAGAAAGGGAAGGGTCATTACGGGGGTTGTTCGGAGAGGATTTCTGCTTGGCCTGGCTGCGGGACTGGTCAGGATGGTAGGTGTTATAGTGCTGGTAGGGGAGGAAGTTGCTGTTGTTGTTGGTGCCGGACTCCCAGGGCAGCGGCCGGTTGCTTCTCTGGACCTTGACTGACCACACGGAAAGGAAAGAGAGAGGATGTAAGCGAGCAGCACCATACAACAGCATATACACACACAGAGCACAGAATAAACACACACACAGGGGACATCACTGGCTAGATTTGTGAATTACACATTTTGCCTTTGAAGGGTAATTTCAGGTACATTTATTATTTCATTATTAGCCTTGAAAACATGTCACTCATATGTTGCAAGACAAATTAACAGGAATTGGTACATGTTTAGACATAGAACATTTTCTGATTCTGAACCAGCCATCTCATTTTAAATATGTTCTTTATCTTTGAAACCATGACTGCAGCATATCAGTGACAAACATTCAAAACAAAAGAGAAAAGACAATGTTTGAGGTGAAATTCCCCATAAAAATGGTAAAATTCACAAATTCTCCCGGCGAATAGGAAAATTCGACTTACATTCCAACCTACAATAGTAATAAGTAAAATGGAAAAACAAGCACTAACAATTGTGGGTCACAACAGGAGGAGCCACTGAGGTCCACTGGTTTTCGAGAAGCATTAAGAATTGACCTACTTAAGTAATACTAGTTTAATGACTATCTATCTACTATGCTTCTATCACTCTAGTTCAAACTGCAATGCTATCAGAGAATTGTGCGGTTCAGAAATGTGATTTATTCATTTTCTTTGTGTGTGTGTATTCGTATACATATGTGTATACAGTCTTATGGATTTGGACAGTCCCACTCAAATTATACCTTGTTGAAAATAAGAACATGGAACAAAACTAAAGTATGGCTTTTTTTCTACATATTTTAATGCAAAAGTTGTATTGTTTGCAGAGTTAAACATATTGTAAAAATATAAAATGTGGCCTATCTTTTGCACGGGCTACATTTGAGGTTTAATTTTTACAACATGATAAATTCAGCAAATAAACAGCAATTTTGCATTAAATTGTGCTCCATGTAGGGGGGTAAGTCCTTTCTTTCACCTGAAACAGCAACAAAACGTCTAATTTGAAAAGGGGTGTTCAAACCCTTGCATACGACTGTGAATGTGTTTTAAAATAGAAGTGGCATTCTTCCAAGAAATGGTTCAGTGTGTCAAATTTTGTGGAACCGACTTTGCTATGTGTGTTTGTACATTTTCTGGGAAAAAAGTGTCCTGACTTTGTATGGAATACGAGAACAACAAGAGTAACCGTCAATGTCAACACCAAAAAAAAGCATCGACTTTGTAAAGTCCTTGTCATAAAAGCTCCATGTTTCTTGCTTTGAAATTGAAAGCAAAGAATCATTTCTTTTTGGTTCGTGAGGTTAAGGTTAGCATTCGAGGTTTGAATTCTTATTATATAAAAGTACTATCGACCAAGAGTGACAGTAGCTGGGTTTTGTCAGAGGGGTTTGCTGCACTATAATTTGACTGCAATTGACTTGGGCAGGCCTTTAAAACAGCTACAGAAAACACAGCCACACTTCCATTTTCCTTTTGGACAGGCAGCAGGGTCCTCACAGGACCCCTCGCCATCACACACCTGCATCCAGCATCGATCCCCCTCTGCTGCAGGCCTGAGTTAATTTTAGCAGCGCATCGGCTTTAAGTGCTAGCACTGCTCTCGTGTGCATGCACGAAGAGTGGAGAGAGGGGGGAGAGAGAGAGAGAGAGAGAGAGAAAAGAAAGAAAGAAAGAAAGAAAAAAAAAACAGAAAAAGAAAAGAAAATCAATCAATCAATCTCTGACTGATCTGAGCTAGCCAGCGGCGTTCAGCAGGTCTGCAGGCTTGGCTGCCACTTAGACATTCACACTAGTGGTGAGGTGAGTGTATGAGAGAGCGTGTGTGTGTGTCTGAAACATTATGTGGTGCTGCTAACGTGCACCTGCTCACAGCTGGCAGGCCTCAACCTCCTCCAACTAATATCTGTCTAAACATATGTTCACATGAACTTCTCCCTCACTGCCCTCATTGAGAAGAAGCCTGAGCCACATGACCAGCACAGCTGCAGGCCATTTTGCTCACTTGGAGTGAGAGTTCAGAGAAATATCAAATTACACTTTTTTTCAGATGTTTATCTCTTTATAAATAAAAGCATTCTGTACAGCATCAAAAACTGCATTGAAATAAACATGAGCTGAGGCAAATGTGTGATGATTTAGGCTTCCAAGATTTAGTATTGATTCTAATTCTTCTTAGCTACATTAGCCTTGTAAAAGCAGTAAAAAAAAAAACACCAACACCGAACACTAATATATCATCCCTGATCAACTACACATATAAATGGTCTGAGTTTTCACCAGATTACTGCCTTAAAGCAGTAAAAACTGCCTTCCCCAAGGTATCTCAAGCTCTTTCGGTTTCCCTATTAGGAACCAATTAAGTGTTTGCAGGCTCTGTGCCTCCACTCTGTTGTGCCCTCAGGCTTGAGTATCATATCATATTGTTTTAAAAAATGACCCAGACTGCTGACCTTGTAAGCAATACGCCTGAGAAACAATACAGGTCAACTACATGGAGGCTTTCTATTATGTCAAAAGGAGGCCAGCGATCGTTTGAGCTGTGCTGCAGGATCTTTCTGTTTGGAGCGTAGCTGGAAGCACAGCAGGCTAGGTGGAGAACAGGCTGGCAGTTGCTGGATAATGTAGGAGAATGGCCTAGGCCAAGACAGTAATGAGCCATTGAGGGAAATGAAGGATGGGCCTCATGCTGGCCTCTTCACCCTCCACTCTGCCTGTATAAAACAACTCTGCTGAGGCGTCCTGCAATAGTCTGCAAGCTAGCAGCACATCTACTGATACAAAGAAATGCCTACGACAGTTTGAACAGGTCTCTATGAGGCCTGTTACAGTGCCAATAGATCCCAGGCTTAATTCTTTGTCTCAGGCTGACAAGGAACCAGCAGTGCTGTGAAAAATCAATGGTATACTTGTAGCAACATTCTAGACCTTCAGGAGTTTCACCTGGGATCCTTTGCTGTTGACTAATCTCCTTGCACTGATACAGTCTTGCTCCTCTGCTAGTCCAATCGCATAAATCCTGCTCTATCTGGAGGCACAGGCATGTAGGTGCTTTGACTTCCACACCGAGATAACGCTCCATGTTCTGATAAGGCATGACAGGGCAAACACTGCAGATCCTGAGAAAGCATGCGCTCCTAGAGAATTGTCATCATCGTAAACTTCTGACAACGCAAACACTTTCTCACTGCTTGGCGACGTACAGCTTAATTAAGGCCTGTCAGCTGACAAAACAAGGCTTTGACAGCGAATAACCGCACAGCGGTAACACACAAAGGAAGCGCGTCCTCCCTAAAAGAGCCGTATCTACACTCCAGCTATCTGCAGAGAGAGGCATCAAAACCTCCAGCGTGTGGGTGGGTCCTTCTCACCAGGAGCGTATATGTAGTCAAATGCTGCACTCAGACATCAAAAGCTCCTCAATGATTCAGCCTGAAGCTGTGGGAGGGGTTTTTGTGTGAATACGCATCAGAGCTACAAATAGGTATGATCTATATGTCACAGGAGTTTCAGGAGTGAATGGATATCAGACACACTGTAAAACCTCTTTTTTTTTATTCACTTTGAACAGGTTGAAAAAAACTGTCAACTTATGATTTAGTCAAAGCCTGTTCTTTATAACAAAGAAGACACTTTGATGAATATAAAGTTATGAATCGGAGTATGCCTTAACGCCTTAAAGGGGAATTCTGCCAATGTTTCAAAATTTCTGCATAATTTAATGGAGATGTAAAAATCATTCAGAGCATTTCCATACATGAAAATGTGAATTCTGTAAAGAGATTTATACGCTTTTCACACTCAAAATCTAGTACAATATATGAATACTTTCACCTGTTTCAACTTATGTCATTTAAACAAACTGCAGTTAAATGGGATTTTACCAGGATTCACACATCAGTAACCTATGTAATCTGGTCAGTTAACTGGTGGAAATAAAGTTACATTTCAAAAGAAGGCAAGGTGTCCCAAACCTCTTGATTGGCATTAAACTGCTGCCATTGGTAAACTTACACTGAATCTGTGATGTTATGTAAAAGCAAAAAATGTGTTTGTGTGTGTGTGTGTGTGTTTGTCTTACCATGCTCTGGGCCCTTAAGGGCCAGTCTGGTCTGGTGGTGTGGAAGGATCTCCATTTTGACGTGCTCACAAGCGCTGGCCAGGAGTTGTGTGGCTTCAGCTAGTGTGCAATATTCCATGCTTGTGCCATCGACTGACAGGATATGGTCACCTGCATGCAGTGCCCCGCACCTGCGCAAACAATGACATCACTTCTTGGAAAACAGCTAAAAATATATCAATTATATATCAGTTGTCCCTCAACTTAGTGATTTTTAATTTTGTTGGTTTGTTAAACCTGTTTTGAATCCATTACAGTTTAATGTACATGCCAACAAAGCACAATGTACGGCTATCCAGCACCCATTTATCTGTAACGTTTAAGGATAGAGCCATGTCTCCTGTACAAAAAATGTCAGCGATAGCTGCATACAAAGCCAGCAAAATAGACAAAGTGCTGGTGGTAGGGTGGGGTGGGGAGTAAGGAGGGGCACAGCAGAAACTGTTATCTACAAAAGGGGCCTTAGACTAAAAAAGTTTGAGAACTGCTGGTTTAAATGGGAAGCTTATTATTCAAGTATTAAATCTTCAAAGAACACTCCAGTTCTACTCCGGCCTCAGTATCTGCCTACAGGCTCCTATTACAAGTGTGTTACAAGTAAGGCTTGTTATTTCACCAAATTCACAGAAGATAGATATTAAAAATAATGACTTATGACACTCATTCAGTAACCACCATAATGTGAAAAGGATTATAAACCTAACATGTAAATTATGCTGTTATGAGAGCGAGGAATTGAACTGTGGGCCCACATAAGAGCCCTTGACGCGTAAGGGTTAAACATTCAGGACTGTGAACCAAATCTGGATACCCAGCCATCACTCTGTTATAAATACAAGAACCATAAACATATCTGCTCATTACTGCATAGACCATGGTGCCTTGTGTGTGGGAGCATGAAAATCGGTTATCTACAAAGCATTAACTGTTCTCTCCTTAATGCTCCTCCCGGGAGCAAACTCCTGAATCATGTGGAGCGTTTCACTCGTGCCTGACAGAGGAGCTTCCACACGCTCAGCAATCTGCCATCTTCATTACTCTTCTGGCCCTTTCCCCCCGGCCCTCACGCTAGATAAGTTACTGAATTTCTAATTAGTCACTTAGTGTTACGCACTTCCAACTTACAAAAAATTTCACAGGTGGACACAGAGAGTTGTGGCTCCCTCCCCTTTGTCACACTGATCTGGGTCAGAGAACAACGCAGGGTTGAAGGAATAATGATATCTTTTCAGCAAAGATCAGCCGATGCCCACTGCTAGTGGCCTGAAAGGTGGAGGAAGGGGGACGTGTCGCTTCAAATGAACAAGGAGTGAGTAGTGCCAGTCTTGCAGAACCCATCTATCCACTCAATTAAATTTCAAGATGAAAAGTTACATTCCTCACAATTTTTTGTTCAGTTAAAATGTGTCAAGAGCACTAATTGGTTTGCCGTGGATAGAGCACTGCAGGTTGTCATCACTATGAAGTTCATTTTGAAGGAGACAGTTCTGGAATTGTGATGGATTTTTGTTTGAAACTGTTTTAGTCTTACAATGTTTCTTCCCCTCCTTGGCTGCTTATTCATTTTTTAAATGTTAGTATATTTAATGTGCATTAACAACTGAACTGGCATGGGTCTTCTCTAAACAGTGGGCAGAATAAAAACAAGAAAGAATAACAAGCTAACATTGGCGTACTTGGCCAAGTTAGCACTGACACTTTTCGTGCAGAGTTTCCTCTTTCTAGTTATAGGACATATTCTACCCTTTATATCCTTTTTTTCTTTTTTTTAAACTTGTTGATGCTAAAAGACCATATACAGCCTCAGAATGTCGAGCATGTGCCATGTTGTTTACTTTGGATCTTGAAGTTTGGATGCTGACTCCTTTAGTAAAGATTATACTCAAACATTACTGCCATCTGTTAGCTTAGCTAAAAGTTCAACTTGAGGACAGAATGTGGTACAGTTTACCCACAGGGAGCCTGCTGAACCAGTCATAAATAGAAGCTAAATGAAAATGGAATGTGACATTATACTATTGTTTTACACTGCTCTGTCCATCAGAGATGTCAATGTGTGAATGAGTTTGGTAAGTAGATGAGTCTATTCAAGTTGGGGACGGGATGTTTGCTCGATGTGAACCAGAACCAAGCAGCAAATCTGAACAGGCTGTAGATTTTTGCCTTTTATAAATGAGAAATTAGCCAAAACTACATAGACTTCACATCTCACCATTTACAGAAGATAGATACAGTAATGTACTTGTGAATTGGCAAGGAAAATACAGTTTTGTTTACTAGGTCATCTTTAAGAATGCATACATATTTCAAAACAGTCAACTCCATACTGCTGCTTCAACTAGAGTCATCGCTTCCACTGAGCCTGTGTCCACAATGTCCACTAACTATTACTGGTTTTGGAGTTGCTGGTGACCTCTTTTCATGCCTAACGTAGTTGCTGCATTATCCACCCCAGGACTGTTTCCTGGTACCACCTCTAATGACGGAGATTACCTGTCGGCGATGCTGGCTGGCTTGACCTTGTCGATGATGATGACCTGCTTGTTGCAGTACATGGAGGTAGAGAGAGCCACTCCAAGGCTTGAGCCCAAAGGCTTGGCCACTTCCACCAGGAGAGGGCCAGAAGCGCTGGCTATGGAGTCTGTGGGGAGGGAGAGACAGAAAGAGAAAGAGAGACTGAGTAGAGGCAGGGAGAGAGGTTACACACACACATACATACACTCATCTCATTAGAGTGAATCAGGCCAACGGATGTGCTAGCACCTCTAAAAGCCTGATAGAAGTAATTCCACATCACGGCTTGGTTAAGGGTGCCACTAAAGGACCTGATTACACCATACATCTTAAAACTGGAGCAGGTGGTGGGAATGAACACAACACACACATGTGCACGTCTCACCATATGCTACTCCCCTAATATTCCCAGCACACGCTGGAATCACTTGTCGCCCATTACAAAGAAGGAGTGCCACTGCTGAGGCTCGAAACAGTGTGGGAGTAGGTGCGAGATTGACCACTGCTGGGTAATGCACTTGTCCTTTGCTGCAAATGCATGTGCACACACACACAGCACAGAACATCACAGCCCCACAAATATATGGTTAAATTCAGTAATGCAATGCAAAAGGAGGTTGAACAGCCTTTTAAAATAAAAATTTAGCCCAAGCAGTCATGCCCAAGGAGTCAACAAAAAGGTCCTTCACCACCGCTTTAAGAGGACAGGGTCTACAGTGGAAGTGTGCTATGAAAGCATCTGAAGCACATTAGTTGCTGAGCTGTGAGTGTGCGCTTGCAGTGACTGTCAAAGCTCACTAACTTGGGTGATGGATGGATCTGGTGATGGATTGAGAGGCAGGATGACAGGGGACGATCGATTAGTAAGACAAACACTCCGTTCATCCAAGCTGTTCATCCGTTCGCCCACATCCAAGACTCTGTCCATCCCACCTCACCCACTCCAACGTTAGAACATTATAGGGTCCTCTCTTACCTGACTTACTGCCACTTCATGATAAAATTAGCCTGTAAATCAATACAAAACCACCCATTACTGACACTGCTGAATTTGTATTAGTCTATATTTCTCTAAGCTACATGTTAAACAAAAATGCGAGCTATGAAGTATTCCAGTGGAATATTTTACATGGATTGCAGACGTTTGAGGAAATCTTCATTTTCTAAATTGTTTTATTTTTCATTTAAATTTATTCAAAACATTTAATTTTTATCTGATTTACTTAATTTTTTTTTTTCCAGTTTACTTTTTTAATTTTTTTTTAATTCCACATCCATGTGTCTCATTTACAGACATGACAGGCATGGATAGTCAACAATTAGCATGCTATGTTAGCTATTTTAGTAGAGATGATGAAAGTCAAAATCAAAGGGTAATTCCAATTTTTCAAAATTTCTGCATAATTAAATAATTTAGATCTAAGCAAAGTCAGAGTGTTTTGATGTGAAATGAATCTAGAAACATTTGCAGCGTGAGAGCTGTTCACAACATGGTAATAAGAACCAGACCTCTTACTACCACATATTATTAGCATTAAAGCCCCCAGAAACTGTCTCAGAGAATGTTAGTACACAAATGGCTATACATAAGTTACATGACGCCTTTTTATGATAGTTTTAAAATATGGTTTTGGTCTAAAATGCATTTTTACATGGAGGGCAATGTGAGGTAAAATAGTTTCAAAAGGATTTTGGATTTCCCGCTATTTCACCATTAAAAACACTTGCTCACATAGATGCCTAGATTTATTAACAAATAAAACGTCCGGATATATTTTCACTGCAGATATTGACAACCCGGGATCCTATCACCAATAAAGAAAGAAAGTTGGTAAGACAAGGAACCGTTTCGCACTAGATCTCACTGAATGTCTTTGCTCCCAGCTCAACACTTAAATTATGCAGAGGTTTTGGAACGCTGGTGGAATCATGCTTCAAGCATGCTGAGTTAGCTGTTTTTTTTCCACCTCACACACTTGCACACCCAATGTTAGAGACAGACGGCATGCATGCACTTTCACACTTTCGGGCCTTTCCCCCTGAATAGCAGAGATTTCCCTCAGTGATACTTTCTCTCCGAAGCCCTTCTGACCCTTGTACACTTTTACTTAAGTTCTGGTAAAGTTACTTAAGTGCATTCATTAAAACAGGCATTACCTCACTCCACCCTGCTCCCCATCAAAATCAAACCTTTTTTATAATGACTAATACATTTTTAAATACATTGTTAGAGTTGAATTAATTGGACAAATCTATTTTAATAAGATTTTTGGCCAGACCACCTAGCCCTAAGCCCTCCCCTTATCCACTCATACCCAGTCTTTCAAGTCTATTGATGAACAGTGAAAGTCGCTCTGTTTATGGCGAGTACCTGCTACCCGGGGGTTGAAGATTGTTTCAATCAGATGAATGTTCCACCTTTAGCATATATAGTGCAGTATAATGAGAGTTGTCTGGGTGCTGCAAGATGTTTTTCTCTGCTATGATTGCTGTATTACAGACTGCAGAGGGGTATGGAGCTGGAAGAAGAGAGAGGTGTGTGTGTGTGTGTGTGTGTGTGTGTGTGTGGTGCAGAATGACGGCTGTTTTTTGTGATTTATTCCCATAGCACACTCGGTCCAAGAAGGTGGTCCTTCTTAATCAAGGCTTCTTTATTGCAGGAAAGATAAAGGAGTGGGGAGGGTGGGGAGATTGGGGGTTCCTCGGCTGTTGTAGTGCATTTCAGGGACAATGGAACAGTCAGAGAGGTAAAGCGAGAAGAACAGCTTTAGAACACAAAGGCTTCAGTTTGTGAGCATTAGGCTTTAGTCAGAAGCCTAATGAAGCTATTAGACTGACAGACTAGCATTTTCCCCCCACATACCGAACATGAACTTTTCGGAATAACTGGATATATTCTCCTCCCATTCTAGTAGCTGCAAATTCAAAATATGCTCAGTGGAAAAAACACAGTCTGCCCCAAGTTCCATAAACGAGGTGAGGAACTAATTAAGTGGACTACTCAGGACAAGGAGGCACACCTATTTGCCCGTCAAACAATCGGGACAAGGTGGGTGTATCTACTTGTCTATCCATCATGTTGCATGTCCAGACCACAAAATGGGGAGCAGTGCACCATCCTAACCAGCTAACAAACACACCTGGTTTAACTCACCTGACAACTGTCAGGTTTAGTGAGTGTCTTTGAGGAGATTACCTACCAAACTGTCCTCTATACTGGCCTTCAGACCCCCGCTTTAAGCTCTGCTTAATGTAATCTTTGTTGGTGCAACACACTCAATATTTCATTACTGGAAAGCACTGCCACTGAACCATTGAAAATTAATTGATTACTAATGGCACCCTCTAGAGAACTTTTATCCTGCTAAATGTGAGTATGTAAGTGAGTGAGTGAGTTACAAGGAAGCTCCATTAGCTGCTCCACATCTAAACCAAAAGCAGAGAAAAATACTCCAATTCTGCTTCAACCTATAGCAGCTTGTACTGCCAAATACACCAGGAAAAGAAAATGATCCAGATGAGTCAATGCTGATGTTGCTTTCCAATGGTGGTGAGACCTTAGGCAGTTAAAGGGCATGAATAATATAAAACTTGCTCTATATCTAACAGGTCATTTTGCTTAGCATGTATGACAATCAAAGTGCAGCAATCAAGGAACTAATTTAGCACCAGCATTAAGGCATTCTAATATAGGCAGAGGGGGGACATATGTTTTCGTGAGGAGGCTTTGCAGAGAACACCAGAAGGGGCGTATTTATTTGGCTATTTTGAAACAGCCAGCTTTGACCCCTCCTTAAAACAGTGAAATGCCCTATCCTTAACCATCCAAAGAAACGAAGACAAAAAAAACAAGGTTCATTGGTCGCTGTGGGCCTGTTCTCAGTTAGTCTTTTCTGCTGTCCTGACACAGGGTTACATCAGTGCAGCCAAGCAATGCCTCCATCACACCTCCATCACTGCACACTGCAGGACAAAAATCTATCACTTCAGGATCAGAGCACAACAAAGACATCAGCAAGATGCTGTTTAGCCATGGGCTTCTTCAAACCTCACTTTCTCTGTCTCTTTCACTCATTCTCTCTAGCAAGTCAAGTGAGACAACAGGACTCACTGCCATTTTTATCCACATATTTACCCTTACATTTGGAGATCCAATCAAAACACATATTGACTGGGGAAGAAAGAGCTATGCAGCAGCTGCTGGGTGTGAAGCATATTATTGATAACTCTGCACAATATAGAGAGAAAACTAGAACTATACGGAGAAAACCCTTTAATAATTTAAAATGCATTTTTACTAAAATGATGAGGGCATTCTGTTCCTCAATCCAGTATCACCAACAAAGAACTCCTGATTCTTCAGTATGCTAGATGGCCATATGTGCTTTTTAGTCACTAGATATAAGAAGTCTAGCCATTCACTCGCATCAGCACAAAGCTGCATGATAATTAGGTAAATAGGATGACCTCAAGTTTGAGGAAAACATCATTGAACAAAAGGTGACTGTGGCAGAAAATCCCAATTTTCTTAAAGCAGATTCAAACAGATTAGTTTTTTTAGTGTTCAGCAGGTTATATGCATGAAGAAATGCATAAAATTGTTACCAACAATTGGTGATGTTAAATGATGTGAAAAAAATTACAGTGATTTATTTTTGGTCATGTCATCCAATCCCTCTAAGAGTGTCTGTCCTTACCCATGATGGACACGTCATACTCAATGAGGAGCGTGGCTTCCTGGCCACACTGTTTGAGGATGCTCATGGCCTCTGCGTGGGAGGTGCCGTGCAGACGGATGCCGTCAATGCTCAACAGCCGGTCCCCTGGTTTGATGGTGCCTTCCCTGGAAGAGAAGCAAATATACATACCATACACACTCTGTTAAGATAAGAAGTGAAGAAACCCCACAGCGGTCTAAAGAAGCTTAAGCCTAATCCTGTGCACTGAATAGCCCTTCAAAAAAAACTTTACATTTGAGTAGGATCCATGGGTGCTTAAACATGAATGAAGAAAGATTCCCCAGAGAGTGCTTTATCAGCGAAGGAAGTTAACAAGGCACAAGGACACCCTGATTGCCATCTTCGAACGCCATTATTCCGGATGGCTCCTGTTCCACTGCTGCACTTAAGCATGCCTTAGAGCCGCTCATGTGCGCCCCTACCAAACCATTATCATATAGACCTTTCAGAAGAAATCCTTCTGCCACATGCCTGACTACATCTCTACTTTATTAACCATCAAGCACATCAATTAGCACCGGAGGAAGTGTTAAATCTCATCTACCTCAATTCATAACTATCAATATTCCAGGACTGGGAAGAGATTTAGAAAAGCCTTAATGGAGTGTCAAGAGGTAGAGACTGGGCACTCAAATCTTGTTCCAAGTCAGAATGAGAACAAAATGAAAGCAGTTTTTTTTTTTTTTTAAACAGTAGGAGAACATTGTCCAGCCTGGGAGAAGATAGAGCACAACCCGACTGGACTCATAATAGGCTATACCAATGCTGTAATGCCAATTGTGTTCGGATCTAAGCAGCCCCAGGCTGCAGGGTTACTGCGCTGAAGAAACGACTGTATTCGCTTCGGGAAACAGGAATTGCTCAGCGAAAGACAATAATTGGAGTATTCCATCTGTGGGGAATGAAATCTCCATACAGAAAAATTAATATTGATGGAGCTTGAGAAGAAAGAAAGACATGGGCAGAAGCATGATGAGAATAATAACAGGGCAGAGTGCAAGAGCAAAACAGGGACGGGGTTGGGAGGAGGAACAAAGAAACCACAGTACTTTATTTGCAATTCTCAGATGGGCGATGAAGTTAGAGAACATGGATAATTTATTCCAATTTTTGATATAGGAGGCAGATAGGCCCAGGGAAGACAATAGTGGAGCAATTTATCGCAGTTTGAAACCAAGCCCATGAATTTTGTCCTGCTACAAAACCCTGAAGCAGTGCAAGGAGACTCACAATAAGCTCCAGTACAGACAGAGTGGGAACACTTTTAAAGGGGAATTCCAATGATATTAAAATTTCTGCATAATTATATCCTAAACTAAATCCAGAGTAGTTTCATGTGAAAAGCTCTGTTCTAGAGAAACATACAGAGTCAAAATTGTTCACAGTGCTAGTTATGAATGTCTGTCTGATGTTCAATAGTCTGCTTTAAAATAGTTTTTTAAGGCCAAATATAAAATCAGGTGAGCTCAAATGTGAAATTACTAAGGGATAGAAATCACCACTGAGCTTCAGAGACAAAGACTGGTGGGAAAACGGGCACTGAAATTGTTACAAGCATTATAAATCTAATGTTAAAAATACATAATAAAGAATATATATAAAAAAAAAAACCTGAAGTCTTCAAGAGACATAAAGAGAACAATGCTTATACAGAGAGAAATAGCAAATTACAAGTTTGTTTGCCTGTTTCTCGCTCACATACTTGGTCAATGTAGCTGAGGGGCTGAGAATAAAGTGGATAACACAGAGATAACAAGCTGAGGAACTGGAGTGAATTGGAACTGGGTGATTCCAGAGTTTTAAGCGCATGATAGCTAAGGCGGTCAAATAAGGTCATTTCTGCTCTATAGGTCTCCTAGCTAGTTAATTAAATATGACTAAAGATGGAATCATGAACATACTGTCTTATAAAACTTTAGCTTAAGATGACTTCTTCCAACTACAAAAGCAATTGGCCACATGATTTTATTCAGCTGCCAGTCTGCCACCTACACATCATCTCCATTCAGCCCACTGATGTGTCCATATCTGTCATCAGGTCCTCCAGCAAGGTATGCTGAATCTATAGAAGAAGGCCGCTTATATCCTATCTACTCATTATTCTAGGGGCCATAAGTATTTAAACCCAGCTAGAATTGCCTAAGTAGGCTAATTGTATATTACACACACAGCATTGCAGGCTAGACAGTGTCATACATACTACAATGACTTCACCAGCAATCACCAGCAGCTCAGCTTATGTTATTTTACTTCATTGTTTTCACACAAATACCGTTGTATACAGTATACCCCAGGGAAACATCAAAAGGTACAAAAATATAGATCCGGCTCAAGTCCAGTGCATGCTGAGCCCAGTTTTTGGTTTGACATGAGGAAGACTATCTCACCTGTCAGCAGGACCGCCGGGCCTGATAGTTGTTATGGTAACCGGACGAGATTTGTTCCTGTCTTCATGGGCGCCTCCTGTGGGGACATTGCAGCACATTAGCACTTCTGACAAATGTGGTCATAAAGATAAACATATTGCACATGTGCTCTTGGGAACTAATGTTTACCACAGATACTTTCTGCATAGCATTTCCAGAGCTCTGAGTCTAACCCCCTCACTGCTGCTGAATGCAAGCCATTTACTTTACATGCAGATGAGCATGTTTTCACATTTTCCCCTCGACAAATAGTCACGACACTTCATGTTTTGAAAAATGGGCCTTGCTAACATAGCAAATGTGTGATTTCTTTCATAAAGATTTTAAAATGTACAAATAAAAGACAATCGAAACCCTTCTTTGATCCTTATCTAGGCAGAAATGTAGAATCTGGGCTACCCACGAACATCTTTCAGCCATCAAAGTATCTCTCCAGTCTGGATACATCTGAAATGTGTCCCATTTTATCTTAAGTGAGTCCTAAACACAGTTTGGTGAATATGAATGTAAATTGAACACCGGAACCACAGGTGAAGTCTTTTCCACCTGCTGTCAGAAGCTTGGGGAACTGGAAATAGATCTTAAATAAAAACACACTTTGTTCGATGTAGACTTGAATGAAATGCACCAACTGCAATATGTAGGAATCAAAGGGAGGACGCTGATCCACATGGGTCCTTGGCGGTGTTTGCACTACCTTTCATTTACTGGGGTCAGTTTCACAAAGTTTTTAAACGTCTGTGTGGACACAAAATGATATGCACCCAATACAATCATGTCCAAAGTGTAGGATCATGTCCAAAGTGCAGATAAAAGGAGTCATGTCTTCATAAAGACACCTGGTTTCAGGTTCACCACCACTCAAATGACTTATCATGAGACGTATTATTGGTGTAAGTAAATGTTAAGGTGCTAAAATGTCCTTCATAAACAGACACAAACCATCAAAGACTGAAATAACTTGCCAAGCCATCGATACTGAACGGGTTTTGTGTTTGTCTACCAAATGCTAGTGAGACATTGTTCAGGACTGAAAGACTCCTTCTGAAAGGCTCTTTGAAGTCAGTAGCAAAAGATGGAGTCACGTCTGCAGTGAAGAGAACATTTCGGTTGCTCCTGTTCTGGTCTGCTGTCGGCTAATGTTTGTGTACAAGTGGGAACATATCCTGGCTGATAATACTCTTCGGTTTGCTATCAGTCAAAACAATGTGCCATGTGTAGGCATCACAGGTTACACGCCGATCCGCATACTGATGGGATGCATGTTTACCACTATTAAATTCATCTCTTTTAAAAAAACAATCAGATTGTACTTTTGAAGTACAATCTTTCATTTGTAGTAGAGAAAATCAAATGTGTATATTAAAATGGTTTGTCAGTAAATCACAAAAAATGCCTTGTGAAGTAAATCATGTCCATGGACAATAATATACATCATAAACTACTGTTTCATGAAGAGTTTAATTAGCTGTGTTCTTCTCATGGGCTACGAATGATCAAGGGAGAGAATAAAGGCTTATAGTTCCAGTGCAAAAAGCTAATTATCATAATAATTACATACAAGAGGAACTGATAACTCATTGTACAAATCTATGAATATTTGCTTATAAACTAATTAGCAATCCTAGGGAGTAGTTGTGCACTCACCTCTGATGACGAATCCAAACGTGTTACCCTCTTTATGCAGTGTCACCTCCACATTTTTAAACATTACACCTGACCCCTGAACAGCTGCAGAGAAAACAAACAAACAAATAAAATATTGATTACTCACCTGACACAGTACGTCAACCCACCAAAAAACAAGGAGGAACGAAACGGTGAGAGAGCACACTACATCTGGAGGTACCGCGTCACAAATCATAAACATCACATACATAAATAAATACATCACTAAATTAGCAATACATTCATTATGTTTATAACTGACCCTCATTTTTGGGGGGCATAAAAACTGTCACATGCAGCATTACAGCATCATCTTCCCAACCTTGGAATGGGTACTTGAATGCCCTGCTCAGCTTGGTATTATATAAGAGAGTTCCATATAAATGAGGCAAGGCAAGGTGAGGTGTTGACATCTTTTATAAATTAAGTCTTTGGAATAATGACCCCAATGACTACATCTATTTTCAACAACATGTGTTCTGGAGATATGCAACAATTACGGTGGCTCACAGAATAAAGTCTTTGATGATCATGATGTTATATGGCAGTAAGACAGTGTAATACAGTGACAGAAGAAGCGTTCTTTGTGAGAGAGTACAACATACAATGACATAATGAGTCTTAACTGCAGGGCAGGGCTCAGCTGACTGAGGGTACCTGGCTGGCTGAAACAGGTTATATTGCTTTATCTCTTGGCTTTAATACGAGTAAATGATTACTGTTTGCAGCCAAGGTAGCAACAACTTAAATATTCATTTAAAATTCATGGCTAATTCAATGAAATTCCATTACAACATGTCGATTTCTACGGACTGTCATAACAGCTGAGTTGCTATGGGACAGTCAACAAATTACATTACAGTGATACAGCAAGCGACAATAAATGGAGTCCAAGCATGATGAGCCAATATGGCGTTGTACGGAGATGCAGATAGAACACAAACCATGGACAGTCAGAATTTTTTTGAATGTCCTAAGTTTCAATGACTGTTCATGAGAATTGTTAATTGAGAAGAAGTCTGCCAAATCTTGTACTGCCGATCTTGACATGCTGGTCTACCAAAGAAGACAAAACATCTGAAAAGCACAAACATTGAGTATTTTGTCTCAGAGTACATAACAACCTGTCCTTAACCACTAACACACTGGCCATCATCAAGAAGCCCCACCAGTGGCTGCCCTCCCTCAGGCGGCCCAAGCAGACCAACCTACCCATTCCGGCCCTCACCACCTTCCACTGGGGCACCACTGAAAGTGTTTTGACCCGCTGTATCTCTGCCTGGTTTGAAAACTGCACAACGTCTGAAGAAAAACAGCTGAACAGCATAGTAAGAACAGCAGGGAAGATCATTCATGTCCCTCTCCTATCTCTGCTTGAGATCTTCAGCCAGCACTGTGCCCTCAGAGCCTCCAGCATCATCATGGACTCCGACTACCCCTCCGACAGCCTGTTTTCCCTCACGCCTTCGGTGAAAAGATACAGAAGTATCTGTACCAGGAGCACCAGGCTTCTAAACAGCTTCACACCTCAGGCTGTGACAATTATGAACAGCCTTGCCCCTGGCTCCCTCGAACCATTAACCCCTCCATGGGACACTTCTCTCCACTAGTGCAATTCTTTATGCTGCACCAGACACTTTCTGTATAAACTAAAAAGACTATTTATATGTTGACAGCACATGTTGCTATTCCCTACCAAATATACAAATATATAAAATATCACCTCATGCTGCTTTAAATATTTTTCGTGCGGCTATTCTCCTCAAATGTTTCCTTTTATCAAATTGTATGCTAATTTTCTGCTTTTCTTGATACACCATGTGTACTGAGTTGCACGGTGTATGTGTGTATTGTAAACAGATATTTGTTGTTTTAAGTCTGTTTTTAAATAAATATCCACCAGTGGTATAGGAGGAACAGTATTTAATTCTTGTATGCAAATGCATGATGAAATGACAATAATGTAATCTTGACAGACAATCAATAGTTGCAAAACTCTGTGCCTCTGTGGGGTGGGCCTCATGGATTTACATGCCTGTAACTAAATGTACCCTTAGCTGATATAAGAGAGGGGTGAGAAGGTGCACATTTTACATTTCTCAAATTTATATTGTTTTCATTCCATTGCACACACTGAGTTTAGATTACATCCTGATTAACATTTGCTCTCTAATGTCAGTATCGATCTGAAACAGGCCAAAAACCCTGGATTCAATATCAGAAAAAGCCTGAATTACCACGCAATATGCTGTAAAGGGAGACACACTGATGAGCATACTGTTCACAATATGGGTGTAGAAACTTGAATTTTATAACTTACATAGCGCCCTCTAGAGGAAGTAAGGAAGTGTTTCAGATTTCAAGTGAATTATTAACAGCTTAGTTGTCTGACAGAGGGGGAAATTTATATTGGTAACGAAAAATACTCATACTCAAGGCTGTGGTATCAGTATCGGTATCTGACATGAAAATTTGGTATCGTGCCACCTACAATCTTTAATTAATTTTTGGTTTCAGAGTGTAATGCCATACACAGTTGCGAGAAGAATAGAGGTAGGAGGTATGATGAGTGTTTGTACAGGAAAAATATTCCTCCACCTGTCCTAAGAAGCTTACTGACACCCTGATGTCTTGCAAATTTGAAGTTCTGCATGATGTAACTGTATGACTTTCTGCTCAGTGCGGCATGCATCACCAGGAAAAAGCCTGCATTAATGCGAGTCTCTACCCGGTCGAGCTCTCCTCACTTCATCAAATCGGAGAGGCTTTCTGGCAGTTTCAAATATTTGCTCATGTCAGGTTTGCTGCTGCAAGCGTCTCTGCTTCCTCTCCTCCCCTAGAGGAGCAAGCGCTTCAGCCCATTTTCGTGAAATGCTGTTGTGATTAGCACAGCTGTTTTAAAGCTATCAGATGAGTAATCTGATTACCTGAGAAGATTCCTAATATTCACCACACCCTCCAATTTGCATTCCACCCCACTGAGTGTAGCATGCGTAAATGAATGAATATCACGAGTGTCTTCTGGGCATGCCAACATGTCACTGCTGTGGTTTGATTCCTCAATCTAACTACATAACTTACATATTAATTTCAGAGTAGTTATATAACCATCAGACCGAATGAATAACAATCCTGCAGTTTAACCCTTTAAAATCACATATGTGATAACAAAAGCATGAAGTTTAATATGATTTCTCACTCAAGGAAATGAGCAGAAAAATCTGTCCAAAGTGCAGATTCTAAAATTTGAGAGGCGATAATTTTTTATTTGTCTGAAAAGTAGTAGAAAAAAAACTATTTACATTTTGCTATTTTTCCATGTTCCATAAGGGACAGTTTTGTGAGAGATTTTACACAGTTTTGCACTTATTCCAGATGAAGATAATGATCAACAAAAATATGTTGCAAAGCTGCAAAGGTAAGGCTGATAAATACAGAAGTGAATAGTCACCCAAATATTTTCCATAAAAATACATCATAAAAATACCTATCCCAACCTGCTCAACCCACATCTGATGCAGACTTGTGGATGTGATTCAACATTTTGACATCAAACATGTCTTTACTGATATAACTAAGGTAAGTGGAGAATTGTGTACATTTGATTTTTAACTGATCTATTCATGAGTATGTAGTTTCTATCTGAACAGTAACCTGTGATTTCAAGGGGTTAAAACGCACCTGTAGATGAGGGTTAATCTACAAAACCACAAAAAATTATAAGAACTCACAGACAGGCGGCAGCTCGTACTCCACCTCCAGGACCACCCTCTCCCCCACATTCTTCAACAGACTAATGATCTCATCGTGGCGGAACTTGGTCAGGTTGATGCCGTTGACAGATTTGATGTAGTCCCCCACGTTCAGCTGGTCGCTTCTGCACAGGGAGGTGAGACGGGTTAGGAAGGCAAAAAATGGAGAAATTGATTTTAAATGAAAAAAGGCCTGAAACGAACAAGGCTCAAATTGGGAGGCGTGTAAAGCGAGAGGAGAGGAAAGTGGGAGACAAAGAGAGAACAGTGTAGAGGTTGGGAGGGACAGTGGGCCGGGACAGGGGAAGGGGAAGTAAGGCAGAGAAATGAGGAAAGAACGAGAGAAAGAGGAAAAAAGGAGAGATGGAGAGGAGATTGAGTCGGGTGAAGAGCCGAGCTTTGATAGCTGCTCTGAGAAGATGAAGAGAAGGCTTTGTTCTGAGGAAACATCCACTGTGCAGGATGTCAGTTGCTTTCCCTCCCTGTCTCTCTAACACACACACACACACACACACACACACACACACACACACACACACACACACACACACACACACACTCGAGAGTACTCCCATTTTTAGC
>JBBPCZ010000136.1:23188170-23203320 GCA_037974445.1 Brycinus macrolepidotus
TATATATATATATATATATATATAAATAATATTTAATATTTAATATTTGTTTTATGTATATATATATATATATATATATATATATATGTATGACAGATAAGCAGTTTTGGGCCTGAAATCCTGAAATTAAGGTTGATTAATTATAACCAGCGGGTTTTCTCAATCATTCTGTCATGTAAAGGTCACGGTTTGAGAGTGTACTTGTTAGCGTCATTTGATCTATTTATGCGTTGGAGTGCTAGCCACATCATTCTGCTATGATCTTCCCTACTAGATTATGTGTGTGTTTCTATTATTATTAAATATCAGAATGTGCAAGGTCTGTTTATATGTGCACAATTCTTCAAACATTTAGTTTATCTATTTGCTCAGTTTTGGTATTTTATTATTCCTCCACTCTTTTTCCTTTTTGGTTTGTGCATGTATCTAAAAAGCAAAGATTTTGAAAACAAAGCACAGAGCGGAGCAATTAACACAGCCAGAGGACAGTAATAAAGCAGCACCATGCCTGTGTGTATGTGTGTGTATGTGTGTGTGTGTGTGTGTGTGTATGTCTGTTTGTGTACGTGTGCGTGCAGTAGCAGAAAATAAATATCTCATCCTAAGGAAAAATGAGACTCGATATTTACGTGAAGTGTTTCAATCGATCATGTGGTCCATGTTTCAGACTGGCCTTGGAAAATAAATAGCAGAAAAAAACCCTTTCAGTTTGCCTCGTGCTTTCATCTAATAAGTTGATTAAAAATAACTCTGCTCGGCTGAGGATGCTTCAGACAGCGAAATTACGAAGCTACGGATTTCAAACGTAACTGTCATCGAAGGCCTACAGTCGAAGGCACCAACAGTGCTTGTGCACCATTAATAATCTCCAGGCAAAACAACACCCAACCCAAAGAAGTCTATCGCAATAAAAGGTGGTAATTTATAATCACACTAAATGACCGCTGTCTTATACTGTTGCTAACAGGACAGCAGGTTCTCCTAATTGAACCTGCTGTCCTGCAATACAATACAAGCCCTCTCCAAGCCAAACCACACCCAAACCACAGCATCTTCAACATCAACCATCAGAATCCATCAGAGGCAGGGCCCTGTCGCGCAGCTGTACCAGAGGGCCCACTGGGGGAGGCGATCCAATATCCCAACACTGAGTGCCAGCAGACAGACAATGTGGAGTGCTGGTGTGTCAGCGCTACACTATGATCATTGTTACGTTATGCTCGCAGGGCTGCCTGCCCGGGGACAGAGCAGCACTCAGTTAACTGAAGGTTCTGCCCAATATGCTGCTGGAGCCCCAGAGACGAGCCCTCAGAGCTGGACTGAGATGAAGCTGAGCTCCAGGCGGCAGTGAGACAGGTGCGCAGGATGATAAGTTAATTCCATTACTTGCTTCTTGGTCAGTTTTTTTTTCTGTTTCGGTCCCTCGCTACTGCTCTGTCTCTCTCTTTCCGTCTCTCTCTCTCTCTCTCTCTCTCTCTCTCTCTCTTTCTCAGTTTGAGGTAATTCTGAATCGCCTGACAGTGTTGCCACAGTGACCACGGGAGCCATCATCATTCTGAGCATGAGGGGACTTTTTTTGGCATGAAGGATGATGTGCCAAAGTAGAAAGAAAAAAAGAGAGGGGTGGTTACTGACCCCTTCAATAGAGTGAAAAAGGTGAGAGAGATAGGAAGACAGAGACAAAGGGAGAGGGAGGGAGAGAGAGAGAGGGGTGGGGTGGGGTGGGGGGCTTAATTAATGACCCTGTCTATGAGCAGTAATGATTAGAGCTAAATCCGTCAATGACTTTGCTGACGTTTCTGTAAGCATGAGGAGAAGCTTAGTCCACGGAACAGGGGTTCCCAACCTTTTGCAACTCATGGCCCGGATAATCTACCGCTAAAGATTCTCCAGCTCACAAGGTGATTCAAACCATCTGAACTCTTTTCTTCAGGCTGCCTAATGAAACATCTGATGTTGGGCAGCTACCAAGTGATGGACATCAGGATGAATGTTGTACATGGATGTCTGGCTCAATTCGGCAAGTTTAGATGCAGACTCACTAGGTTTGGTCTCCAAGTGATACTGTTCACTGTCTGGTCAGATCCCTGAACAGACAACACAGAGCAGTAGTTGCTTATTTTCTGTTCCCACACACACAGAAGGACTAGAGCATACACCAATCATTCTAAAACAAACATTCTAAAACAGATTTTGCAGCTCAACTGTAGCCTCACTCAGAGGAATTCCAAAACCATGTCTGCTGGATCATTCATAATGAAATGCTCACACACAGTTTTCAAAGAAAATATAAAAACAAACCAGACCGCTTTAGAGGGTTTTAAAACAATGATATGAAGAAAATATCTCATTGCCATTTTATTACTTGTATTGTGACTGTGATTTAAATTGCAATTATGTTTTATAAATGAATTCCAGGCTTGTTATTTTGTCCAAAAAGACCAGATTAACACTTTTTCTGGCTTGAGGTTGAAACACTGAAGATAGTGCCTCTCACTGCCAGTTAGCTGTGATCATGTTGTCATCTACACAGCGCTTCTGACTGAACTCTCCTACAGACAGTTCACAGCTCTTTGTGTTATTAGATTAAAATTCCAGAAGTGACAATGTGTTGAATAAGATATTTTGGGTCTAATCTTCATACAAAGAGAGGTCCATTGTTAGTGTGAAGTTATATTATGCAGCAGACAACATGCTGCATACTATGAACCACAACTGAAGTCTGTTTAAAAGTCTTTAAATATCGCCGCCACCAGATTTCATTCAGTTCAAATGTCAGCTGATTTTACAACATTTAAAATCACAGGGGAAGGCGATCTTTACCCTGCTGCACGTATTTTGCCAAGTAAAAGCCCTGAAATCCTGAAACCCACCCAAAGTAAGCTGTCAGACTTGCTGTCATCACATTATAATCATCATTCCCCCCTCTGTCATCCAATGAGAGTGTTATATCACAAATGCCAGCAGCTATTTTTGACCCAAGCTTGGCATTATAAGGCCTTTACGGGATCTTACAAATATAAATATCTCAAGAAAAAAAAAGGGAGAAAGGACAGGAGAGAAGGCAACGTAATTACACAACTCATATATTACCACTTCAAAGGCTTGTACAATTCATTCACTGCGACTCATCATATTAATAATCTGAAGTGACAATTTTCCTTTGGAGTCTGAAGGTTCAGACATTCACATTTAATAATTAATTGTCACTTTGCTGTTGCTCAATCAAGTACAGGCTAGATGCTATTAAATTGAATCTCGGAGCTCCAATTCTTGTCTCCAAGCCAATTTATACGGCCCTTTCTTCATTCAGATGGAAAGCAGTGATGCCTTGACTGCAGCTCTCTCTCTCTCTCTCTCTCTCTCTCTCCCTATTAATGGTCTTGTTTTAGACCTACGAATGATAACAGTAGGACTGAACCCAGAGTTATAGAGGACAATGTACATATGCATACAATCACACAAATATTAGCCTGGAGTCTAATTTTAGGATTAATTACATATTAACCTCGGTAACTGAGTCACTTCCGAACTGAATCAGGAGATTGGAAAAATGCCCATCTGTATGTGTGTGTGTGTGGTCGACTGGAGAATTAGTGGAATTATAATTAGACTGACCCAAGCTTGGAATAAAACTGGAGTGTGGAAACACTGTGTAATGAGTAAGCACCCATGCATTCATTCCTTTTACCAGCTCAATGGAAAAAAAAAATTTAAAGTCCTTAATTTTGTCTTTTATTGAACCACCAACAGCGATCTGGAAACGGCCTCCAGAAGCTTGGCAGCTTCCGAGTGTTTGGATGAGAGAAAATTTCAGGTTTCTCCTGGGGACTGGTGAGAACCCCTGAATTAGACTGAAAGGTCAAGAGGATCAATCGAGACTTTCCTGACCTCCAGAGCTGAACTTGGCAATCTCCATTTTCGCTTGGATAGAGAGGAAAAAAAACCACATTTGTGTGCACAACAGTTTCCCTCAAGATTGTGGGAAGCTGGTGTGTCCAAAAATGTGTTTTTTTATATGAGGGTGCTGTTGAGGACCTTGTTATTAAAACAAACCAGAACACGGTATATCTGAACACCTGTGATCCTTCAGCTCACACTTCACACTAATGGATCACCTGAGCTTGGTCAGCTCAAAGAACACTATGCTGACGGTGGCTCAGTTGTTGGGCTGCAGTTGTTTCTATATATATATAAAAATGGCAAACCTGTCAATTACCATTCGGCAGCAAGCAAGACATGGTTGGTGTCCAAAAAAAAAAAAAAAAAAACATAAGCTGTTTCTGCACAGCAGGTGTTCTTGCTACGGTTTGGTGGATTTTGCTATAAATCTAATAAATCGTGATTTCATTACTCCTATTATTATGAAACATATTTATACATCTTAAAGGAATGGGTCAGCAAAAAATTGAATTTACACAGTTTTCCACCTGAACAGTCAAGACATGTATGGAGACCAAATTTTGCTTCTTTAGTTTATAACCAGAGATAAGCTAAGGTTGCTAACAAATACAAAGTCATTTTCATTTTACCGCAAAATGTACTCGAAACCATCTTAATGAAGAGCTGGATGTAGTTTTGTGTGGGTTGAGAGAAGTTTGGGGATCTAAACAATTAAACAATTTGAGTGACTTTGACCTCTAGTGTTTGTTAGTAAAGTTAGTTTGTTAGTAAAGAGGAACATTTTAGACTCCGAACATGTCTCGGCTGATTGACTACATCCAGTGTAAACTGATTCTTTACTGAACTATTCCCTTAAAGCCAGGGACTGCACATTTAATTCATCCAACCTGACAGACAATTGATGATACTGCTGTGTCTAGAGTTTCCTGTAGTGTATGATGATTTTCAAGAATGACCATGCCATGTTATAAAGGATTATGAAGGTCTGTGGTGTGTTGCCAAAGACTAACTGACTAATTCCTGGAGCCTAATCATTCGCTATAGGTGATATAACACACATCAGAATGTTTAGGCATAGGCCTGCCATTTCATATTTGTCCGATCACAACATTTTACTGTGGACTGTAATTCTACAGTTGTCACAGTATACAAAATGTTAATAGGGTGTGTTTTCATCTTCATTTATGTTTACAAAGAAATTAATAAAAGCAGAAAACACATTTGCTATAATGAGTCATAGGTCTCTCAGCAGGAAGCTACTACATATTCACAGCTTGGAAGCAAGATAGCTAATAAGCCAGTTTCACCATTTTTAGCGTATTTTAATATTTGTCGATTGAAATGAACTAAAAAAGACAACTTGTCAATTGCAACAATTTTAATGGCAGTTACTCAAAAGCCAAAACCTCTGTAACAGGCCTACTGGAGTGGGCACGCCAAATCATTGGCTGCATTAATCACCTCCTTTCAGGATGAAGCTGTCAGTGTTGAAGCTGGTGTCTAGCAGTGCTTACTATAGGGAGCAAAGGCTACTGGGAGATATATTTTCAGCAGAGGGCTGCTGCTAACCCATGTACAACCGACTTGAAGAGAAAGTTTCAGCAAGTGGTTCCTCATTTATCACGAAAGTTTCAGGCAGGCAAACGGGGCGGCGAAGTGCTGTGTTGCATACACAGCAGGTTCCAGGCACAGCCTCACTACTCACCCACCACTAACATTCTACAGCCCCCAGAGGAGTATCCCAATCAGTCCTCTGCACAAGGACATTTCAATTCAAAACCAGATCAACTCGTCCCTAGGTACACTGTCCCCAGAGTTCCTACAAAGAGGCTCCACAAATGTCTACAAAAAGTGGGCTTTCCAGAGTGGACCTCGGCTTAAGTTTCCACTGCGTAAGCTTGTTGGAATAAGGATGTAATGATTTCCACACAGTATTGATAAATCAAAGTAATGAACATCCAAAAGAGTACAGCAAAAATTACGGAAACTACCGGAAGAGATGACACAGTAACTTAATTTAAATTGGCTAATCATTGGCTAATCGGTTCTAAAATTAATCAACTAATTACATACATTAATCATCATAAAGTTGTATTTGGCAGATGCTCCACAAGGGATGAGCACTCAAGTGTTCATTACTGAAAAGGAGGTTGCATCCCACACCAACAGGATCTTCTGAATACATATATTTTGCATAATGTTTTGTTGAACTAGGTTTAGGCTGAAAACCTCAGTACACAGCTAATAGTTAGGTTCACTGTAAATCTGCACTACATGAAGTATAGAACATCTGTAAAATTCCTGTTACAAGATTTACATGTACACATTCAGGCACAGCTGGCCTATGTAGTATTAAACCTTGTATGGTAATTGAACACCACTGGTGAATATTTTTCAGTTCAGCCTATTTTAGTGTTTGCATTCCAAAAAACAACAACAAATAGCTGAATTAATTGTCATAGTAATTTCTAGATTACCCATACTCACATAATCAATAGTGACAGCCCTCCTGCCAGTGATTAAAAGTAGGCATCTGGGTGCACCCAATCAGAGTAAAGTGGGCACAGAGTAAAGAGGGGCTTATATGCACTAATGGGCTTTTTTTTTTCCATATAAAAAGAGTGAACCACAGCAGACACTGAGAACTTTTACTGATCTGAGCCAAACCAACCTGAGCCAAACCAATAATGAGAGCTCTGTAGAACCAAGACATTTTTAAGACGTACAATACTGAAAATCAAACTGAACCTTGGCCTCAGTATAGAATCTGAAAATATCTGCATTGCTACAGCTATAAGTAAGGGCAATACCAAGTGGACATGTTGCATTCTACATAGACACAGTTTATGCTTAAGATCTGAAATGTACCACAGTGGTTGATCTAGATGGGCTTTCAAACAGTCAATGCCAGTATTTAGAGAGCAGCATGGTCGATGGCTCCTATAATGATTGTGAGCTGTTCTTAAAAGGAAGCTACTGCATGACATTTTCAGCTGACTAACATTCATTTGTACAATCTTTTTGATTAACATATATAAATCAAATTCCTATGTTTGCATTTTATAAGATCATCCATGACTTTCCATCAACCTTCTTAACAGAGCAAGGCAGCCAAACTGGATGAACACTATGACTTCAGCATGACAAGGTAGTTCTAAACTGCTGTAAACTTGAATAGATGGGTAGAAGAAGACAGACTAAAACTGTAGCATTTACCCAAAGTTAGCCAAGTTAGATTGTAAGCAAAAGTTTGAACACCTTCAGCCAAATGATGTGTTTTATTGATTTTCAACAAGTGAAAATAAAGGCACATCCTCTACGGTGAACAAACTTAAATATGGCAGTTTTTCAGCAATTATAGGGCACAATTTATTTGCTGAGTTTAACATATTTGGAAAACAATAAAACATAAAATGTTCCATAATGTTACACAGGCTTACAAAAAGTCAACAAAAAGTCATTTGATAAGGGATACCTTGACTTTTGCATAAGCTATTGTTGGTATGGTGTAGACTACATTTCTAAAAATGGATGTAAATGAAGATGGAGGGGTTATAATAAAGAAATGTGATAATTTATCACGCATTCTCACATAAAAGGTTACTGTAACTAAAAGTACACATGTACAGTCCTTGTTCAAGATGAATGTAAGGCTGTAAGCTCTACTAACATTCATTTTACATCAGTCAACAGTGTACTTTGGAAGCCTATCACAGACTATATGAAGAGTGTTTTAAAAAAATACATGGACTGATACAGTACTGTGCAAAAGTCTTAGGCACCTACACAAATTGTTTGAAGTCATTTGTAACAGCAGTTGGTGTCTTTCTGCCAGCAAAAAAGTGAGCATTAGAATAAACGCAAACAAACAAGAAAGCAGTAAAAAGTATGAAGATTCTTTTTCTAAAAGAATCTTTGCGAGCTGGTTTGAAGAACACAGGTTTGCTTCCATATTTTTATTCTATGTCTACAGTCATTGCTTGGATGTATAAAACTCAATAAGCAACACACCTAATTTAATCTACTGAAGTAACTGAGCCAACCCAGGTATTTGTAAAGTGTAAAGAAAAGTGACTATTTGTCATACATGAACGCACCACAGCACACAGTGTGAACAGCATGAAATTCTTCCTCTGCATTTAACCCATTCACCAAGTGAAGCAGCGGGCAGCCAGTAACACAGCACCCGGGGAGCAGTGTGTGTGGGGACAGTATCTTGCTCAAGGGTACCTCAGAGGTGCCACTAGCAGTCTTGGGAATCGAACCCACAACTTCCTGATCATAAGGTGAATGCCCTAACCACTAGGCCACCAGCTGCCCCAAAAGACTGCTGTCCCCATCAGGGAATCGAACCCCGGTCTCCCGCGCGACAGGCAGGGATACTTACCACTATACTAACGAGGAGAATTTGATTGTAGGTACAAGTAATACTGGGTTTCCATGAGGAAAGAGGTCTGGAAATGGTTAACCAGCACTTTGCCATACATAAAACCACTATTTACTGTATTAATGTCATTTGTATTAATTGTAATCTTAATGTTTAAACACTAACGTAACACTACATTATGTTCATTCGGCAGACGCTTTTATGCAAAGTGACGAGGAATGCGAGGAAACACTCAAGATTCAGGACAGTGTGGGAACCAGAGAAGAGTCCTAAGTTCTGAAATCTTTATGTATGCAGAAGTGCAAGAAGACAGCATCAGGAGAGGAGATGCCGTCTGAACACCAATACCCAGTAATAAACAGCTGTTAAGTATAATTTTCTCAAGACTTTTGCACACTACTGTATATCATCCAGCCACTAGTGAACAAAAGGAGCAGCCCGTAGTACTGGCACTACGGGCTGTCGTTTAAAAGATGCACCCCAATGTGTTGTCAAGCTGCATGAAGGTGCTTTAAAAATGCTAAATCATTTTGTGACAACAGCTCCTCTGAACCGTTTCAACAGCCTTCTCCTCTCTTTTCTACTCTCTTTCACACACACACATGCTCTCGCTGCTTACTGACTCAGTCAATGCTAACGTGGCATTTATATACTGGAGTGTCTTACAGGGGTGCTGATAGGGAAGACAGAGTGGAGCTCGGAGACCAGTCGACTCACGTATGTGTGAAGAGTTCGTTTCTATTGTTTAAAGAGCTGCTAAGCTTTGGGACCCCACAGCATGCCTCACCTCTGCTTAGCACTTGCTCGAAGCAGCCAGTTTAATTTCCTGAGAATGCATGCGGCTGGGTGGGTGAGAGTCAGGGGCCCGCAGTGGATTCATTTGCACAATTCAGCTCTTCAGTTTGAGGCAACGATATTTTAATTTGGTCATACATATTCAAATGAAATTGTAAGAACTGAATTAGACTGTGTAATCTGAAATGAACAGTGTGGTTTGTGGTACAGCATTAGTGAGCCAAAGAGTTTACAGCGATCATGTTGATTTGTAGGGTTTATTTGGCTAACTGAACTTAACAAGGCAACCACAGTGAAATCCTCTTTCTCAGTCTTACATCTCATGACGAGAGTACATGACTAGAGACATGGGTGAATGACAGCAAAATTTACCGAAATACACCTACAGGCTTTCCCTCTAAAGCCTCCGAATTCATCCAGTCGGTGCATATTTAATGTCCAAAGTAAAATTGCTAACACAAGCAAAAAGACAACTTGCTAGGTAGCAAAAGCGTGGCTGCAAATCACACACCACATTTACTCCGGCTGTATTATCACAACTGTGAATATACAGACGCTGGAAACATTTGATTAACTACAACCTGTCCGGTGAAGTCTTTTACAGCTCAAGCGTACTCTGGTTTAACTGAATGGATTTTCCTTGCAAAAGGTACAGTTTAGTTTTAACACTTACACTGTAGGTCTGACCTGAACCAGACCTTTAATTAGGACTGACATGACATTTTGGGACCAAACCCAAATACAGAGTGACCTGACACACGGCATCTTGTTCATCAACGAAACTGCTCACCTCAACCTAGTAAGCAAAATGAAAGTTGCATGTCTGCTTCTGGATGCAGAATCACTGTGACTTACTCTGAGACATATGAGAACAAAACTTCACCACCACAGGCAGCCACTTCACACAACAGCAGAGACTGTATTCACAAAGTAGTCATAAATAGGACTGATCTTGGATCAGATTTCTCCTTATTTATGGTCACTGTCACAAAAATTGATTTTGGATCAGCATTCATATTCCTGAGGTGGTTTGAGTGGTCTAAAATGACTGCCCACAGCTACACCGTGAAGTTTTGTCCATGTTCATAGTCGCACTGTGTCCTACACCACATCCACAAGTCTGCATCATCTTACTGAAAATCTGGACGCTGTCTGAGTGGGTTGAGAGAAGTTTTGGGAATGTATTTGTGGAAAAGAATTGTGGGTGACTATTGATTTCTAGTGTTTATAGTCTCATAGCTCCAATCCTGGACTAAAGAAGCAAAATTTGAACAGCAAGCACGTCTTGGGTGATGGAAGACATGGTAAGTGAAAAATTGTGCAACTTTTCTTTAACACTGACCATTAAAGCCAAACTGGAGTCCTCAGTTACACACAGCCTTTGTTTCTATTTTAACTACTTTCAATTTCTATTTTTCTGTTACATTCTCTTATTAATATCTATTTTGTTCTCATTTCACTAATGCTGCTTGTGTCAATGTACAGCGTTTGAACTCCCAGGCTTACACAAAAACACTACATTATTTATCATCTACAGTTCTGTTCATCATTCTCGGAACATCTAAAATGTCAACACCTTCTTACAACTGCCTACAACCTGCCTACGAATCTGGAACTTATTAGGTTGTAAAATACTATCATATTAGTAGAACTCTTTATCTGAAACAAGATGTAAAGGTTTAAAAGATTAAAAAAACAGTGACTCTGACCTTATTAATGGTGCTTTTACGTGGATATTCTACATGACACTACTATAAATAAATGTTTGATCTGATTTAGTCTTGGAGACAGGCAAGCCCCCTTTGGCGAATCTGTGTTGAAAGCCCCCCCGCTACTCTTTCGCTCTTTATAAATCCATCGGCTGCTGGATTTCCTGAGGATTTTCCAGTGAGCGTGGGAAGGAGCACTGTGGAATTCCAAAGTCACATCTTTCACTCTGCTCTCCACCCCCCTACTGCAGCAGGTAAAGTCTAGGGCAGGAGATCCTCCGTCAGCTGCTCCATGAAGCCAGCTCTCCTCTCCCACCATGTTTTTTAAACCAGCATGTTAAAAAATTCAACACAGCTACACTCGCTGCATGCATTAGAAGCCTTCAGAGAGCTAAAGCAAGGGAAAAGGGAGTCCTATCCCCCGCCCCCAAAGCCATTCTGCACTTACTGAACCAGATAACTTATGTTTAATGCAAGCAGTCCTTAAAAAGGAATCATTCGACACGTAAATAGCAAAAAATGATAATGCGTCCGCCGCACGTACATACAAGCACAAATTCGGAAATGGGACCATGACTAAGAAACATGGCACTCTGTGCATTTCAGCATAAGCCGCAATGAATTGCTACCATACCTGGAATCATAGATATTTCACTTATGCAACAGAAACGCTGGAAGGGAAAAGAATTCTGCATTCCTTATGTAATGTACTTCATGTGCTAGCCACAGAAACATAAGAGCACATTGATCTAGAAGGTCAAAAAATGCTTACCAAAGAAAAATACAAGGATGTGATATTTCAAACGAGACCTATAATTAGAAACCATGGATTTTAATCCAATGTACAGGCCACAGCATCTGTTCTCTGATTTTTTCCCCTTCAAATTAAAGACATATCATCACTCAAAATTAGCATACTCGCAACCAAATTCAGCAGTCCTCACACTCTTGTTCTAAATGAGTGGAGCTACATAACAAGTGCAGATGCTTCCAGACAGGTGCACTGTGTCATACTATTTAACATCCTCCCTTATTCTGTGGCATATATAACAAAGATGAGCAGGCCTCAATTTTGGATCAAGAGAAAATCTAAACGACTTTGAAAGAGGGTCATTATTGGAGCATGGATGGCAGCAGCTTCAATCAAAAAAGGCAAATTTCCACAGGCATACAGGAACCGTGCTGTACCTCAACTGTACTGCGATGGCACTGAACAGCACACTTGCAGAGTCATCTTTCAATATATTCTCCACAAGTGAGTGAGTGTATGTGCACACCAATGGAGAGTACAGGCCTGAGTGCTTGACTGCTGCTGTGAGGGGGTCCGATGGCCCTGTTATACTGTGGGGACATTTTGCTTGGTATGGTTTGGACTAATTTGTCCTCTTAGAGGGAAGGGTCCCTGCAAATCAGTACAAGGTTGATCACCTTTATGCTATGATGAAACATTTCTGTCCTAAAAAGAGAGGGTTCCTCACAAATGACAATGCCCCTATAAACAGGGCACGAGGGGTTACGTAATAATAACAATAACAATGATGACTATAATTACCACTAATATTACACAAACAGTGGTAATGCGACAAATCCTTCTTCTCTAAGCGTCAGCAACAGCAATATGTGCATACAGAAGGAGGCGGAAAGGTTTCCTCAGCACACTGGCAATGCACCATGTGGCAATGTCCCCTGATCCTCAGCTAATCTGACACCAAAAATCTAATTGTGCGCCATGTTCCATGCCACCCCCCTGTGCCGAGGCAATGACATCCCAGTACAAGGCTGTGCAGTAGCGGCACAAACTGTGACTAATCTCTCTTAAATTGGTCTGCTCAAAACTCTACTGCAAAGCACCCTGAAGCCCACAACCCACTGCTACAACGGGACGCAGGCCGGGAAGCCATCAAGATATATGTTAAACCCTTGTGAAGATGGGCTGGACGCCCTCAGCACTCAGCACTGTGAGACTGTCTCACTAGTTGCTGTAACAAAAAAAGAACTGATGTCTCAATTCCTACTAACAGAAGCAAGGGAAGCTAGAAGCAGATGCTAGCTTGTGATTTGTGCAGCACAGTGTTATGGAAGGTTGAACGCTCTATTGGCTTGTCATGAAACAGGGCGAAGGTTATCAACACTCTGGCAGTGCGTGGCCAGTAAACTGTCAGTCAGCTGCTATAAATGAACCAGCTATAAATGAATCCAGCATGGAGTCTGGATTGGGCTACTCATAGCGGTCTGAAAATGTGGATGCTCTGATACACCGTGTTCAAACAGATTCACAGCAAACAAAAAGTTAACACCTTCAAACAGACAAAACAAGTCTAAAAGAAAAATGTGCAGTGTGTTTGGCACAGCAGAACCATCCTTGACACTACTAGGCAGCCAAGGAGACAAGTATGGCATTTATTATTAATTTCTATTGTCGAGGATATGGAAAACATCAAAATTTCTAACCTTTTGAGTAATAGGAATAGGTGATATCTATAAATAATCAGAACAATAGTTTCTAAGGAAGCACAGAGAGGAGAAATGTGGGCTGATGCAGATGTCTGATATTTTATATCTGCATATCTGGCAATACGGATACAGGAAATTGTGACTATGTGCACATTGATGAGTATTACACAGAAATGAAACATCTATTTTCGTAGAGATACAAATGCAGTAAAATGAATAAAACGCAGCATTTTAGCACAGTAGGTGAGCATCACCTAACCACTCTGCTCTTATGGGATTTTAAAAGGAATTATCTGATGAGATCAATATGATTTTAAATAAAATGTTCTTGTAAAAAAAACAAAAAGATTGATTATATTCCCCCAGAACTGCCCCCCCAGACCCTCCCACCAGTTACCAAAATAACACAGTCTGCAGGAGCTTAGACCTTTCCATGCTATCTTTAGCTTGAGTGTTTTGTTGTTTATTTTGGATTAACAGATTAAATGAACAAAATTGCAAAATAAACTATTATTAGAAAAGTCAATGTCTTTTAGTAATAAATGGGGTTGTATAGTGAGGAAATGCACATCATTATAAAACCTAAAGTAATAAAAACGACAAGGTTGGGTTCAAGTCAGCATCTGATAAAGATCCAGGGCTTGTTTTTCTTGGTTTTTTGAAGCATATTGCTGATTCAGAAACTGTCTACATCAAATTATGATGGTGGAATTGCATGGTTGAAGTGGAAGTTAACATGCCTTGTATATTGATGTCTGTCAAAGAAAAGGATGGTTATCTGGCCTTTAGGGTCATTTAAGTTTAATCACTGTGTAAAACAATGTTATTATCATAAGCTATAGATAACATATTACGTACGGCACTTCACGCAGGCTCCGTTTAGACCCATGAATAACCACTGGAAGTAAAATATCACATGGGGTTTCATACTGTACAAAACAAACAAATTATACATAAAAAGAACAAAATGCTGACATGAATGGAAAGGTCATGATAAATACCTGGAATACTCTGTCTTCTGATGGCCAGAGCTCCATCTGGTGGTCTGGAGGGGTTGGAGTGTTTTGTGTAGGGCCCCTCATCTATAGGAGGACACAAAGACAAAAAAAAATCACTATAGCAACAAGTACATACACACACCTACAACATTCTTAGTGAAAGGCTGATGTCCTATCTCCTGATGCTTAAAAACAGTGTCACGTCCATGTACTGCTTGCCAGGAGCTTCATGTGCCTATGTAAACACACATACATGCACACACATACACACATACATAGACACACACACTATTCTCAGAGCGAGGTAAACACCACATCTCCTGCTGCTTGACATGTCCACGTGCTACCTGGCATTACAGGAGCCAGAAGCTCCACACACACACACACACACACACACACACACACACACACGCACACGCACACACACATACACACATACACACACACATCCTGCTGAGCTATGTGAAGGCACATATCAGTGATGATTAGCACTCCTGCCACAGAAAAAACAGCCCTAACATCAATGAAGCCCTCTTGGCTACAGGATGAGCAAAAGGCTAGAGTGTGTAATGTGTCAGTGTTAGAGCCTGAAAGATTTGTCTGAACCCAGGTCTGCTGCTGTGTAATGTGAAGAAAACAATGATTTCAAAACTGACTGATTTTACAGCATAGTTTCCATATACAGACCGAATGAACTGGTAGGTAAAATGTATATTTTGAACCTTTCTCAATATTTACATATAACATCAAACTCTGCTCAGGCAGAACAGTCTCAGACCGTATTTAAGTCCAGGCCTAAATTTTAGGCCTGATTAAAGCTCTAATGCGAATAGAGAGAGAGAGAGAGAGAGAGAGAGAGAGAGAGAGAGAGAGAGAGAGAGAGAGAGAGAGAGAGAGAGAGAGA
>JBBPCZ010000136.1:23204555-23217353 GCA_037974445.1 Brycinus macrolepidotus
TGTGTGTGTGTGTGTGTGTGTGTGTGTGTGTGTGTGTGTGTGTGTGTGTGTGTGTGTGTGCCCTGTGGTGGGCTGGCACCACGCCCACGGTGAGTCCCTGTCTCACGCCTGTAGACCCCAGGATAGGCTCTGGGTACCCGTGACCCTAATAAGGATTAAGTGGTTACAGAAAATGAAAGAATGAATGTTTTTTAAGTAATAATAAGAAAGAAAAGAAAACTGCCAGCACAGAAAAACAGGAATAAACTTGCAGAATTCGATCCCTGGTGATGCCACAGCCATCCGTGACTCGGAGTCAAAAGAGAGCACTCTTCACTCTCTTTGGGGGGAACAGGATGGCTCACCCTCTCCCCTCATTACTCACTTGGCACTAGACAAGCATAGGTGTCTGTTAACTGACGTAACAGAATTGATGGTTAGCCAGTTCCTCAGGTTCTCCTCCAAGTTACATTGTCCAGTGACATTGTGTTAGCAGTAATTCAAAAAGACATTGTGACACTTCACATGACTCGGAGTAAACACATGCTAACCCTTACCCTCTCAGTGTTGGAGGTATCAACTGATTGGGGTAGTCCTAGCAAGTGGATGGCATTAGGCATGAATAAATTGAGGAAAATCAGGAGGAAACAAACAACATTAATATACATATACTAATTATTGCTGGCTGTCACAGTAATTACAAAATAAACAATAAACAGGTGTTATTTGATTAAACCTCTTTCACACTGCGCCTACACTGTCAGGTGACAATCAAGTCATTTTAAAACAGATGTTTTTAGTCCTAAAAAAAGGCTATTTCAAAAATCATGTTTACACAAACAAGATGTTGGCAACAAGCCCACATTACTTGACTTCTTCTTTTGACCGATCCAATAGTTGATAGTTTCCATGTCCAGTTTTATAAGTCAACATGAAACAACATTGGTTCCGGGGTCCCCCGTCTGGCACATTTTTGTGTTTTCTATGCTGTTGGTGCATTTAAGGTCCAGGTTCGGGAAACCCTAATCTAAACTGGCTTAATGTCTTTTTGTGAACTGGCTTAAACACCCAAAAGAGTTACTTGCTGATCCAAGTCAGCAAATCAGTGAGGAATAATATCTTAAACAGGCATCAGTCCAGAGACTATTGTAACCTAAGTGTTGCAACAGCTGGCCTCTAGCGTTTAGAAACCGTAACAGATGCACACTCAAGCAAAATGTGGCTGGACATCAATTCAGGATCTGGATGAGAGGACAGAAGAACCTCATCATCTGGGACTTTAGGACCTCATCAACTGAGGGACAGAATTCTTGTCTGAGAATCAAACACCCATTAAGTCCTATAGGGCAGCCACTGCACGAACCAGAATCTTTGGCAGCAGAAATGGAAGCCATGCTTTTTCCATTTCCCATTGGTCAAGTACCAAATGTTCCAGTTTTATAGATTTTGGTATCTGTTGGTATCAGCAAGACTGGGACCAAGAGGACCTAACGGTACTTGAAGTGCTCTCTTTTGTGGTGACACTTGCCGCTGAAGTCAAGGAAAATGTACCAAATTCTTTACTCTTCCAGGTGAAGATAAAGATTATTGCATGATAGTGCACCAGAATATATGCTGATTATTATTACTATTCTGAGAAAGGTTATTTGTAAAGAGTTTCACAGTTTACTGAGCTAAGAAAAAAATCAGCTTTGCCTGACCTTTATACATGCATCTGTGTAAATACAGACATTTTTATGAGTATGCATGCTGAACAGTGCCATTTATTGTTTCGTATAGGAAAATATGTGAAGCTAAATAGCAAGCAAAATATCAAATTAGGTTACAATGATGCTTCCAGCTGTCTCTCAAGCAGGTGGAAAATGGACTAGACCCAAAACTGTAAGTTCCTGCTGAGTGTTTTTTGGGTCAGTTGTTTATGACTGCGCAGCGGAACAGTGCCCTTTAGTCACTGAAGGGCCGGAACAAAAGAGATGGAAGTCGGCAGGTCATCTGCACAATCAGCTCAGCAGGGAATGCACTTTCACTGTATTCGATGATGGTTGGAACGCTCAAGGACAACACCATGGAGCTCCAGGTCTAGATATGAAGGATAAAGCTTATCTTTATGGCAGTAGGCAGATGCGCAGCGCAATTCTCCAACTGGTGCTGATGATCCTCCAACTGTGAGACATTGCAGATTAATTTTGAAAGTTTGAAAGAAAAACGAGAAGGAAGTGCTCTTATGCACTCAGAACATCTGCGCATCTGTCCATTTGCTTCATCCACCTGAGGGATCGAGGGAGAGAGGGAGGGAGAGGAAAGAAACAAGAGAGGGGGGGCTGTCGGCGAAGACATCATCCCAGCAGCCATTTGTGTGAGCACAGCCTATTAGCACATGGTGACTGCCCATTTCCACTCAGGCTTAGGTCAAGAAACAAATCCAGTAAACAGAACATGGTACGGTACTTCCAAGAATATCTTTGTTCACAGCACACAAACACCCAAGCATTTATTCATTTGCATTACGTTACATAAAAAAAAAATAGATATTAAAAGAGAACAGCATTTTGCACGCCCAAGTAAACTGATTTGAAACCAGAGATGCACCAAATTCAGTTACAAATCGAGCGAGGACATCTTCATAAAACTTGCAGCTGAGCTGCTTGCTCATATCAACACAGTGATATTCATCTCTCTCTCTACCTTTGTTTGGTAAAAACAGTTTTTTCTCTCTCAGGAGATGCAGATGAGAACGGTCCCTCCTGGAGTTCAAGAATGAATGCAGAGCCAGGCCATTATGAAAATTCCCAGTCAGTCATTGTCATGCATGATGAATGGCATTTGGCTGTGGAAGCCCTGGAGAGCTCCAGGTCTCAGAGAGCTGACTAATGTGTACCTGCTGGCAAAGGGGTAAACCATCATCATTTATGGCCTGAGACAGAGAGGGTGGTTTAATCTAGTGCACTTAATGACTCGACTCTGTGACGGAAGCATGACACTGACACTCTCAAAAAAGTTCTCTTCATAGTAACATTTAATTTTGATGAGGCTCTGTAGATTCTCACCTTGTACTTAATTGTCATTAAACCAAATATCAATCAACTCAATGTAACTTTTCCCCTGACTCTGTTTATAATCAACTGGAGTTTCTCTAGGTGTTAGCAAACCAATTATCTGACCATGTTGTTGCTGTCATATACAAATCTTGTGACAAAATTTACATTCAAAAATGCCAGCTACCCTTCCTGATCTTTTCATGATGGACCAACAGAAACTCAGAAAAGCAAACCTATCAGATGTTACTTCAATACATGTTAAAAAATATTATCTCTTCTCCTATAAAGGTACCTTTTTAGACGTACACTTTATTATTACATTGACAATTTCTATATGGAGATTTCTAGATAAAGCAGCATCTAAACAGTTGTGACCTCCTTCACAACTCCATTACATCACACACGGACATGAACAACATTGTGGCTCAACACAGGTCTAGTGACAGAATTAAACCTGAACACAGTCTATAGTTACGTGTAGATAAAAAGTTGTCTGCTTGTCAGTTCACATTGCTCAGATGTTTTGCTTAATATCTATTAAATGAGCTCATTCCTTAGATCAAATGTTCCGCAAGTTCACCTGCCTCGCCGAATTTAGCAGGTCTTTTAAGAACAGAATGCTCTAACAGCACGATGAGAAGCGGTGCAATGGTGGTGCTATTTTCAGCATCTGTTCTGTCACCTCGGCAGTGTATGCACCTCTTGGGCGCTACTCACCCACGTCACAGCGGAACGCCTGGCTCACGCCACACAGGAATGCCATAGCAGGGCAGCAAGGGCAGGGTCACAGCTGCTAGTTGACCATCCACCGTTACAGACTGCTAGCTCCAGAGCCGTGCTTGTCCCTCGAATGCTGGGCTGAGTCTGTTCCCAGCATAACGATACACCCACGTGTGCACTCAGAGTGAGGGGTGTTCAGATGAGCGAACCTGTAGGTCTTGAAGCGATGGGTGTTCTAGAAGCACCAGCATCCTCTGTTTCACTGCGCTCATTTGAGAAGAGACTCCAGGACATCAGAGGCACTTAGGCACACGAGACAAAGACGGAATAAGAGAGTGACGACATAATCCGGCAGCGAGGGAAGGGAGGAGGGAAGAAGAAACTTAGAACATGTCATCTTCTCTTGGGCTCCCAGGGGGTTTCAGACAGAAGTCCAGGTCAGGCTCCTGTGCCTGGAGGCGGAGGAGCAGGAGCAAGGTGATAGGATATTAATATGATAAACTCCTCATTATCAGTGGAGTGCGAGAGAGTGAGAGAGACAGACACGCAGAGATGCAGACAGAGAGACAGAGAGATCCATTCTTACAGCAAGTGATGGCAGAAGAACGAAAGAGCAGATGAAAGAGACAGACAGCAAGGGAATGAGTGAAAGACTGAGTGTGACACAGAGAGAGAGGGACAAGGCGGAGGGGGAGAGAGAGAGAGAGTCAGAGAAATAATTCCGTTCTTACAGCAAGAGATGACAGAGGAATGAAAGAGCAGATCAGAGGGAAATGGACAGAGAGAGACAGAAAGAGAGAGAGAGAAGGGGGGAAACGGAGAGCAGCAGAGCTGTCATCCTGCCAGGTCACAGCAGGCTCAGTCATGCATATCGGCACACGCATTTGGGGAGGTGGGGAGGCGGAGGACATAGAGGAAAGAACTGAAAGAGTACTTTCAGGTTCCCCGTGTCATCCACGGTGAATGCTAATGAACCTGTAGGCCTTTTGCGGGTGTGGATACAAAGCTCATTAAGTAATCAACCTTAATAAAATTTCAAATATTTAAAGATGGAGGACATTTTATGAGGGTGATCAATAAATAAAATTTAATCCAGCAGGACCTAACTGGTGCCTCGTGTGAGGAACAAATACTTACAGCTTCGCGCTGTCCATTAAAGAGCTTCACAAACTGAACAGTGGAAAATCCAGTCAAAGTACACAACAAAGGACAACGTGTCTGGGTACTGTACAAGAGACTGGCTTTCTTCTCTGACACTGAAAACACATAAGAGAGTGTGCTATAAATAATGCTACAGATAGGGTTTCTAGTGAGCCCGTGCAGAACCTTCCATTTTGCTCTGAACCTTTAAGTCTACTTTACTATGAGGCAGTGTTCCTAACGAACCAATTAAAAGTGCGTTATCCGAGTTTTCTTAAGTCAAATCAAAATGAGGCAGAGGAGAGAGACTGACTGTGCTGCAGCTCAGTCATGCACACCCAGGGGAGAGAGAGGGAACGGCTCTTCTTTATTTTTAGCAATGAGCTCAGACTTTGTACTGCCTTAGTATGATGACACAAGCTGCCCCACAGTGATGGGGAGAATGAGAGACAGAGAAAGAAAAACAGTGTGCAGCATCCCCTGTGTGCTGCAGCAGAAGTCTCTCTGCTTCCAGTGCTTGAGTGGTGAGGCAGGACACTCTGAAATTAAAAGCCTTTAAAAGTCTTAGTAGTCACTTTGGGTCATGCTCAACCCATGGCTGTTCTCTTATGATGGAAGGAGGGTTGTCTTTAGGCCTAGAGCACGGAGAAAGAGAAATAGAAATTCAGGGAGGAACACTCCAGATGTTATAGAAGGGACAGAGTCATTTACTGTCTGCTGAAGAAGCTGTCCCCAATTTTTTTCCACTTTTTGATTTTACATACCTCAACTCAATACAAACACGGTAAAGCAGCTCAGCAATCAGAACTGTGTTATTTCAGGACACTGTCCAGTGTTAAACTGAAATCCAGGTGGAAAAAAAAGATATTTGTCTAGCATGCTTAAAGTTAATTCAATGTAATGAGCACACAGTGTAAGTGAGTGTAAGCTTTATTTTTTTTATTCTTAATAGGAAACTAGAACAAATAATGACAGAGAACCTAAAAGTTCTGCTGCGTGGCAGACCTCAGCAGGGGGTTGAATCACTGTACAGTATATCTGGGACACAGAAATGACTGTGCACAGTGAACCCTTTGATCATAGCTCAGTGAAAGGTCTAGAGTCAGATTAGACATAAAATAAAGACTGTGGGTGGTGCAGAGACAGTAAATGAAGACTATGAAGAAGTGTGGACAGAACTGCAGACCAGTCAATCAGGAATTTTCCTGTAATTTTAGTTCATCATGTAATGAATGTTTTCATTGCTTAGATGAAATGTACAAAATTTTCTTATATCTTGAATTTATAATTCAGAAAGGAAAGCGTCAAAAAGCAATATATATGGCAATAAACATTAATTGATGAAGCCTGCTGAATATACTGGTAATGATAGTAACCATCTGTGTTTTCATAATAGCAGCATTAACTGTTGTGCATTTTTGACATCTGTGTTATTCATTAGGTGATAAATAGTGATTTCATCCCACACAGGTAAGGTTCTTCTCCTGGACTGAAGGACTCACTGTTCTGTGATCTAAATTCAGGGAAAAGACAATAGAAAAAGTAAAAAATTGTCCAATAAGCTTAACTGTTCTTGTTTCTCAGCAGCACAGGACAGTGACAGCTCTTATGAAGCAATTCTGTAACGTTAATACAGTCATGTGTGTGTTTTTGTGCCTCAGGAAGAGGACTCTGACATGAGAATATGTCTATAATTGTATTATATGCAGCCATGTGTCCATGCTATACTTGGTCAACTGAATTTTCCCAAAGAGGGTGATCTAGAATCTCTGCGGAGAAGCACCTGACTAAGCTGTGTCAACTGGACAGCAAGCAGAGAATAAACCATCCTCTAACCAGCACTTGGCCCTGGATCCACAGTGGCCATCACCGAGGATGTAGCCATTCTGACCCAGATTACACCAAGTGTCACTTGAGGGCCTGGAAAAGGAGTAGCACCTGGAGGCTCACTGTGGACTCAGCTGTACCGCCTTCACATCTCGATCCTGTCCCATCATCAGGTGCAGGCAAATGGGTCAGTGCTTTAAAACACTCACAGAACTCAACGGATTTTCAACAAAAAAATGTGTTTTTTGGTATAAACATGGTATACACATTTTTGCTGCCAGAAAGATGTCCAGTTTTCTTATTTTTATTATTACCAAATGGTAATTTAAGAAATGGTGCACAGTCCTGCCCACCAAGTGCATGCACATGAGGTGCGGGACATTAAAGGCACAATGAAATCATGGAGTTGACAACAAGCAGGAGACGAAACAGAAAATGAAAGCCCAGTGATGAAGAGATAGTGGTTTTAATAAAAGAACTTCCTTTCAGAATCAGAATCAGTAACTTTATTTATCCTGGAGGAAACTGCTTATGCTATGACTGCACAGACACACAGTGACAAGAACAATATAAAATATAACATGAAGTCAAAATAAAACTCTCCAGAAAGGACTCTGTACTAGATACATTGTGTTATATACACAAAGTGATATGGTCAGTAAGAGAGGTGGATATAAATATTACAGATAAATAAACAAAATTACAGATGAGGTAATTTACAAGTTAACACAAATAGTGGTTTGGAGAACCAAGTCTGTTATTCCACATAATAGTAACATGAGTAGTGATATTACACACTTCCAACTAAAGCATTCTGGAGGGGTGTAATTCTACTCCAGCTAAGAAAACAAAGTCTGAGAAACAAGAACTCAGTCACATGCAAATTGCAGCCACATCACAGCACACTCTGCGCTGTGACTTCTCACACATGTACATTTAATCCTATGAGTTTACACAGTGTCATCCTGATGGTAATAATTTTTTTCGCATATGTTCCAGGCTGGTGTCTACACGTACCTACTATGGCTGCTGCTGCTGTCAAAGGACATCTCTCAGCAACATGTCTTTTGAGACCCAAATGCAAATCCATTAGAAAATGGCCACTGCAAGCTGCTCATACTGTAGTAAACCAAGCATATACTGTACTAAACTGAGCATGTGATCAGTCGTACACGCAACAGCCCACTTTTGGCATGATCCTCTCACGTTCTGCGCAGCCTTCCCTCAAATGCACGGGCATGAGGGAGACAAGTGCATTTTGAGTTTAACCAAGCACATGGCCAATAAACACATGGCGTGTTGACACTCGTGTGCATGTTTCATAACACAACAGCAGAAGCTACCTAATCTGCGTCTGAAACTGATGAAAAAAGCTTACAACATCGGATCCTCAGGGAACTGCTCCTTGAAAAGCAATCTTGTACAATTTAACAGACAGAAATCAAACATTTTCTATTATATTTGAAAGATATAAATTCTATGAAATGTTGAAAAGGACATACTAAACTTCTTTGACTTTTTTGACTTTCTTTGAAATCACTGATCTTGTGCAACTCAGTGGTAATAGAGCAGAGGTAATTTAAGTCCTGTGAGCCATGGAAGGTCTGAAATATCCACGTCATATACTGGCCACAAGAAGGTGTTTGATCTCATAACGGGATCAGGTGGCTTTGTACCGTTTGACCGGTGGGCAGCCAGATGAAAGTCTATGAAGACAGATGGGAAAGATGAGACCTTATGGAGAACCCAAATGCTGCTCGCAACTGCCTCAAGTGTTAGTGTGTGGATGTAATTTTCCAGTCTTTTGAAGTCTGGTAATTAAGTAACACATGCTGATGAAGCCATGAACCTCTGGTGCCGAAGATGAACAACGCAGTTTCATTTTTTGACCACGATACATGAAATCCTCAGTGAACTAAAAGAGAGACAGTGGGAGTCTGAGGAGGCAGAGTGGGAGTGCACTCGTTAGTGGAAAATGAGAATATTCTTTATGCTGGATGATGAAGCACTTTCATTCACATAGCTGCCCTGAGAAGTGGTCATCCACTTCAAACATCAGCTCTTTCAGCAGGGTTCTTACTGCAAAGCAGGGAGAACAAGAAAGAGATAAGTGGCTAATTCCTCACAGCCCAATCCCCACCTTCATGTTTCTTAAAAGTGTCTGATGCTCCCTTTTCAAGCTTATCTACACAGAGGATGCGAGGCAGACCCAGGACTCACTGCAGACCACCACTGGGAGTAACTGACTATGAGGAATGGCTTGGAGGGGCAATCATTCAAAAAAATGAAGCACAAATGGCCACCTTTGATATTCAATGAACAACTACTTCGACAAAACTAATGAATCCAATCCTTCGACCTTGATGTACTGTAGCTGGGGACACTTTGACTGTACTGAACCTTCAACAGAAGACAACCAGAGGTGGCAAAATATCAGAAACTGCCTAAAACGCATTCCTTAATAACCCAGAGGCTCTTTGAAGTACTTTTTAAGCAAAAATATGGGCAGCATAATACCATACAAAAGCATTGCTGTCTGAGATTGAGCTTCGGGGCACATTATCTTACGGTGGCACACTGTAAATTGAATAATGTTTTTCCAAAATGACTTCAATGTTTGGTGACTGTAGGAGTGAAGAAGAAAGAATATCAAAGGGAGGATGTAAAATGGAAGCCCAGGTGGGGGGGGGGGGGCTCTCCAAAAGAATCCTGATAACAAGTGGAACGGATTGAGAATGACAGGAAACATCTCCCCCTCCCCAGCAAAACCCTACAAGAGCTGTGTTAGGCAGCCACAGCAGGATGATGCCTTCCTCCCCAGAGGGCCAGTGCTCCATCAAAATTGTTCCTGGGAACTTAAAGCCCACACAGCTACTGGAAATGGAGGGATTAGCGGGCAAAAAGCACACAGAAAAAGTTTGTTTTTCTAAACTGCCGGTGGGTTTGTATACTTTTTTTATGACTCGCTAAGCACAAAAACTTGTGGGTGGTGGACCGCTTCCCTATTCTGGACCGTCAGGCTACCTGTTCCATTCAAGTCTGTGAGGAAAACTCTGCTATTTTTTGTCTTGCCTTTCCCTTTTCCTAAATACGTATTTACATGCCTGCAAGTGCACTTAAATCTGGTGTTTCAAGCGTTGCCAATGTTTATATACTGCTGCTTGCCAAAAGAGTCCTTTATCCATTGACACTCAGTCTGCGGAGGCAGAGCGAGAGCCGGCTGTTTGGGTTTGCTCAAAGCTTGGCTGTGTTCTGTTTTCAAGACTCCCTGCTCCGGTTTTAGCATGGACATGTGGAGGGAAAATGATTACACCCTTCAGGTGGTCTGCCCAATCAGATGGCGCTCATGTCCACATGGCAGTCATGTGACACAAGCTGCCAAATCAGAAAACATCAGGCTCACCAAAGCTTGTCGGTGCTGCAGACAAAGTTGGGCAAGCCAAAAGGCTGAAATAAAGCAGAGGCTGAAATAATGCAGTGCTGCTGTTGGACAAAAAAAAAGAGGATAGGAAAATAAAATCTGGTATATTTTGCTACGCAGCACCAGTCCCTTTGGAGAGCCAGGGAAGAAGCAACAAATTTGGCATGGAATGAAGCTAATGTGGGCCTCTGTTCTGCACCAGGACCATCTGCATGCTTGGATGTGTGGGGGTAGCTGTGATAAGGGGCTTCTACTAGACTAGCAAGAGGCTGAATAGATCCTTACTAAATTGGGTGTGATATTTGTACGGGATGAGCCTAATCCAGGCCGACAGCTGCAGCTCCCTGTGCTCTAAAGACAGAGGGAATTATGCTAAAGTGCTGGACTGGGCTGAGCTTTCCAAATCCAGACTAGGCATGAAAAGGCAGCTGGGCCCTCCATCCGGGCAGAACATGAAAGCTGAAGTGCTGCAGACGAGGGCTGACAAAACCAGGCGCAAAAAATGGCAATGACTTAACAGGACCTGCGAGAGAAGTAATCCCAAAAAGGCCAACAGGCTCCTCACTATTATGCTGCGGACAAAGTGTGCTTGGGAGAACAATTCTGACATTTCAGATAGCATTGGAAGCAATGCTGGAATGGTGCCTTCGGTCAAAGAGTGTTTATCTAAAGTCCATCTGCAGGACCACAAAAAAACCCCACTCTTAACCTTTGGAAAATCCCCCTGGCATGCACAAAAGGGGAGAAAAACGCACAGCCATATCAGTTCTATTCAGACAAGCAGTCATTCCTTAGGCAAAGATGTTATTCTAATGAGGCCAGAAGTGCTAGCTGAAAACATTGTAGTTCATCTCACGAGGAGCCTTGAGGCTTACCCCTCAGCACGATCATGAGATGCCACCTCAGTGGTATGGGGGTGGGATCCATGACAAAGACTGCCTCATGGTACTCCGCTAAACATTCTCGCTGATGAGCATCTTTCTATTCTTCCAAAATTTCAATGTGCAAGAGGGCACAACCCACAAGAAGTACTACTGAGCTAATGGAGGGTACTGGCACATGCCAGCTTGAAATAGGCACCGCAGTGTTTTTGTTAAATAAATAAATAAAAACAAGGACACAGTATCATTGACACAAAACACACAGCATCCCTGAAGTAGTTTAAGGGCTATTTTTTGATAGCAATTTCTGACATGAGTAAACTTTTAAAATTAAATATAAAATTTCTGGCATTCAGTAATGACAGGAGCATTGCAAGGTACCAAGCATCCTGATGGCTGGTGCCCATGCCAGTTTTCTCCATTTCATTTAGAGACTTGAGTATTGAGGTACCTGTTCTATCTTTAGCCTGCTAAACATGAGTGAATGTGTAGGTTAGAAGCCAGGTCCATGAAGTGTTTCACATTTAATAACAATAATGGGCTTACTACCTAAGGGAAAACTTCTTTGTCATCACAAGTAGTTGGAAAGAGTTCCCTTCCCTTACGCAGAGCTCGAACACTTAAGCACAGATTCTATTATTCTACAAGACCTCAGTCCCATGAATTAAACATTTTAAGCATTTATTAAATAAGTGAGCCATCACACCATTATGGTGAAAGGCCACACACAGTTTTGCATCAATGTCTCTAGAGCCCACACTAACAATGCGCAGTGTTCTGACTGAAGCTGCATCCTTCAGCCAACTCCAGCTCCTCCTGCTCTTGCTCCCTCTGGCAGATCTCCATCCAGCTGTCAGGCAAAAGTGAAGGATTGATGAGGCAGCGCAGAGGAAGCTGAAGAGCCCAGCACAGCCGCAAGCCAGTGGAATGAAAGCGAGAGAGGTGCAGCAGCGGCCCTCGCACCCCTCACCCCCGAAACCCCCGCCAGCTTTATTTTGACTCTACAGGCTGGTGAAGCCGCAGGCAGAGTCCAGAGGGTTTCTGCCAGTGGCTGATGGAGGAGAAAACTGCATGTTTGTTTGATGGATGCAGATGCTGCTGCTGCAGATAAATCTGAATGGATAAGCTACAGAGTGGTGTGCCATCCTGATCTAAAGGACTGGTGTTAGAGCCGATCTTGGCATATTTTAATGGATCATTATGGGATGTATTAAGCCTGATCAAGTTCCAATCCTTTTTTAAGAGTATTTTACTCAACTGTCACAGAGATGAGGAACACAGACATTATTAATTTGTGGCAGCGAGGCACATCCAAAGATCAGGCGTTTAAAGATACTGGAACTATTTTAAATTACACAAAACACATTTAAATTAGGCACACATAAAATGAGGCCCACCACAATTATCACAATCACCTTTAAGCGGATCACAGTTACTTTCTCTTGTTAATTTATTTATGTCACAACAAACAGACTGTGAATGGGGTGCATTTTCACCTCTTAGAGATGAAACAAACTCATGGAAATAAAAAAGAAAATGCATAGTCGCAATAATTTGGCCAATTATTTATATGGAAATGAATAATCAGATAAAATGTCACTAGTAGTGCCTAGGTAGAATGTGAGTGCACAGCTATCACTCACTTAATGGTAGGAACAGCCTTCATAACGCATGTTAGATCAACCTTAAATATGAAAGTAGTGAATGACGTTGTAATAGTGCTGGGCGATAAAACGATAACGATAATTATCGCGAAATGTCTTTTCCTCGATAGAACCAATGCATATAGTCG
>JBBPCZ010000136.1:23224274-23235215 GCA_037974445.1 Brycinus macrolepidotus
CACACACACACACACACACACACACACACACACACACACACACACACACACACACACACACACACACACACAGTCTTCAGCTTTGAGTGACAGACAGAATCATCTTTTCATCTGTGGCTGTGCTGTCAGCTGAACAACCATTTAATCAACAGTAAGGCCAGCTGCAGGACAGAGGAGTGGGCAAGGCAGTGTATGATGGTTTGCGTGTTCCGAAAAATTACAGTGCATGTTTTTGTATTCAGCCCTACTCTAATCATGTCAAACAAAGCTGTCTAGCTAATTATTAAGAGGATCACCTGCACTCAACATTCGATTCTCAGCCTTGTTTTCCAGCCGTGTGCTGAATATTCTGGTGTTTTCCATGTACCAACACACCAGATCCAACTAATGAGATAATTAACAAGCTCTTACCGAGTTAAAGTCGTTGTATTAACGCAATAAAAAAACACAGCAGTGTGCAGAACAAGTTACTCCAGGACCCCAATTAAGAGCTTCTGATTCACTAGAGAAAGTGAGCGCAAATTACAAAGTTCAGCCATACAAGCACACAGTGGAGGTGAGGACTGCCACAGAAGTGGTTATACGATACTATCACAATATCTGGGTCATAATACAGGATTATTACAGGCAGAGAGTTACAAATAGAAGTCTCTGCAGCCAACTCCAGACTGAAGACTTCCTTTCCAGTTTGAGCGGTGATGCACGAGAATAAAAAGAGACACTTTTCCATAGGTACAGGAACCGTGCTGTACCTAAACCATACCGCGATGGCACGGAAGCTGTAGCACGCTTTAATTTTCCATTGTATCTTAGCCTGTAACAGTGTTTCTGACACGCTGTCAGTGCAGTTGACCGGTTGTTGTGCCAAAACCACATCTATGGAGTCGTACCAGTGGAAAGGTTTTCTGTCAGAGCCGCCTTTGTTATTGTGGTGTTTTATTTTTTGTAGTGCAATGAATACTTAACCCAGCAAACTTGTCAGCGACGTCCTTGTAACAACTTTCCAGTTGTTAGATTGTATCTCCATTGTTGATTTTTTTGATGGACAATAAAAAAAGGCCTCTTTCCAAGTCCCTCTGTTGTCATGACAACATTTTGACCAATCAAAAAGCAGTGACGCAGTCGGCTCAGCTACAGCCCATGTTTGGCCCTGCCGTCAAACAGGGCAGTGACATCATGGGCACAGCTCGAGTACAGGTTATGTGTAATGGAAAAGCATTTGTTCACGGTACGCCGTGGTTCCTTGTGCCAGTTTAGTAACAGCGTACAGATGTGCAGGTCGGGGGCACTCCAGAACCCATGTTGGCAAGTAAATGCTGATCCTTCAATAAAACGCAAGCCTTGACTTCACTAAAACAATCTATTATTGTTTTGTGTTTTACCATCCAAATGCTAAAGGTTATGTCTGAATGAGTTTTACATGTTTTTGTTATTTGGAGGGCTGCGTTTAAATGTACAAAGTTCAGGTAGTGTTCAAGCCTGTTCGGTTGTAATTAATGGGGCAGGTGATGACTCAGCACAGCAGTATAAGCACTACAACTAAAATCCATAGAAATGAGGAATGCGACGCACATAAGAGGTGGGTGCCTTACAAAACAAATTCTTTTAAAGCAATATGGGTGACATTAATGGCAGGATATGTGCAGATACTAATAAATCTGTGAAACTGTAATATTGGACAGTTTTTTCAGCCAACCAATATATCGGTCGGACCTTACTCCTCTGGTTCCAAAAGTCCAGTTGATGCACCAAAAAAAAAACTGACATCATTTTACTCCATCTGTAGGATACCCAAGGCAATGCAGAGCTTCCTGTACGCCTACAGCTGGATCTGAGGCCCGAAGTCACGGTGGCCTAGATGAAGAAACAGGCGAGCTGTTGATTGGCAATAATGCAGTTCCACTGCCCTCCCCATCAGCCCCCTGCCGTTCCACGATAAGCACTTCCTGCTCCAAAGAAAGCCCTTCTTTCCGAGGCCTTGGCTTTCCCTCCCCTGATCCGATTAAGCCTGTGCCCGCTTCTCAGCTCCACCTCGCCACCCCCCAACATCCCCCCATTTTCCCGTTAAACGATTTCTAACTTCACAGCAAAATGGTTTCGCTCACTGAGCCTCTCTGAATAGCTGCAGCCAGGCTTTCAGAAGCATGTCAGCGTTTCTAGCAAACAAACACATCACTTTTTTAAAAAAAAAGGAAGAGCAGTTATATGAGACTTGCCCCGAGGCCAGGTTTACATACTGGGATTTGATTTTAATTAAGTGGATCAGATGCACACACACAAATGAGGTAAGCAACAAGGTTCAAAAAGCGGTTTTCAGTGGCATTAAGGAAAATCGCGTATGTGCTTCACATCAAAAAGGCACCACTTTAAGCAATATTAAATACTATACACTGCTATGTGAACACACCAGGATCGATAGAGTCCTATAGATAAAGCATTCAGGAGCTAACTGCAGAGTAGTCATGGACTTATCCCTCCGAATGACTAATAGATGTGTCTATGAGTTATTTGATTAATAGCAAATCTAACACATGACATCTAACTTCCAGAAGCATCCTAGTTTAACTCCTGCTATTTTTGTAGGGCTGCACAATATGGACAGTTTAATACCACTTTGATTATACTGCTACTTATATGCCTTGCAGCACATAATAAACTGCACTGATGAATCAATAATGCAACATAATTAAAGATGAGCTTGCAATATGAGCAAAATAATGCGCTTCTGTTAGACTACACACATGCATCATAATCCCAGCAGAAGCACTCATGTGGAAATTTGATTACACACTACAGTGTGAGTATACACCATCACACACATCCGCACACTGAAGCCTTCTGTCAATATAACAAAAGTCAACATCACCTTGATGAGTGATTTAAACAATTTAAAGCAGCACATTATTCAAAGGTCGCATACATATGAACTTAATAATGCATGCATAAGCAGATAACATTTAAAAAGAAACACTTGAGTGTGAAAAGTTTGTGTTAAAACACTGTTGCTCTTAAAGGAGCACAACAAATATTTGTTTCTACTGTTCTGTTCATTATGAAATTCTGACACACTTCAGACAGCAGCTTTTATTTTCAAATCATGCTGTAGACTGGAAACATTAAAAGTGGAGATGCAAGGCTTTGTTCTGACAGGTACAAAACTATACAGGCCTATTTTTTTCAATGAGACAGACTGGCTACAGGTCACTCAGGCCTGGGCAGACAGCTCCACTTCAGTTACACTACCCTCAGTGTGTGCATAGGTACACTAAGTAGAGTCTTGGAGAATCACACTACTGCTCTTCTGACAGCTGAAGGCCAGGCCAACTCCAGAGTCCAGTTTCCAGTTACTGTCAAAACCAGGACCAGAAACTGGATTCAAGACTTGGGGGAAGGGAAGACACCTGGCCTATAGGCCCCACACACTCATGCAGCTGTTGACACCAGGCTAGCTAGCAAACCAGGGTTATGAGTTCAGGTCATATTGTACATGCCTTTAGTTCAACAGAGAACAGACAACAGTGACTGTCTGTCACACATGAATAATAAAAGACAAGTGGACTTACCTGCATAGGGTGGCAGACAGGAGTGGACAGGAGGACGAGATGGATACAGCCACACCAGCAAGAACAGAAAGAGAAAGAGAGAGAATAGGTTAGTGGAAGAACATTTTCATAGTTATATTGGCATTTCATATTCCTTAAAGCATTCTGCTGACACACACACACACACACACACACACACACACGCACACCATCTGACAAGGTGAGCCTTCACCTATATACATGCGCTGATGAGACAGTGGAACCCAAACATGAGGTTATAAATGAACATTAACATCCATAATTGTGGCAGGATGTCATCACTGGCAGGATGCCTGTGTGTGTGTGTGTGTGTGTATGTGTGTGTGTGTGTGTGCGCGTGTGTAGCTGGGGGTAGAGAGACAGAGAGGAAGAGCAAGTGCAAGTGTAAGTGAGTTTATTAGCAGGCGAATGTTGTGTCTGCTTGGGTGCTCTCCTGTCTGTCACCTGTCTCATTATTCCTAACACTATTTCAATATAAATAATATCGAACTTTCTGCTGGGAAGATTTAGTCTGGAGTCAGCTAACAGCATGCAGCCTGCCTCCACATGTTAACAGGAGACTCACTCCTTTACCAACTCTCTAACAAATGACTGACTGCGGCAGATTCCAGAACTGTTTTTTTTTCTCCACTCTGGTAACTTCAGTTTCTCAGACGGTTGGGCTGGACTGGACTATCAAATCTGCATCTCTCCAATTCACGGTGAGTACAAAGTAAGGCAGCATGCAGAAGAGGAAATTAGCTCCGAGTCAGTGGCAAAATGCTTTTAAGCTGTCCGCTGCACAGCCCGTTCTGACAAACCTACATCAGAAGTTCTGGAGGCATTCATGGGGAACTTTGTGGGGTGTGCGGTAAACGCAGTGGCGGAGAAGACCCTCTCTGCATGAGCTACACAGAAAGTAAAGACAGATGAAGCACTCTGTGAATGACTGCTGTGCTTTTCTCTGTGCTTTTTCAATTCAAACACACTGGAACGGACTCCTAATGGACCCTAAAATACCAACACAGGCGTAAAAGGAGACCCGTCATATTTCACAGTGGTGTTGCTGAAACCCACATAAAACAAACTAATCTAATTCACACAGTTCTTCTTTCCAAAATGCAGTCAATCAGCCCTGCCCTGTCTGTCTTCATTAGTTCTGCACCGTATCCAAGACTTATGCAGCTAACAAATAACAGGGGTTTCTTCCACATTAATAATTTGTGTTATTTTACATATGTGGACTTCTATAACGTAGATGTAATATTGCAAACCACACACCAGGATATTTGTAGGTATTTCAAATAGTTTATGGAATCAATATTGACTGTAATCCTGTTTTCAGTACTTTTGTCAGGTTTTCTGCCTTGAGGTCTGATCTTCATTTTTGAAAAAGTAGGCATTTTCACTTCATGACTTAATTCTTTTAAAAGTTAAAAGTTGTCTTCTGTAATTTCAGAAGCATCTACAGTTCTCTTCATTATTCGGGACAAATCTAACACGTCTTAATCTTCATCTACAACCTCCTACTCATCATCTGAAACGGGATGATGTGCAGGACTAGTAAAGGATCAGTGTGCATGTTTTTCTTCTACTCAATTGGTTTAATTTTTTAAAAAAGATTGATTGTAAACATTTGAATGGTAGTAAACGTGACTAAATGGCAGCTGACACAGGTCACATATTTCTATAAGAAAAAAAAACACGGACAGTTTGGAAAATGAACACATGCGTTTTAATTAGGGATGTAAAGATGCATCGAAATATCGTGAGATCATAATGCACAAATGTGACCATGTGCATTGGAGAGGCTAAGCATTCTATTAATTATGATATTTCATGTAACTGCATTGTTTTAATGCAGTTAAACCAGCACATGCACATCACACATAACAGGCCTCCCACAACATTTATTGAAATCAAACTGAATTGAGTTACACTTTGCAACTGATGTACTGTGATGCTGCATCAAAAAAAGGGGCAAGCTCAATTTTCTGCATTGTAAAGTAAAGTAAAGTGGCCCCTTATAGTCACGCGTGAACACACAGTGTAAACAATGTGAAATTCTTTCTCTGCAATTAATCCATTCACCAAGCGAAGCAGTGGCCTGCCACCAATGAGGGGCGTCCGGGGAGCAGTGTGTGGGGACGGTACCTTGCTCAAGGGTACCTCAGTGGTGTCACTAGCAGTCCAGAGATTTGAACCCACGACCTTCTGATCTCAGGGCAAACTCCCTAACCACTAGGCCACCAGCTGCCCCAATGTGTTAAAAAATACTTGACCAATCACAGCTGTCCCAGTGTGTACAAATGTGTTAAAAAATACCTGACCAATCACAGCTCTGATGTCTGTGTTTCAGTCCAAACAAAAGGCATCATAACAGCTCACCTTGAACACAAACACTTATAAAAAAAAAAAAAGTTAGGGCCTCATAGAGAATGTAGCGAAAGAAACTTGTATTTGTTTTTCCTGAGAGGTCAATGTGCTTATAAATGGTCCAATTGTGGATTTGTCTATGTAGTTGTATATTGTGTTGTATGTAAGGTGTTTAATATGTGATGAGTTTCTTGACCAAGTCTCTTTTGTAAAAGAAATTTTGAATCTCAGTGACTTCCTGGTAAAATAAAGGTAAAATAAAAATAATAAATAAATAAAGTATATACCCAATAGATAAGGCTAGGAACGACGGTGAGTACCTAAGCACAAGACAGAGACTGTTTATAGTGTTTTGTTCATATTGATATGGCACAGTCTGTGTACGTCTGGTCTTTTTGTAGAATGTGGAGCATCCAGTGTGTGGGCCGTTCAGCTGCAGAGCTTAAAAGAAAAGTGATCAATTCAAGGTTACTACTGCTTAAGGAGTCAAACCTTCCTGAGGTCCCAGTGTTCAATAACCAAACTGTTTGATTTGATGTTAAGGTTCCACTACATAAACACTTTTTTCCCCACAAAAAGGTCATACTTGGTATAAACAGGATTTAAATCATCACACACTTGCCTTGATTGACACAAAGCGGGCAAATTCAGCCTTTAAGATAACAGCATGTCATACAGTGTCAGGTCTATTCGAGATCACTTGACAGAAAGTGAAACTAAAATTCAGCTGGATAAAATTCAGTTACAATTTCCAATCATGGAGGAAATTGTGTAATTTTGATTCTTTTGGTCAAACTATTCCTAAACTAAAGTCTATTCCTCTTCTGATATATACTGGTTTCTGGCAAAAGGTCTCAAAGAAACCTTCAGCCATGCAGCGGTGTATCAAACTGCAGCTCAAAGGCACATGGACTGGGAAGAAACAGCAAAGGGAGATGAAAGGAGCTTTTCAGAAACTGTGAACACCTCCTCTTGCATGATAAACTAGGCAAAATCCACTTCAGCCAACTGGCGGCATCAGGCCTCATTACTTTTCCACACTGAAGCCCAGTTAGCTTGTTGGCTTCCCAGTCCTTTCGTGCCGCTCTAGAGTTTCTCCCGCTGGTTCATGCTCCAAAGGGAACACTGCTCTGGCTTTCCAGATACTCCCCCAGCTTTAAGCCGAACCATGCCCAATCTTGCTCTCCTTCTACTGGATCTCAACCTTTTCTTGCTTTCACAGCCCACAGCCCTTTAAAAATGACTCAAGAACCCTCTCCTCCACACCAGAGTGATCATAACTATTGATTTAATTGACATTAAACATTTAATTATATCATTAAAGTAGTTACTGGCCTTATTGCAATAATTTTCTCCTAACCAAAATGCAGTTCTGTTGTAATTGGTAAAATAACGGACTTACTGAGTAGATTAATTTCCCATTAAAGAGACACTAGAGTTAGAAATTGGTCATAATCGGCCTTTGTTTCTGTTTCTAAAAACATTAGTAATCAATATCCCACCTGGTCTAATATGTATTCATACTTACAATTGAGAATTTACTTTTTACATATCAAGTAGTAAATTATACACTGTAAATGCCATTTATTCCACTGTATTTTTCTACATATATCCTGTCTGAGATGGGAAAAGTGTAACACTTTTACATGTACTCAAGCATATTTTTTAAGGAAAATATTTTTACCCATATCCACCTCAGCCACTGACACGTCAATTCTTATTTTATTTTACACTAAAAGAATTCAGAAAAAGAGAAGCAAAAACAAGCTTCATTTTCTATGCTGATAGATCTTGGATGTACTACCACTGCAGTTCTCTTCTTCTTCATGTTGTTTGCTGAACTAAATACACTTCTACTTGAGTCATTATTTCGAGCAAAAAAAGGAAAGTAAGACTTGATTTTGAGGTTTAGGCTACTCCACCCACTTCTGGCGTCTTGTAACTAGAGATGCACCAATCATGACTGTTTATGGGTGAATCAGATTCAGATTCCTTTACATTGTATGAGCCAAAATTGCAGTACTAATAACATTATTTGCTCTTCAATGGGTCAAAGTGGCATTTTTCATTAATAAAGTAAAGTGTTCCACTGAAAGCAAGAGGCAACTGTCTATTAAGCACAATGAGTTATGGATGGATTTGCTAAGACATTTTAGCGTGGGTGTAGGAGCACCATTCAAGCACAGTGCAAGTGCATTTACTTGGATCTTTTTTTTTTTTTTACAGCATAATATTAAGACACAAATTTGTACGACTGCAGCTGGCATTAAGTAAAAATGGCCCACTTTTGATTTCAGCCTGTTCTGAAATCAGAGTTACCCCTGCTTAAGTAATACACTGAGTGCTAGGTATAGGCTGAATAAGCAGAGTGATTTATGTCAACAGAGGCTGGGATTTTCAATGGGCCGGTGACAGTTTTACCCCCCTCCCTGCGCTCAGTATGTGTTAAGGTGTCACATCCTGAGTTGCTATGATGGTGCCTGTTTATGGCCGTAGGGATTAGAGGGCCGATAGTCTTGGCTGGGAGCGCCTCTCTGTCTTTCTGGAGCCAGAGGCTTGACTCTATTTTCCCCCTGAGTGAGCGCCTGGCCTCCTCAGCCCTGCCTCTCCACCCAGCGAGCTGCAGCGATTAAACCAACACGCGTGACCCTGCTGTCCTGGGAAATCAAAAGTTCCTCTCAGAGAGAAGCTCTCAACGTCTCCTGTCAGGGTTTCTGGCTTCTCCATTTGTTTTATTTGGTCGTGTGATTCAGAACGTGCTTCGGTGTGGGTGAGTGGCAAGTGTGGTGGTGGTTAAACAAATTGGCTGTATGCAACCAAGGCTGTCATGCTCAAGTGTTATATATTTAATAAAGAACAATGTCACAATGATCCATGCCTCCCAAGGAAATCTAGGACATTCAGATCATCCCAAAACATGAACGTCAAAGAGCTAGAGACTGCACTGAGCAGAGCAAGTGACAGCTGCAACAAAACAGCTATAACAATGAGACTGGGTGATAGAGAAGTTGCTAGTAAGGGAGGAAGCAGGGGCGTAATAATACACCGAACTGATTCAGTGCATGGGCCCTAAATGTTTTACGATGCAGCTAAAATTTATCAAATAGAGTGTCAAAGGCTGACATAGGGCCATGAGTTCATTTTCTTCAATAGCAATGGAGATCTCAGCATGCTTGGAGGAGAACACTAATGGCGTTCTTCCACTACTGTCTCTCTAGGCTGAAGATAAATTTCAGTGGGAGTTTTCTATGATGCTAACAAATGTATTTTTAATGCTGTGAGAAACACAAAAGGTGCACCAGGCCATCACTAACAAGTTAGCTAGGTATTAGGTTAGGTATTTGATGCATGGCTAAAGAATAAAAAAATTCAAACAAGAATATAAATAATAAAAAAAATCACAAAAACCACAAACTCTACCAACAACAGGCCTAAAAACAGCATAAAGAACTTGATTTGAAGTTTCAGTGCTTTTGCCCAATCATTTGGAGGTTGTGGGTTCGATTCTTGGTAATGTTGCAACTGCCTGTGGCAATGGATCCGAAAGAGTATAATTGGCTAATTTGCTCGCTCAGTGTGGGTAGGAAGGTTTTCCTTCTACCCATCACTCAGTGCAATGCCAGACAGCGCGGGCGTATGTTAACAGGCAACACAACTAGCAATCAGTGTTCTGCACCAAGCATGTTGGGCTGTCCAATGATGTTGTATTAGAGGCGTTCCGAAAACTGTAGGTAATATGTCCTAGGCTTTACCTTCCAAATATTCAGGAGGAGGAACTGGGCACAAATAAACTGGGGCAGAAAAATGCCTGCATGCATGCTTAAATAAATAAACAGACATACGTACACACATTAATAAATCATTAAAGAATCTGTTTTTTGTGAAAAATGGGTTTTAATTGTTCCAGGATTTTTTTTTATTATTATTTATAAACGTGATTTAACAAATGAATTTCCTTTGGCACTGTGCCTCTTTCTCTTTCTTTCTCTCTCCCCCTCTCGTTTCTGCCTCTCAGTCCCCATGGAGCAGGCAAGTCGATTCACGCTGCATCATATTGCACCCAAACAAGGTTAACTCCTATCACATTGGATCGCAGCCTGCTTAAAATGTATCTTTCATGTATCACATCCCTGATCACATATTGTAATGTGTATCAAATTGGTCCCTAAGGACAGATGCACACTACTAGTGTGCACATGTTTGCATGTATGTGTATGCATGTGCGGAAGAGAGAAAGCGAACAAGGGACTCACATAAAGGCTCTCTCGCTATGCCATGTGGCAGCGCATTTCAATGAAGCGCTGGAGCTTTTTAGCTATCGAACCCACAGGTCCTTGGGAGAGAGAGGGAGAGGCTAAATGCTAATTAAAGGTGAACTCCGGCCTTCTCTTCAGATGCACCAGCATGAAAAGCACTCATACACACACACACACACACACACACACACACACACACACACACACAACAGCAGGCGGAGATGTAGGTCACCTGCAGACCGCTGCTAAAACAGTAAATATATTAACAGCCATAGCATGTACTCTGCATGTGAGTATGCTGATGAGGTACAATGGGTAATCTCTGAACCAAATGGTAATGGGCTTGACTCTTTGGGTTCATCCCGTTAGGAGCTTGTTGCTATGGATACGAGAGGCAATGGAGTAAATGAATAATAGAAATGAGTGGGGCAATCAGACACAATGGGGCAGAGATGAGGTCTTTGAGATTTAACTCCAGCGAACCACCATCTTTGTTTCAGACCCAGGCAGCCTGCACAATGAAAGGTTAACAAATATATATATATATAAATAAATAAATAATAAAAATACAGAAGTTTTGTCTGGTGTTAGTGATTAACATCAATACCAATCTATCTATCTATCTATCTACACACACACACACACACACACACACACACACACTCTCATATATATATATATATATATATATATATATATATATATAGACCTCTCATAAATAAGTATGCCTGATCGCTAAGGTTTTAGGG